>ML677373.1:10801913-11237823 GCA_007922305.1 Dermatemys mawii
GAGCTCTGGGATGGGGCTGGGGGTTGAGGCAAAGGAGTGGGCTCGGGGTGCAGGCTCCAGGTAGGCAAGTTGGGTCAGGAAGTGGGGGTGTGGGCTCTGGCTCTGGGGTGGGGCATGGGATGAGGGGTGGATGAAATGCGGGACAGGGCTCAGGTCTGGGGCCGGGGATTGGGGTTCTGGAGGGGGTGTGGGGTTCAGGCTCTGGGCAGTGCTTACCTCAGGTGGCTCTTGGGAAGGGCAACATGTCCCTCGGCTCCTAGGCAGAGGTGCAGCCAGGCAGCTCTGCATGCTGCCTTTATCTTCAGGCATCGCTCCTGCAGTTCTTGGCCAATGGGAGCTGCAGTGATAGCTCTTGGGGCAGGGGCAACACGCAGAACCGCCCTGGCCGCTCCTAGGCCTAGGAGCCAGGGACATGTCGCCCTTCCCAGGAACCGCGTGGAGCCAGGTAGGGAGCCTGCCAGTCCTGCCAACCAGACTTTTAACAGCCTAGTCAGTGATGCTAACTGGAGCTGCCAGGGTCCCTTTTCTACCACATATTCCAGGTCACCTGGCAACCCTAAGTCCACACAACATGCAGTTTAGAAACACTTTTGATTTAAGCTATTAAACAGATGGCAAGAAAGGTTAAGCATAAATTACTAAAACCATCATTAAAATGATTTACAACTTGGGCAAGAGGACTAGAAAATAAAATATTTAAACTGGGAACCTTATAGAGATAAAAGGGTTTTGCTGTAGCTTGCTGGAACATTATGCTTTATTGATAGTGACTGAAGACAATGAGAAGAAAAATGTAAATGGTCTACCCTGGTTAGTGATAGCAGAGTAGGATAGAGAGTATTTAAACACTATTATTCACTACCAAAGAAGTGAAGGAGTTTAAGAACTATTTACCAAGGGTGAAATTTATCCGGTGCAGAGGGTCAGCACGAAACCTACACATCACTTAGACCTCACTTAAACTGTTTTAAGCACTTTCACCTATTATGTAATGTCATTAATCTATGGAACAGACTACTGCAGGAGGTCACTGACATCTGTTGGACTCCATACACGTTCAAGGGTCAGGCTGAATGCTTCTTATTACAGGATCAGAACCTACATCAAAAACTGTGGCTAAAATTTTTAAAAGGCTGTATAATTTCATGACTGGTATTAACTGGCCCAGATTTTCCAGGATTTGGGCCTTAGACTGGAAGCTCTTCAGAGCAGGGAATGTTGTCTTAATTCTCATTTATACTAAGAGCAGCCATTTATGCAGGTAGACCACCAGTGCAAGTTACAATCAGGACTTTACCCTAATCTTTGTATATTGAGGGCCTAGACCAATGGGACCTTGATCTCAGCTGAGTGCTCTGGGTGCTACAATTACTTAATTCTACTATTATTATTAGAACTGAGAAAATAATTGATTTTCTGGTTCAATGATGAAACAAAAAAAAAGAAACCAAGAAAATATTGTTTTGTTTTGTTTCAAACTGAATTTGTTCGGTTTTTCTTGCCAAAATAAAAAAATGAAGAAAATTTGTTTAGGTCAATTCAACATTTCAAAATAAAATGTTTTGTTTCTAAACAAAATGTTAAAACAATTCATCTAGAAAATGTTAAAATGAACCATTCTGACTTTTTAAAAAAATGAAACTGCATTTTTCAGACAATTTGCTATTGGCTGAAAAAGAATTGCTTACCTCTAATTATGATGGCATAGCTGGATTATCAGTATTTCCTACACCAGCACAGCCAAAGGGGTAACGTGCTTCCCAGAACATCACTGGGCAGGGAATAGGAATGAGCTCTTTTTAAAAAAATGCTTCTGTAGTGAAGATATAAATCCTACCAAACTGTGCTGGGGATTTGCCAGTGAGTGAAACTAGAGTAAATTACTGTAGGTTTTCTAGAATGAATTTTTCCCTGGGATCTTAAAAACATTTACTACTGCAAATATAGTACTTTTACTTCTAACCATCCACATTGATTTTACCTTTATTATTTTAAGATTTATATTTCCTTGTGTTTGATTAAGATTCAGATCACAATATAGTTTATAAAACACCATATACAGTATTTATCTTGTTTCAAAAACTCCTGTGAAGATATATCTTTTCCCACTGGCAGATCATTTTCAGGATAATGTAACTTGAGGTCGATTGTTCCTTTACTTTTTTAAGGCAATTTGGTTCCCCTTGCTTTGTCTCATGCCTCCGACTTTGCAGCACCAGTTTAGTTATAGCACGTTTATCCCTTTACAAGATATGGTATATTTATTGCCTTTCATAAAATGAGCATTATGAAAAGATGAATCTGTTTCTATTTGTGTGTTGTCTTGATAATACAAATCCTAAACATACTTGCTTCCTCATCTTGTATGTTAGGCTATTAACTGTCGTAAGTAAGATTATACTGATTGTAGTGAGATCAACACACATGGAAGTAATGTTGGTATTTGCAAGATAGAACATTGTCGGTAGAAGGTATCTGATTATATTAATAGTTGTGAGCACCATTCACCAAAGGTTCTCAAATCTCTCTTCACAAAGGGGCATGTGTGTGTGTGTTTTTCAAAGACAGGGAAACCAAGGCACAGAGGAGTTATGTTACAGGTACAACGTCATACGGAAACTCAAAGTAGAAGAGCTGGGACTAGAACCAGGAAGTCTTAACCGATAGTTCTCTGCTCTAGCCAGTACAGTACACTATACTACCTCCTTATATAGGGACGAGTAGTGTGAACCAGTATATGGGGCAATAGACTGGGAGTCAGTAGGCCTGCATTTCATTTTCCCCTTTGCCCCTTGTTTGCACTGAGTGGTCCCAAGTCATCTCGCCTCTCCTTGACTCAGTTTCCCTTCCATCATAAAACAAGGATAATGATACTCACTCATCTTTGCCAAGTGCTTTAAGAACCATAGATGAAAATGGCTATATAAGTTATAAGTATTATGTTCCATAGAAATAATAATAAATAATAACAATAATAATATCCAACTCTTACATTATGCCTTTCATCTTTAGGTCTCAAAGCCTTTTACTGAGGAGATCAGTATAATTATTCCCATAGGCATCATCATATCAATTTCACACACAAATATTATAAAGCAAAGTATGTTTCAAATATGTATTTCAGTGGCTCTGTATTCTGCATTAAGCTTCATTTTATCCTATTGAGGCAAACAGCTCAATCTCGTCTCCATGAACATCTGCTTGAATAAAGATCTAAATTAGCTCTGGCTGTGTTTGCACTCCTTTCGTACTCACTTTCTGCAAACATTCTAGTAAACATGTTCTGTGACAGAAACGTTCATTGAAACAGCTCATTTTTAGCAAATATCAGATGACAGGCACTGAGTCATTTTTGAAGTCTTGATACTAAGAGTTATGCTCAGCCAAACAGGGGAAAGAAACAATGTCATGTGACATGTATATCCAATCAGAACTAATCAAGGAGCTGCTACTGTATACACTTATGTGAGTCACTTTACTCATAGACGTAGTTCTGGTTACTTTAATGAGATGACTCCTCTGAGTAACATTACTCACGTGGGTGTGTTTGCAGGTTTGAACCCCAGCATAGCTGAAATTTAGAGTTTTTCATCCAGCTGGTCAAAACATTGTGAAATGGTGATGGGGGAGAAAAGGGAAATGACCATCATTTTGACTCATTTTTGGACCATCTCTAATATCAAACAGCTGCTACGAACATTCCACACAGCAAGGAATTTACTGACGATCCACACTCAACTATTTTCAAACCAATTAAAGAAAATAATAAGATAATTCATGACCAGGCTGAAGCTAAATTCATAGACTAACACCCTGACCTTACAATGGACTGTAGGGACAGACCTCCCACCCCCAGAGTCTGAGGCAGTGCTCCACTTACTTCAATGGGATTTACTCCTATGAATAATTACACACATGTATGTGTGTCATGATCAGTCACTTGGATGGGGTACTCACAGTGCACGAAGTTGCATGCGTATTAGTCTGTACAAGACTGGGGCCTTGGATACATGTGTCAGTCCTTTGACCTGAGAGGGGATCCATGCAGCCTTCTATATAGAATCAGTTGCGGGATCAAGGCCACCATGGAATTGCTACAAGTTATTTGCTTATAACTCCAATACTGCAGTAGTTAAAATCTCAATATTTCCTGCCTACACTGCGTACATTACACTATGTGTATGTCTCTATATTCTGTGCTTTGTATGTGGCTCATCATCATCAGTTCTAAACACATGTTATTTGAAAAACCGTATCAAAGAAGAAACTGGGCTGCTCTTTGTATAAGTTGCTGTGACTGGGCTGTAAAGAACTCAACCTTTGGTGGGCAGCGGGAGGGTTAATGGTCACGGCACAGATGCCTGATCTTACTCCAGGGACCTCAGCCAGGAGGTGGAGCATCAGTCAGAGCAAATTATTCTGTCCCCGAGACTGTAAGAGTGGGGTTCTGAGAGCTCCTAGCATTGGGGCTGACCTGGGAGCATGTCTTCCCCATGGAAAGAGAGCAGGATCCTATGATTAACTCCAGTGTACTGTTCACTTTGTACAGTGACTCTTGGCTAGGAGAATCTCTCCCGCTTCCATTCATTTGCTTCTACTTCACTCGGCCTTTGGCTACCTTTGTCAGTTACATATTTTATATACATGTGGAATCCAGTGGCTGGACCCATGGGATCGGATCTGATCCATGTGACACACCCGGGGAAGGGGGGAATTAGGGCAGAGGGAAGGGATTCCAGATGAAAACAGCACTGATTTATACATATGGGAAGAATGCCAAGAATTATCCCCTCCCTGAACTATCTCCCAGGTTGCTATGATCAATAGCTCCCCAGCCTAGGGACACACAACTCTTTGTCTTCCACACAGTACATTTTAGTGTGGCTTAAATGATTATTTACTAACTGCACTGCAAGGCATTAGCTCTGCCTCCGCCGGCAGTTTTGAGACATTCCTGTAGCTTTCTTCTGCCTCCCCTCCATGCTGGACATTTCACAGATAAGAGTCCAGCACTGGTCTCCACTTCATTAGCCAGGTGATGATGCTCAGACATCCAGGTGGGGCTGTCACTCTAAATTGATCTGAAATCAGAGTTATCATAGAGCTGGCATCTGAGTCTCCTCTGACACTGGTGTAAATCAGAAGCGACACTGCTGCACTCAAAGGAGTTATAGTGGGAGAGGATGCTCAGGACACCAGTATCCCATCACTCCGAGGCTTTCTATTCCCCATATCTGACTTTTCCCTCCATTTCCCTGGTGCTCTCCTGACCCACTGGCTGCAGTCCAAACCTCCGCACTCCAGTGGGGCTTCTGCTCAGGGCCAGACCCAGAGGAGCAGAGTTCCTTGCCCAAACAACAGTTCTGCACTGGAAGGCAGCTCGGAGGTGTTCGTTTGTAAATTATCTGGGAAAATGTGACAAGCCCTGGCTCCAAAGGCCCAGAGTTGGTGCTTTGCCATGGACTGCTAATGTGCAGAGAAGCCTAATTCATGCAGCCTTGTGATAAATGGGCTCCCAGTGCACTGACACATAGGGCTGAAAGCAAACAAAAAAATAACCAGCAAGGGAGGACTATTAAGGAATTAGTCTGAGCAAAGTGAATTGGAGGGGATGAGGGAGAAGGCTGGGTAGTGCAGCAATGATGGGAATAAGGGGAGCCCAGGCATGGGTGGACAAATGATACTAATTCAACAAGATGAGAGCAAGTAAAGCCCAGATACCAGAATGACGGGTACCTTAGAGGCAAGGCAGTCTGGTCTAATGTCTAGGGGCATAAGACTCGGACTTGAGAGACCTGCACTCTATTCCTGACTCTGCTGTTACCTTGCTATGTGACCTTGGACTGCTCCCGTCCCCTCTCGGTGCCTGTTTCTCCTTCCAGCCTTTTCCTGTCTTGTCTATTTAGACTCTGAGCTCCTCAGAATATGGGCAGTGCCCAGCACAGTGAGGTTCTGATCCTGGTTGGGGACCTGTCAGTGCTACTATAACACAAATAATTAGTGATCATATAAATACCCGTGCTGGTCACAGCCCTTCAGTCTCCCTAGGTAAAATGGGAATGAAATAACTAACAGTGCCTCCCCCAGGGCCCCAGGGTGATTCGACTCTTAGTACCCAGTAGTCAGAGGGAACAAGGAGGCTGAAACATGGGCTATCACCTTTCCCTTTCTTCCTTGAATGAGAAAGTGTTTTACCAACCATACCTAGGGAAAATCTCGCAGCCCAGAGGCCAGGGATCTCCTCAGCTTTGTCTCCTTTTTTCCAACCCCTGCCCCTGGGTGGGTAAGTGGAATGCCAGATGCTAGAATTCTGATACAGTATTTCCTCTAACTAGATTGTCTCAAGTGCCATCAAGTAACTCCGGGCAGTGTTTCTGCTGGAGAAGAAGTGATATAGGATGGAAATGACAGCAGGAGCTGAAGGGAAATTACTGGCTCCCATGTAACCTGAGCCACCTACATGTTTTCTTTCTTCCTCTTGACAGAATGAGTCTATAGACCCAGGGGAACAGGGCAGGAAAGAGATGGGCTGCGAGAACACTCACTGCTGCATTTTCTAGTGTCTGGCTTTGGACATCAAACAATTTATTTATTGACACATTTATTTATTTTTGTTGTTATGCTAATGCAGGCCCCGGACTGTGTGCATTAAAACCAATGAGAGGGTTACCAAAATAACAGCACCACAAAATGTGGGCCACAGCCCACACTTAGTAGCCAACCTCATGTCTTAAGACAGCAACTAAAGGATTCCTGCACCAACTGAGAACTTTTCTGCTCTGCCTCCATTGGAAGACCCTGAGTACAAGTCTTTGCCACCTTTATCTTCGAGCAATTTTTGTCAGATTTTCCAGCAGTCACTTAAGCTTCACTTAACATGGTACTTGACCCAGCCCCTTTTCATTTGGGGATCACTATGCACTTTACAGCTGTTAAATGAATCACATGAAACCACCAAATGACCCCAGGAAACTGAGGCAGGAGTTGGCACATCCCAGTCATATATCAAACTAGTGCCAGAGCCAGGAGTAGAACATAGCAGTTCTGACTCACCAGCCCCTTCATCCGAGAATCACAAAGCACTTTGCAACCATCAAGTAAGCCACATAACACCATAGGGAGGTAAACTTGGGTGTAGCCGAAACATAGAGGGATATGCCCAAGATCACACTCCAATTTAGGGCCAGAGCCCTGAATAGAACCCACCATCGAATCATGCTTTATAATGCTTTTTCACACTGTCTTCACCCCTGGTGCAGAAACAAGACCCCAAGGTAGTTGGAGATGATGATCAAGGCTAAGTCATATATCAGGGGAGATGTAGCGTCTGGCAGCAATGTATCTAAAGTCAGACTATCAGTGGCAATAATTTAGAAATTAATAGAGCCAAGCTGGCAGGCAACTGGATGCAGGAATGTCATCCTCTAAGTGTCATTTTGTAAGACTTTAATTACAAGGGGAATCTGGAGTCATGTAACTATTACAGAAACAAATGCTTAAGGCGTGAGGAAATTGACTGAACTCTGGCAGTAATTAAGCCTCACAATGAATCGTCATTAACAAACAGTATCTTGAATGGGCCATCCTTTGGAGGGGAGAGGCACCAAATGGTGATGTTCCCATATGTGCCACATCCAGAGGTGATGGTACAGCACTACCAGCCAATCAGCCTTTCTGATGTCATCTTTGTTACTTCCAAAGAGTTCTCATCCTCCATGTGGCTCACAAGGCTGAATATAATTTCCAATGCAAGCTAATATTTCCCTCGCCCAGTAAATAAGCTCTCCAGGATGCTTCCATAAGTAGTTTTAATTTTGCTTCCCTCTGATGATTTATGAGAGTTGCATTCAATTAACAAGGGAATTGATTTTTCTGCAGCTGGCCAGCGCTGTGACTTGGAGTTATTGTTTTATTATGAAATCCATTGCTTACCTTTTATCTCTCTTTCTCTCACCCACACAGACACACACTTTTTTAATATTTTTTTTTGGCAAGGGAAAATAAAGAAAGCTATAAAAGATGGAAAGAGATTTTGATGGACTCAGAGTTTCACAAGGTCCAGGATAGAAGCCAAACTCCTGAGGCAGAGCACTCAGAGGGTATGTCTACACAATGAAATCATGTCAAATTTATAGAAGTCAATCTTTACAAAGCAATTTTATACAGTCAAGTGTAAACGCACTAGACACACTAAGTCAACAGAGTGTATCCTCAATACTATGGCTAGCATCAACTCACAGAGAGGTGCATTCTGGTAGCTATCCTGCAGGAAACTCAGAATTTCCATTCTGCAGGAAACTCTGACATTCAAATCAGAATGAAATTTTTATAAAATCCAAAACTTCACACACATGTAATTAAAGACCGTAACAGACATTTTTGAAAATGTCTCGTTTAAGGTCAATCAAAACATTCCATTTCAATAAAATGGAAGTGTTTCATTTCTATTTAGAATTTTGAAACATTTTTACACTTTCTATATAAAAAAAAAAAATTTCGAAACAAAAAGTCAAAATGTTCCATTTAGACCTTTTCAAAATGCAAGAGAGAAAGCTGATCCTCAAGAGTCTGAACTGTGGGAGTATTCCAATCTTTCTCTGACACCAACACAAAGGATCAGTGGCCATCTTGAAATGTTATCATTGTATATATGAGCATTCACCCATTAGGATCTTTTCAACAGAGGTCACCAAAGATCATCAGATTTCAACCATTCAACCGCCCTTTTAAACTTAAAATCTTGAAATCTGATACCGATGCATTATGGATCTTAAATATAACCATCATAGGTCAACAAAAGATCACCAGTCTTTCTAAGGGGACTGTGATTGTTTAAAAGCCATTTGAAGTGATCCTCTTAACGGTGTGTATGCATTTTCCCCAGGGACTCTAAATACAAAAAATATCCCTGAGTTGAAATGTGATGTTTCTATCCTACATCATCCGGCTGACAGTTTACCAAAATGCTATTAATTTCTTTTGCTGATTGTGAAGCCGTAGAGACGGAGACATGAAAGTCATCTGAAGTTACTTGTTCTATTCACCAGCTATTAGTCAAGAAAATCATCAAAGGTGAGCGAGTTTACCAGACGTGCTGTCATTAATACTCATGTCCACCCCACGTGGATTACTGTCAACACGTGTATATAGATGACAGGTAGTTACACAACACTTTCCATTATATATAGATATAAACTACATTGAAAAAAAATGTTAAAAGAACATTACTTAGGTTGCTTAAGCCAAGAGCTAAAACTTCAGGAAATGTCAGACTTAAGGTTGTTCCTGCAACTTTCATTAGATCCCTCTGGTGTGCATGCATTATGATACAGTCTTTAATTACATGATCACATACTACTTCATTCCACCAAAAAAATGCTCAGAAAAGTTTTTATAACAGGAAATATTAGGCAACCTTAACATAGTGCTTCTATACCCTCTATAACATAGATGTGTGTATTACCTTCATCTCCTATTTCCAGCATCAAGGTTCGGTAGGGCTGCCTTCTATTGGTTTCTTGTCTTAGGTACCTAGACTGCCAGCCACCTCCCATTTTAAAGATGGGAAACTGAGGCACATAGAGGCTAAGTGACTTACCCAAGGTCACATAGGAACTCTGTAGAAGAGCAGAGACTTGAATCCAAGTCTTCCCCATCCTAGGGGGAGCTTTGCAGGCCGCAGGGAAGGGCTTGGCGGCCGCATGCGGCCCGCAGGCTGCATGTTTGAGACCCCTGGTTTAGTCTGCAGAAGAGAAGAATGAGGGGGGATTTGATAGCTGCTTTCAGCTACCTGAAAGGAGGTTCCAAGGAGGATGGATCTAGACTGTTCTCAGTGGTAGTGGATGACAGAACAAGGAGTAATGGTCTCCAGTTGCAGAGCAGGAGGTTTAGGTTGGATATTAGGAAAAACTTTTTCACTAGGAGGGTGGTGAAGCATTGAAATGGGTTACCTGGGGAGGTGGAATCTCCTTCCTTAGAGGTTTTTAAGATCAGGCTAGACAAAGCCCTGGCTGGGATGATTTAATTGGGGATTGGTCCTGCTTTGAGCAGGGGGTTGGACTAGATGACCTCCCGGGGTCCCTTCCAACCCTGATATTCTCTGATTCTATTATTCTATGTTTAGCAGTCGTGTCCCACTGCCTCCCTGCTGCTGGAACCTTCCCCCTGCACTGAGAAAGTTTCCAGCAGCAGGGAAAGGCTCTGACAGGGGGGTAGTGGGCAAAGACTCCGGCTGAGCCTTTCCCTATTGCCTTCTCCCTGCCAGGGCTTGTTCTTGCTGCAGTGAAAGGCTCTGGGAGCAGGGAGCTGCTGAAGCCTTTCCTGGCTGCCTCCTCCCTGACCGAGTCTTTCACTGACCTGTGGAGCTACACCCCAGAGCGTGGACACAGCCTGCTTTTCACTGCGGCATACATACCCTGCACACCGCCGCAAAGGGGTGTAGTGTAGACGTAGCCTCAGACACCTCTATGAGTGCTCTTTTTTAAACGTGTGCATCTAGGGTGCTTTAGTCACCATTTCTGCAGGCCTTGGAGTGACAGAAAAAAATGAGTGTTCATAAATGTTGAAAGCCTTTCAAACTGAAGTGAAATGTCTTGAGTAAATCCTCATGTCACGATTCGAAGGTCTGATGGCATCTCTTGAGCTGTCAGTGTGAAAATGGATGCAGAATATGTATCACTGGGGAGCTGGGAATGCCAGCTCTGCAGTGGGATGTAGCACGTGTTGCTAGTCCTGGCAGTGTACGTATATTTCATTTAAAACCCATTTCTGTTCCAAGGGTGAATGGTACCAGCTGCGGACCTCAGACTAGAATGTATGTCAGGCTCCACATTTCATTTGATCCTCTTTTGGGGGAGGATAGAGGCTGAAACTGCAGAAGGATGGTCTTGTGGACAAGGCTCTTGGCAGGGACTCAGGTGATCTAGGTTCAATTTCTGACTCTGCCACAGACTCCCTGTGTGGCCGTGAGTCCTTCAACTCTCTGTAAAACAGCGATAATAATACAGTACCTCTAATGCCTATTTAGATTGTAATTTCTTCAGGGCAGGGACTGTGTGTAACTATGGGTTTGTACAGTGCCAATACAACTGCATTTCAATCTTGGTTGAGACCTCTTGGAAATTATTGTAATACTGCTGCCACTATTACTAACTTTCTCATTTGGATTATAGGTGTATTCCTGCAGGGGAGAGGTTAGAAGGCAGTTTTGGTGAACTAGTCAAAGATGAAAAAAAAAAATAAAGCACTTGATTCCATAGAGCCAGGGTGTATTTCATAGTGCAGTGGGTGATTCCAGGGTGGCAGAAATAAATGCGTTATATAGATGTGTGGTGATAGAAATGTATCATATAGACATGTTGCAAATGTGTGTATGTTTTCTCTTTCTCTGTCAATATCCCCATACACGTTCAATCTATCTATCTATATCAGTAGATCCAGATAGATCCAGTTTTAGTAACATTTAAACCAGTGGGATTATAACGAAAAGAACAGTTGAAAGGTGTCAGTCTGTCACTGGGATTTGATGAGCTCCATTGGTCATGGCTGATTGCTGCCATTTCCCAAAGGGTTATTTCCTGCCTCTCTTCCTTGAAAGCCAGAAGGTGGCAGGAGGGGAGAGAGAGGAAAAGCCAGAGAGACTTTTAACCCAGAGGCAATAGCGTTCAGGCAAAGCAGAGAAGGAAGGGGGGGAAGGGGAGCTGAGCAAACCTGCAATCTTCATAATACTCTGCCACTCAGTTATTTGCTGCTAACTTAATCAAAGCTTAACTTCAAAGGAGTCCGCTGCCACATTAAGTGGAACATGGCCTCAGTCTTATTTAAGAGCAGGGCTGGACTAGGGAACTGGAATGGAGCCAAGCACCAGGATCCTATGGGCCTCCTTACTATTCTAGTCTTAATAAGCTTTTAACCATTGTGCTGTGAGCAATGTGTGTGTATCTCCCTGGGAGGGGAAAGGCCAGGAAAGAGTGAGGAGATATAGCTCAGAGTTTCAATTGTAGGTGGGAAAAATAAGATTATGGTGAGGGAGGGTGAGTGGGCACAATGGATTTAAACTCCATGTAGCTGTGATAATCAGAGGCTTAGTAACGTAAGATGGTCTATGGGGAGCTGTATTACAGGCAGGGATTCATATGTTTTCTGATTTCCTGTCTCTCTTTCTTTCTCTCCTTCTCATTCCTACCCATCCCCTTCCCAGGGCTCAGCAGCCTCTCTGTGGGCACACAGTCATATTAATATCAATCCCTAAAGGCTTGGTGAAGATCAGAACCCCGCTGTGCTAGGCGCTGTACAAACACATTGCAAGAGGCAGTCTCTGCCCTGGAGAGCTCCTACTTTAAAAAAGTTAGTAAAAAATGAATGGATGTTTTAAGAAATGACTATTCAACAATTAGACATTACAGAGTCCAGACGATTGACAGGTGGTTTATAATCCTGGCTTATATCTATTTATAATATCTTCTATCAACATGCTTATAATGTTCTGTAACATGCTACTTGCATCTGGGGGTTGCTTGTAACATCTATTAATCCTTCTTAAATGAAAGTTTAATATCAAGGGTGACCTATTTAAGAATGCTACATTCTTTCTTTTAAAATGTTAGTTTAAATGGGAGTGGGGAGGGCACCTGATCCACAAAGCTGGGATCCGGAGGTGTTCCCCTCTAGGATCAGGAAGAATGGCCCACTGGACACAGTGCTAGTTTAGGACTTGGGAGAACTAGGTGCCATTTCTTACTTTGCCACAGTTTCCCTAGGTGACCTTGGCTAAGTCACTTTGCCTCTTTGCATCTCAGTTGTAAGAGGGGGGCGAACAGTATCTAAACTAGCCCCCTAACTCTGAAACATTCTTCCTATGGCCCTACTTACTAGGGGTGTTGTGAGGATGAAGGCATTAAATGCACTCTGCTACTACAGTGACAAGGGCCATATAAGTATCGTAGACAGGGAGTTGTTTTGAGTTCAGCTCTAGTTTAAGTAAAGGGGGAAGGGGAGAAATGTTTTCACAAAATTCACAACAGTTTATTGGAATCCCAAAGTGACAGAAAGACAGACAGAGACACAGACAGAGTTCTAACAGTTTCACAGAACCCCAGACCACATGGGCTCTGCCACTGGTGCTCACCACAGCTGTTCCTGACACCAGGCAGGGGCAGCTTTAGCGTGGATTCAATGGCACCCACAGAAAGCATGAAACCAAGGGTGCAAAAACAGGCACACATACACTTCTCCTGGCTCAGTGTGGAGGGGAGGCCCTAGGAGAAGGGGATTGGAAATTGAGCCCACCCTGCACTCATCCCGCTGTGGCAGCTTCTGTCCCACAGGGCTGGGCCTGGCTTCCCGCTCCAGGCATTGCAAGCTGGCACATGAGGTCACTGTGCCACTCGGGTTTGGCCTGGCTGCCCCTCCGTCATGACAGAGGGATGGCTGGGCCAAACGTGGGTGGTGCTGTAAGCCCATATCCCACGTCACAATGCCTGGTGGGACAGGAGTTGCCCTGAGCAGGGGGAGTATGGGCTGGGCTTGCTTTGCAGCCAAGAACCCTCCAGGAACCAACCCCCCAGCTGGCATTACAGCGGCAGAGCCGGGGGAGAGGGTGCTGATATGAAGGTCAGTGCCCCCTCAGCAGTTTAGTTAAGTGAACCCATTGAATCAGGAGGCTACACTCATCCAGCACCAGGTAGCTGTAATGTCTGGGTCGTGTGGCTACATCCTGGTACCTGAGAAATGATTCCACTTCCAGAGACTCAGGCAGGGAACACGTTTTTACTGCGGATGTGCTGAGCCTCCACAAAAGAACAGCCACATGGCTAGAAGCATCAGCATCTCCTAAGCTCTCATTGTCTGGACCCTGCGAAGTACGGAGCATGCCCAGCTCCCACGGACACCAATGGCACCTGAGGGCACTCAGCATCTTGCAGGGATCAGGCCTTTCAGGGTGGGATCAATGACTCCTCTCTTGTAAACGGAGCCAGGTGGGTTTGGAGAAGGGAGTTCCCTGATCCCAGCCGGTTCCATTCCCGCTGCCACTGACCTGTCCGGAGGAAAACGTGCCTCCTCCCCTTTCCGGAAGCCAGTGCTGTTCTCCAGCCTGGCTAGTACGTCCATCCTCTTCACCATCATCTCCAGCATGTCACTCATCTTCCGCAGCACGCCTCTGGACTCCAGCACGCCCATCACTGCAGTCACACAAAGAGCAAGAGAGAGACTAGAGCAGGGCTTGACGCTCAGGGGGATACGTGATGGGAAGGAGTGGGTCAGAGACCGCAAAAGTGATGGATTGTTAGCACACGCCTGGGCCAGGGAGCGGGGGAGATGACAACGTGAAAGCTTCCCTAAACGTCCCTGCCCATGCATCTAAATCCTGGCCCACAGCAGCCCCTGTTATTCCCAGTCTGGGACCCACAGCTCTGCCAGTCATGACTGCATCTCCCTGCTCTTCCATATCTAGGCTCTCCACCCCCAGCCCTGCCAGTGTACCTCCATCCTGGCCCACAGCATCCCTGGCTATTGCAGCCGTGGGTTACACCACTAGAAATGTACCTAGTGATTCATCCCGTCGCTCATTCCCAGCTTCTGGCAAACAGAGGCTAGGACCACCATGCCTGCCCATCCTGGCTAATAGCCATTGATGGACCTATCCTCCATGAATTTATCTAGTTCTTTTTTGAACCCTGTTATAGTCTTGGCCTTCACAACATACTCCAGCAAGGAGTTCCATGGGTTGACTGTGCGTTGTGTAAAAAAATACTTCCTTTTGTTTGTTTTAAACCTGCTGCCTATTAATTTCATTGGGTGAGCCCTAGTTCTTTTATTATGAGGAGTAAATAACACTTCCTTATTTACTTTCTCCACACCAGTCATGATTTTATAGACCTCTATCATATTCTCCCTGAGTCATTTTTTTTCCAAGCTGAAAAGTCCCAGTCTTATTAATTTCTCCTCATATGGCAGCTGTTCCATACCCCTAATCTTTTTTGTTGCCCTTTTCTGAACCTTTTCCAAGTCCAATATATCTTTTTAGAGGGGTGGAGACCACATCTGCACACAGTATTCAAGATCTGAAACTTAGGTTCTAAGTCACTTAGTGTTTTTGAAAATTTTGCCCCAACCGTCCATTCATCCATCCCAGTAACAATCTGTCTTGGAAGCTGTACAGGAAGCATAACCCTTCCCTCCAAAACTATCCCCATCCCAACATCACCTCAGTGAGCTATGCTATGTTGTTGCATGGGGGAGAATTTCTTCCTAACCCCAGCTGGAGTTCAGCTGGTGGGATTGGCAGCCCTTGTGACTGCAGAGTCTATTCTCATGCATATAAAATATCTATAAATATCTAGCTCTTTAAAAAATATATCACCATGTTATTTCCTCGCTCAGTGAGTTCCACTGATTTCTTAGGCATTTCCTTTTATCCCTTTTAACTGTGCTACCTCCTATAATGTCACAGAGTGCTCCCTTCTTCTTGTAGAAAGGGGCAGAACAAATAGGATTTTTTTTCTAGATACACAGACAAGGGGCCAAAGCTCCTTATTTCCAACCTTGTCCTCTCACCTTTTAGTGACCTACAGCCCCTATTATGGAGCCAGTGGAAGGGGAATATGTTCCTATTTCATCTCACTTCAGTTCACTCCAGGCTGGTTTAAAAAACACACCCAAACAACCCTAACTACTCCTGTTCATTTTATCTCCTCTAGTTCACACCTGTACATGCTTTACAAGGTACCACACATTTCATTTACTGAGCAGCAGGAGGTTAACTGAAGATGTTGGACACATAAGCAGCACACTGGGCATCACAGATGGATATTAAGTTATGTACATCTTGTCCCTTTGAGATGCAAACCTGGGATCTGGATTTTGAACCCCACAGAGCTCCAGGCTGTGGGGGAGGAGGATTTTCTTGAGCTGGGATTTTGGCTGGCGTGCGGGCTTCAGCATTGCTCACACTTCTCCCCGACTCCCATCTACTACAAAAATCACCCCTTGGCGTCTACTGCACATGCCTTGTGCCTCTCATGTCTCACATGCACTCATATTACCGACAATAGCACATCGGCACTGCCAGCCCTGTGGAGCCCATCCGGGTGAGGAAGAGCAATGGCGTCAGGCTGCCTACAGAAGGGGTGACCGGGGCAACCAATGTGCAAGCCAAGGGCCAGGATACGCCCTGCAGCAGCTCGCTCTCTTTAACCGCAGGGAGAGGACGTAGCAAACCAAGGCAGCCTTTACGGCTGGTAAGGTCAAACTACAAACAAATTCCGTTCATCAAGGGGGGGACAAAGCCCATCCTGCGTTCGTGTGCTCAATTTTATAGTCAAATGCTAGGCGTGTATGTGCATGTTAGGCCCCACCCTGGGAAAGCTGGGACCTTGCCATAGCTGCTCTTATAAACGGAGCTAGGTGGGTCTGGAGGAATGGGTTCCCTGATCCCAGCTGGATTCTCCCCAGGCTTTCTTCTGACTCGTACATCAGCCACAAGCTCACTCGCTTCTACCGCCAGAGGCTAAGGAGAACTCCTCTAGCAGTGAGTAAGCAGCAGCCTTACTGGGGCTAATTAGTAGACAGACATGATCTTACACACTAGGATGGTGCAGGGGCATCATTTGCTATGGGGAAAGAGGGCAGTTGATCCCCCAGACTTTGGTTTGCCCCCCAGACCTCTCACTGGTTTATACGCTCCGCTTCTCCCCTGCCACCAGCTTTGCAGAACATAATATACAGTAATCCCATATAATGCTCTATGTGCTGACATAGTTTTGTCCTCTCCCCATTCTTCCTGGGGTGACGTCACATGATGCTGGCAAAATTGGAAGTCAATGATCAGGACTAAGAAGAGGGCATTTACAAGTCATTTTTCTGAACATCAAACACTCTTTACAGAGTTATATTGATACAACAGATAATAACCGAGAAAGAGCCATCACAGTCAGCAGACTGTAGACAGTAATCTTTACTGTACGAAACCTCAACAGATCCACTTGATAAAAAGTTTGCTCCAAAACAGCCTACTGAGTGCATGACACTGAAAAAATCCTTAAGGGGATTTACAAGATAACCCTCACCAGCCACTGTAAATCTATTCTTGAGCCCTAATACTCACCCCCAAGATGTGGCACGTACCTGTGACTGAGATTTTGTTTACACACCATTTTATGATCGTGATTTTTTTAAAAAAAAGATCAGATCCAGGGAAAGCAAACAAGTAACTCAGAAAAATAATTCCTATCTCATGTGGGTTCAACCCAGCCTCCTCACCCTAAATGTTCAATGCATTAATTATGTGAGGATGCAGCTGTACCTCTGCTGTTGAAATCAGTGGGTGTGACAAGTCTCAGGCTCTGAAAGTGTACCCACAGGGCTACGTTTGCAAACCTTGGAACCTAAGTTGCCTCTGCAAAATATTTGCATGTGTAAAAATGTGATTGCATGGGGATGCACAAAAGACATATTTTGGGGGGAGCAAAATTGGTCACCAGACTGGAAATATGGCACACACTTTTCAGTGAGGATCATTAACCACTGGAATAATTTCCAAGGGCTGTGGTTGATTCTCCCTCACTGGCAATTTTAAAATAAAGATTGGACGTTTTGGTCTAGTTCAAACAGGAATTAATTCATGGAAATCCTGGGGTCTGTACTCTGCAGGAGGTCAGACTAGATCATCACAGTGCTCCCTTCTGGCCTTCGACTCTGTGCACTGCAAGGCCAGTGTCACATGGATTCATGTGACGTGTCATGCTTATGCAGACACTTGTATGCAGTTGTATTGCATGCTTATTTTCACAATGGCTAGTCAGGGCTGAAGTATTGGGTTTGTCACAAGCCATGAATTTTTAACCACCTAGAATTGCCTAGAGACAAAATACAAAGTATTAATTAAATGCCTGAATACCACCTGGAGTTCTGATTTTGCAGAAAGCTCCATGTGGGGCTGGATTCTGCCCAGGTGGAGTTGGGAGCAGGGTCGGTGAGGTTACAGCTGCAGACACTCAGCCCTTTCAAAAAGCAGATCTCTCTCCATGTCTCAAGCTGGGCACCTAGCATGAAGGGGCACTTTTGCTAAATGTGAGCCTTAATAATTGCATTTGGTGAAGGGCATTCCAGCCGGGTGCTTTGTGATGTCTTAACCGACAGTGGCCTGTCAGGCTTCCAACAGCCAGTCTCTGTTGAAAGGAACAGAGGAACTAGTCCCGATTACTTCATCCCACGCAAACTGCACAGGCCCAAGGTCACGGGCACAAACCACAAAGGAGAGAACACAGGCTGGAGTGAACAAGGTTCATTTTCTTCACCATATAAAGCATTTGGGAGACGCTCTGTTTCGTGGCCGTGCCGGTGAGGTCAGGAATCTAGGACACAGTGGAGTAGCTCAGGGTGGGAGAAGGAGGTAAATGTAGAGGTAAACACAGGGATGGTTGCTCCTAATAGCAGCCAGTGGAGACGAAGATGGATTGCAGCCACCACACTTTTACGTGTCTCCGGGGGGTGTGTGTAAAATCTCAGCTGAGAGGAATTTCTCAGAGGGGAATGCTATACAGCTTGAAAATGCAATAGCTAGATAGCTTGGATGATTCACAGCTGCTGCAGTGGCTGCTACTCAGCACTGGGCTGTTGCCCTGTTTTATGACTGGATTGCATTTGTTTAATTAGAAGGGCTCCCTTAGCACTGAAATCTAAATGGCTGCTTGCAAGGCCTAGGCAGAGCAGCAGAGGTGTCTCCCCTACGAAGACAAGAGACACAAAGAGATTCTGTCTCCAGCAGAGGCAAATTGCTATTGAAAGTCCTTAGCCAAGGAGGTGAAGCTGGCGTGGGTGGAGGAGAGAGATATTTTTAAGTATGTTAAAGGAAATGGCTGTAGTGCAACCTCCTTCCCAAAGGAAGAACAAACCCAGCTGGCCCCTTTGCTCTTCCTGGTGGGTGACTTTGAAGGAGAACTACACAAAAAGTCAGCCCTGATACGGCAGAGTAAAGAGGACAGAACAGGAGATGAGGGAAAATGCCATTAGATAAGTACATATATCTGCACAGTCTGGAGACCTGACCACTGCTGCACCTATTTGCTTATTACATTTATTGATAGGGTTTTCTATGCCTCTAACCTATCACCTTAGTCTGAAAGCCTTGGGAACATAAAATATTTTCTTCTCTTCATTCCTCCCCCACCCCTACCCCACTGAGATAGGTCAGTATTAGACCTGTTTTGCAGATGGGAAACTGAGGCATGGAGCCATTATGGAACTGGATTTTCCAATGAGCTGCACTTACATTTAGGCACCAAAATAAGCAGCCAGGTTTCCTAGTGTGCTCAGCATATGGCACACTGGAGCTGAGGTGTTTGGACAATCTGTCTTCACTCTCCTGTGTTAGTGAAATGAATCATCAATGTTGTTTAGGCAATAAATTCCTCCATACAAGGGACTGAGTCTCCCTTTCTATTGTACAGCACACTGCACCCTTAATCATAGAATATGAAGGCATGGGGACTTCAGGACATCATCTAGTCCAACCCCCAAATGGGTGATCATCACAACCCAGATGGCACTCAAACCCACACTCTCCAGCTCTGGAGGCTGACGCCTTATCCATTAGGCCACTGGCTTATATAGCTCATTTGCCATATAAACCACCTATGAGGAAAGCAGCTGTTTTGCTCCCCAACCCACCTCTTCCACCAGCAGGGGCCCAGTCGCGTTCCCCTGTGTTGGGGTGTGGCTGGCCATTTCTGCAACCGCAGCTCCTTGCAGACTGGCATCTTCAGGAGAGATGTCGAGAGGCTTATCCACTAGGATTGAAACAGCAGTTTGGAAAGCTCCACCGGCTTTAGAAAGTGCTTCTGGGAATGGCATTGGCACGAGCAATGGATTAAAGAGGGCAAGTGAGCAACAGGCATTTTTGTGCATGTCACACACACACACATTTCCAACTGCAAGGGGGTGGCAAAACTGCAGGCCAGGGGCAGCCACTGTTTGCAGATGCCTTCTCTGTGTATGGATTATAAATGTATAAACCAAAACCTGGATGAGTTCCCGGGTCCTGGGCAGTGAGAATAATACCCTCTGGCAGGCAGAATATTTGATGAGAAGGCCTATGAAAATCAAATCAACTTGCAGCTAAATTTTAGCCTCCTCTCTCCCCTCACATGCTTGATTTCATTGGGCTCCACTGTCTGCCAGAATTTTCCCAGTAGGCAACAGCTGCCTAGTGAGAGAGATAAACTGAGCCCCAGATCGGCCCTTTTGAACAGGGCCAGAGCAGACTGTTTGGACAGGGTGGTGTAGGACACCTCGCTACACACTTTCTGCTTCTGCTTGGATGGGCAGAGTGACTGCGCTTTACCCAGGAGAGGAACGAAGGTGCTTTCCATTTCCATGGCACTGTTAGCCTGAATCCAGCCCCTGGCTACCAATTCCAGCAGGAAGAAGTAAATGTATTGTATTTATTGCTATTATAGGAGCACTTACAGACCCCCAGCCCCACTGTGCTAACTGAAAGGCAGCCCATTACTCAAACTGCTTCCACTCTAAATAGCAACAGTTATCATCTCCAATATGTGGACAAGAAGCTGCTGACCAGAGCAATTAAGTGACTTGCCCATAGGACGTTTGTGGCAGAGGAGAGGGCTGAACCGATACCTTCTACAATCTGTTTAGTGCCTTAGCCACCACCCATTCTCCCGTAAGCTGGAGTGCTGACTTAGCAGATATATTAACCCAGTGTGATTATAATGATCCACTTTCACAGACATCTGAGAGATTTCAAGACACTGTTCAATAGCAAAGCTCCCCAGGCTTCCCGGTCAGAAAGTGAGGGGAGATTTGCTCCTTTTCAAAAAAAAGTGAGGGGAGAGGATATTAAAAACAAACAAACAAACAGGATCTTCCCTTGATAGTCTTATTATGGAGCACTTTCCCTGCCAGAAAGTGAGGGTTCGAGGTGGAACCCTCCCGTCAGTTTCTAACAGACAAAGTTTGAAGCTCCCCCTTGCTGAGGACTCTCTGATTCTTTGGGGTTTGGATAACAAGGATAATAAGGACTACTGGACGTTTCTTGGCAATGGTTATTATGGCTCCTGGAAAGTGTGTCTCATTAAAAAAAAAGGGGGGGGGAAAGTGTTGAAGCCGCTCTCTTAAAACGCAAGAGCCAGGATTAATTTGCTCTAAACCTGAAGCACAATTCTGGCCACCCGCAGAACTGATGCACAGCTGGGCTGACAAGGGAAGAGCAAGTCAAGTAACACAAAAGGCATTTCTGCAACGCAACTGGAGCAGGCAGAACTCGTTTCCCAGCTAGGAATGTAACTCATCTGCACTGTAGCTAGGGGCCTGCATCCCCGCTCGGGGGAGAGAGACACATGCTAGCTCCACTCAGGCTAGTATGCTAAAGATAGCAGTGCAGCCATGGCAGCAGAGCCGGTGGCTCAGGTTAGTGGCCCAATTACATGGACCCAGGGGGTTCAGCAAGACAGCATGTGGGTGGCTAGCAAGCACTGCTGTCCATGCTGGTATGGCCTCTCTGCTATATTTAGCATACTTGCACAAGCAGAGCTAGCACGTCTGTGTATCAGCGCTGGGAAGCACCTTCCCTGCTGCAATGTAGACATAGCCAAAGAGAGACCCTCAGGCAAATGCTTTGCTTCTCTTTATGTAGGGTTCCATTGTGGAGTCACCCACAAGTACAAAGGGCAGCACAGAGTTGTGCAACCTCAGAAGCAGAGCAGGGACTGAATTGCCTCATACACTATTGTGTCGCTGTTTGGTGCCTGGTTTCCTTTTTGTTCCAAGGGGGTGGGGTGGGGGAGTAAGCTGCATGACATCTTTCCTGTTGCCTGGTAAGGGAGGGAGTCAATGCTTTATTTCCTCCCTCCTGACCCCTGCACTCCCAGCTCCCACATAGAAGCTTCTCACCCCTACGCTCTGTGACCCATGCTGCTGGCAGAGCACACAGTACAGGAGAACCTTACAAGCTCCCCAGCCTGGGTGCACCCCACAGCTCACAGTTTAGCCCATGTACAAATTTCCCCAAAAGATAACCTACAATTTTCCTTCCTACCATCACACTGAACTGTAGAATCACAGTCTGAAAGAAGCAGGAGGAACCGCCTAATGATTCAAGCAGGTCATACATGTCAATTCAACAATGTTATTGTTCATTGTTGGAGTTCACTGTGAAATTAGCTCCTTTTGCAGTTAAGGTGAAATTCATCCCAGGGAGAAGAGCCAGCTCAAGGTCAATGTACCACTAGAATAGGTGCAAAATGAATCTTTTATATAGACTTTGAGCTGGCCCTCTACAGTGGGGTGAATTAAATTCACTCTCATTAAATACAGTTTGGATGGCCATCCTCAGCCTACTCGTGGGCGAACAATTCACAGTGAATAATCAATCGTGGCTATTTCTGCAGTGATTGGTCATCTCAGTCACATGGTATTTCTTCTGCTTTCTGTCCAGAAGGATGCAGTATTTTAAACTATCAATTAGCAATCAATGAATCATAAATAAACCGCACTTCCTGTTACACATTTTTGGGCAAAAAATTATTGGTGCTGAAATGTGTGAAAGCACGGGGGGTTGCAGACATTTTTGCCATGGTGAAAATCACTGTGAATGGTGAAAATTCATCAGTAGTTACTGAGTCTTCACAAATAACAACTAATAAGAATCCAAACCCAACTCAACACAAATGTTAGCTGATCAGGATTTGGAGGTTTGTTACTATTCAAACAGCACCGCTAAATACAAAGGAGAAAGCTCCTAATTAGCCTTGATAATCAACAACAATGGCAAAGAAAACACTTATAGAACTGCACAATGGATTAATTGGAGCTTGCAAAAGTCTGACAGTTTCCTGACAGTTCCCCCAACTGGCAGACACTCTTTAAAGGCAATCACTGAATCAACAGAGTTTTTCATAGCAGTGCTATGAAGTAATGATTGCAATCAATCGCATTTTACTGTATCTCATGAGACATGCTAGTCACCACAGTGAAGGGAAGGGAGTTGTTTATGGTGCTTGAAGGGGGTGTAATTGGTGTAAGTAATTGGATGGAACTGGCGGGGAAAAGCAACCACATCCTAAGTGCCGTGTGTATTGAAACATACAGTAGTTTCACCAGGAAAGTGTTGGCATCTCGACAGAGTTATTGAAATTTGGACTGGCCAAAGCACTGGACAATATATCAAAGAGAACAATCTTGTGGAGGATACGTGCTGGTCCTGAAATGGCCTCTATGACATGCACTCCTATGCAGACATCCCACTAAGGCCTACTCATGTCCCAATTAAACCTCTGAATTGCGGGTTAGGTAGGACACGTTGGCTCTCTGCACAAGGGATAATTTCACTCTCTGTGTACAGTAGAGGCACAGACATAGCAGAGGGCTGGCCAGCCCCTTGTCTTTCTTGGACTGCCCTGAAAAAGGTGGGGAAGTTTATGTAACACCTAAAAACAGAATTGCAAGGTAAGGGCAACATGGCTAAGACCATGGAGAAGCAGAGAGTAACTGAGAAAACTTAGTAGAAGACAGGATAGCAATGCCTACAGCACACTAATAGGAGACTGGGTGGTTTGCCAAAGCCAGAGGTGATTGATTAACTGAGCCGCATGAGTATCTCTCTGTCTCTCCGCTCCCAGTTGCATCATGTCCTACTGCAACCACTCCTGTTGTAGAATAGTGGAGGAACAGGGGTTCAGAGGTCAAACACCCTTCTGGAATAGTGTCCCTAGCCTCTGTTTGTCAGAGGGGGGTGATGGATGGCAGGAGAGAGATCACTTGATCATTACCTGTTAGGTTCACTCACTCCGGGGCACCTGGCATTGGCCACTGTCGGTAGACAGGCTACTGGGCTAGATGGACCTTTGGTCTGACCCAGTACGGCCTTTCTTATGTTCTTATGTTCTGTGTAACCCTTGTAAAAACAGTGTGGTTCTTTCAAGATAGCTTTAAGATGGGCTTTCAAAAGAGCTAAAAGAGTCCAAATCCCATTGGAAAAGTCAGTATTATGTGGGCATGTAACTCCTGTCTGCATCTTTGAAAATCCCAGCCTTGGTTTTTCTAATTGCTTTTCCCAGAAGTCACTAGTACCAGAAAACTGCTTGAATTCTCAGAGTCACCTACCCCTGCACTGCCCAGTCCCTGCAGGGCCAGTCTCCTCGCTCTGCACTGAGGCTAAGCCAAGTGTTCGCTGATCAGTATTCAGCACCATGGCCAGGGGCCCGAGGGAGAATGCCTGGACCAGAAGCCTGAGAGTGAAGGGAGATAGTAATAGGGAAGTTGACATTTCCTAATTACATTATGGACTTTTGTCTAATAGATTCTTCGCTCCTTCTTCCTTGCAGCTCTCCCAGTGCTGCCAAAGGCACCAGATATACAGCAGGGCTACAAGCATTTGATTTGAAATTTGCCTTGGAACCCAAAGTTGTAGTCAGTTTTGGGATGCCAGGGAGAGGACAGGGGAGGAGTCCCACAGTTGTCACAGAGGAAGGGAAACTGCTGTCTGCTCACTTCTCCTTAGGCTCAGTGACAGCCACTCCCCTTCCCCCAGCAGGTTTTCTGGCCTCCTGTTAAGCACTCAGACTGACCACAATCAGACAGGCACAGGTATTATCACACTCATGCCTCCCACATAACATCGATAAGTTCTTCAGTTCCTGGTATGTCTCCATACCTCCAACAACAGGTCATGGTCTCTCAGCTGGTTGAGAAGTGGAAGAGGGTAGCAGAGTGAGCCTTCCAAAAATCTATGGAACTCCCTGGTGCAGGAGGCCACTGAGTCAAATACAGAGACCTGACTGCTAAAAAGGACTGTAGTGAGGCAGAGTGGCCTCCCTTGGAGCTTGAGGAGGAGGAACCACCCTCTGCCCCTTGGGTGGGTGGAGCCAGGCCGGGCCTGACTCTTGTGCCAGAAGCAGAGACGCAGAGCAGAAAGTATAAGGGGCCTCCAGATCAGTTGGGCCAGAGCCAAGGAAGGAGTCAGATGTCTCTGCCTCACTGTGGGCCCCTGGACCAGGGACCAAGCTGTCCCCGGAGGAGCAACCACCATATGCCACGTACCCCAAGGAGCCGGAGGACCCTTGGACTACTGAGCCCTATCTCCAGATTGCCCGACCCCTGAAGTAGCCCAGGGAAACCAGACTTTCATCTGGTTTTGCTGCCAAGCATGCATCAGCGTATGTCATCAGGATCCCCGCTGACTCAGTGGCAGAACCAATGAGAGCTGTGGATGATCAGCACCTCTGAAAATCAGGCCCTAACTCCTGTGTTGCTTTACTACTGAGCCATTGCTAACTCCAGTGAGGGGCAGAGAGAGAGAGGCCCTGGCTCTGCTATGAGTTCAGTTACTCCCTCACGTGAGGTTACAAGGCTGGGACAAATTTTCTTTTTGGCCTGTGAACCCTCCCCAGATAAATGTGGGGAGGCGGAGGTGGGGCTGCCACCATTTGGACAAGGCAGCCATGGAGTCTGGTTGGAAGAAGCCTTGTTAATAAGTAGCTCTGTGAAAATCCATTTTATCGACACTGGCTGCTCAGAGCTGAGGCCAAGCTGAGCCGCCGGTGGGAGGAGTTGGGCAGCGAGTGGCACCTATGCCCTTTATCTTCCCAGCACAGTTCAAAGGGACTAAAACATCCTGTGACATTTCAAACACGGCTACACAATACTTCTCCAGCAGGCAGAACATGGCTGATTGGTTGCTGACTCTCTTACAGACATAAGTCATATTCCAGTCTAGCTGTCCTGTAACAGCTGAATGCTCCAGTCCAAGGAGGAAACTCGTCCTGACATGCCGCGACATTGCTTATGTCTGCTGAAAATACCAACTGCATTAATTCCAGTCCAACATATTGTCTGGGGTTTTTTTCTTAAAGGGCACTGCCATCCTATATTTACCCCCCAAATGTAGGATTTACTGATGAGGGGAAGAGTGCTGATGGGAAAGGGCGTAACAACAGTGAATACAAATAGCACTGGAATAACACAGGGGGAGCAGATCACAAGTAAGGAGCATCAGCAGAGCTGTGGGGAATGAGGAGAAGCCCAGAGCTGGAGAAATGCTGCTCAGGAGTGAGGGACATTAGGAGAGCTGAGTGGGTGGCCTGCATGGCACGTGCCCAAACTCTAACTTGAACCAGTGCGCCCAATTCCTTACAGACTAGCTTTACCCATATGAGCCAGGCTTTTGGTTTGGGAACTGTTTGTCAGTGCCCCTGTCACCACAGCTACAGTATGGTCCCTTTGTCCCCTTCAGGCCCTGCCCAGGAATTTTGTGGCTGCAGTAACTCTGGCTGAGGGACAAGGCAGGTCAGTGTGGCAGAAGGCTGCTCCTCAGGCTCTCCAACGGTTATGCTTTGTCAGCAAGCTGCTCCAGTTCCACCAGCTGCGGTTCCCTCCCAGCCGACTCCCGTCTCAGGCACAGTCAGCTCAGAGTCAGTATCTTGGCTCTTCAAAACAGAAAGCTTGGCCTGCCTCCACCAAGACCCTGCCAGGGTTTAGGCCTCTGGCTTAGCATATGCCCGAGTGCTTTCCCATTCGATCCCCTTTGGTGCCGGATGCATAGTTCCTTTCCAACTCCTGTCTCCCATCAGCTCCTTCAAGTCTTGGGAAAGGAGAAGAGTGCCTGGGTTTGGGTTTATGCACCAAGACCAACTTCAACCCACCACCACACTGATACTGGACATCTAGCCCATATCACAATGGTGGGGGGACACCATCTCCCAAGTGTATGCAGGGGGGAGAGATATAGAGATGTGGGGGGATGCTGTCCACCAAGTGTGTATGTGGGTGTGTTGGGGGGAATAGAAATGTGGGGGGAGGCCACTCCCCAAGTTTGTGGGGGGTGATAGAGATGTGGGGGGATGTCATCTCCCGAGTGTGCAGAGGATAGAGATGCGGGGATGTTGTCCCCAAAGTGGGGGGGGGCAGAGATGGGAGGGATGTCATCCCCCGAGTGGGAGGGGGACAGAGATGGGGAGGATTTCATCCCCCGAGTGTATGTGTGGGGGACAGAAATGGGGGGGGATTTCATCCCCCAAGTGTGTGTGGGGACAGAGATGGGGGGATGTTGCCCCCTAAGTGTGTATGGGGACAGAGCTGGGGGGATGTTGTCCCCCAAGTGTGTGCAGGGGATAGAGATGTGGGTGGATGCCATCCCCTGAGTGTGTGTGGGTAAGGATGTGGGGAGATGCCATCCCCTGAGTGGACAGGGATGGCTATAGAGGTGGACAGGAGAGAGTTTGACACCTCACCCTGATGCTGCCTGGCGAAATCTCCACAGAGGGAGCCATGGAGTTGGGTGTGACAGGCCTCCCAGAGCGACACTGTGACTGAACATCGGTTTGACAGGCAGTCAGAGAAATCCATCCTGCCTGAGTGACGTGCGCTGTCGCAGTCCCAGCAAAGTGCTGTGTTTAAAGGGAAATGAAGAACACCCCAGACTGTAGCAGGCTTGACACAGAGACAACAGGGGCCTTGCTCCTTAATCTCTACCATGAGGACTCCCATCACTCACCCTTGATTGCTGGTCTCTCGCCTGCTGTCAGCTGCAGAGACGTGCTGCTTGCTAGGCCCATGACAGTCCAGGCTTCTGCGGTGTTGGAGAGACTAACAATAGGCACCTGTATCATCTCCTCTAGCACAAACACTTCCAGTATGGGCTGTCCACAGCTACTGAGACCTCTGCAGGCTCCCAACTCTGCTCCAAAGCCCGGTCTCCAGCTGTCTGGGACACTGCTCCAGGGAGGGACAGGTACCAAGAGCATGGCTGTGCTGCAGCAGACCCTTCGTGGCTGATCCACAAATAGGGAGGGACTTTTCTGGTCCTGCTTCAATCACCCCATAGTCCGGATGCTGCTCTGTGCTGCTACCTAGTTTTGCTCTTATCTTCAGTAGCTATGCAGGCCCCATTGCCATAGTATTGAACTCCTCACAATCTTTAATGTAGTTATCCTCCCGACTCGCCCTGGAGGCAGGACAGTGCTGTTAACCCTGTAAAATGGATGGGGAATTGAGACAGTGACTCGATCAAAGTCACACAGGAAACCTGGGGTAGAGCATAGTCTTGAACCCAGGTCTTCTAAGTCCTAGGCTGGTGTGCTAACCACTGGACCATCCTTCCTCTGATAGAAAGTTAACACTTCAGAGGGACCTGGCCCTCTTACAGAGGTAGCTGAGCCCTCACCCACCATTCCCCTTTTTTCTCCATCTCTGCTTTGCTTGGAGTTTCTTGCTATCCGCTGTTACTTTGTGCTTTCCCCCTAACATCGGCACATCTTTGTTTATTTTCTGTATTGATTTTGCCTTGAACAGATTAGAAAGACCAAAAAAAGGCACCTAGCTAAAGGCTGTGGCCATCCTGACAGATAATCCATTAACGCCACAGCCCATAAACAGCCACAGCGAACCCAGAGCTGTTCCCATTCTCTCCCTATCCCCAGCAACAATAAAAGCACCTGGCAGTGAGGACATAAAACAAAACCTTCCCTCTCAGATCTCAGCCCTTCTCCAGCACCCATCCCAACGGGTGAGCTTTGCAGCATCCCCTCGAGGAGTCAGCCCATTGGGGCTGTTCTGGACAGAGGATGGGATTCAGTTCTGGTGCTGAGAGTCCTGCCTGAAGCTCTTTCTCTCATAAACCAAGGTAGGGCTCCTGTTCAAATGCTGCCTCTTGCTAATCACAGCTAAGGCTGGATGGAATGGGGAGAGGGTGGGTCATTCAAGCAGGCCTGTCCTGGGCCATTTAGCATTTTGTAGATCAAATCTCAACACCTGAAGCTCCACTCAGAAATCTACCAAAAGCCAGGCAGGTCATGGAGCATTGGTGCCAGATGATAGCCACCAAACACATGCTGCACCAACCTGAGTCTCCCAATGGATGTCGAGTGTAGCCCAATTCAGAGTGCATCACACTAGCCTGAGCTGGAGGGGACAAAGGCAGGTATTACTGTAGCAAGGTCTGCATTAGAGGACACAACCTCCAGACTAGACCCAGATGAGAACAGGCAGTTCTGCTCACCACTCCTAATTAGGTTATCCACAGGCAACTGGCGGCTAAAAAGACTCAAACGGCCAACTCCAGGGACCAATGGTGAATGGGCACTCTCATCGGGGGGGCTGATATGGATCATCTCGCCATGTTCTCTGTTTGCTTCCTCCACTTCTGTCCCATGCAGACTGAGCTTTAACCAATTGACCTTCATCCGGGGCCCAACCTCACTGAGAGAGATCTTTGGCCACAGCCTTTGGGTGGGACAAAAGTCATACAGAGGGGACACTGCAAACACCTTGATTGAGTGCCTTTCCTCTGAAGATCTCAAAGAGCACAGTGAACCTCATTACCCCATGTAACAGATGAGGAAACTGAGGCACTGAGCGGGGGCGTAACTGTCAGTGACAGAGTTAGCAATAAAAATCCCCTAATAGAAATCTCTGCCCCTTTTTTGCCACTAGACAACACTGCATCAGCTTTGGATAGAAGCATCTGAACTTAAGGGAGGGGTGCAGAGGGAGGACTTATACAGCCTAAGCCTTTTGAGGTTTGCCATCAATATTTATCTATAACTATGCTGAGAAAAGACTGATCTGTTTAGCAGCCACAATAAAGCAGGAAGGCAGCATAAGCTGAACGAAGAGCTGAGCAGCAGGGCCTGCATACTAGCAAAACTGACTCACACCTGTAAACTCTTGTGAATTGGCTTGAGGGCCTGCTATTTAAATTGACTTTTCACATCAGCTATGGATGTGCCATTAATCTATTGCTGAGAGTCACTGAAATGCATTGGCAAGGAGTCTGTTCCCTTGCAATCGGCCAAATTAAGCAAGCTTAAGGTGGCTATGAGTAGTGTTGAGTAAGTGAAATACTCTCTCTTTCTCTCTATCTGTCCATGCTATCTATCTAACCATCCATCACCACTGTCCTGCCCTCCAGTACAACTAGTGGAAACAGATAACTTAATTGGATCATTCTTGCTCCCTTTTATGTGACTATTGACAGCTCTGGTGCTGCTACCCACTTGTACTCCAGGTATACTGGGCACAATGCATCTGCTATCTTGTCCCTGTGCAGAAACATCACTAGCTGATCCCTCAGAACCTTTCTGGCAATAACTCACCACAGACACGAAGGGCAGGCCTTTCAAAAGCACTCAGCCTTGGCCTGATTCTGTACCCTTTGAGCTCAGTGGTTAAAAACCTCAAAGGATTCACTGGGAACTGAGCTAGATTCACTGTGAGTGTTGTTGAAAATCCCACTCCAAATGTCCAGAGAAGAACAAACTGGCACCATCGTTAGCATGGGCCGTCATTCAGCCAAGCACTATACTCTGCTTCCTCAGGAGCCAGCAGTGCTCCACACCCGGAAGGATGAACCCAGCCCATTAAAGGACCTCACTCTTTATATTTGTACTGGGATATTAGGGCTGCTATGGGCCAAATTGTGCTGCTACTGAAGTCAATGACAAAACCCAGGGATCACACTGGGTCAGTTTGCAATGGCTCCATGAGCCAGTACTTCCCCCAGTGGCTGTATGTTGTGCTCCAGAATATAATCTTTCATTCTTAAAAGAAGTCTCCAGTCCTAATGAATATAAAGACCATGCTTTTTGCCTCTTCCAGTTAAAGCATCTGCTATTAACCCATTGTCAGAGACAGGATACTGGATTAGATGGAGGCTGGTCTGATTTCATCAGGAAATTCCTGTGTTCAAATGTGATCCAGTGTAACTAATGAAGTGATACCCACCTGAGTATGCATGCATGCATCCTGAAACAACAGATCAAAGAGGTGTGAGGAGACCCTGTTTATCTCAGTCGGGTGTTTATTCTGAAAACTAATGATGCCAAATCAGTCAACACTTAACTGTTTCAGGGCTGATCAAAGCATACAGCTAAGAAGAGAGAAAATTATATTATCAAGATCTGTTCTAACTGCTGTGTAGGGCATCACATTTGGGTGTCATGAATGGGTGGAGCATGAGTTACAAGTGGAGCTTCAAAGAGTATTACCACTTTCCCCAGCTCTTCATTTGAATACCTGGATAAATCTTCCATTAAGCTGAGAGTATATTATCCACTGAGAGTAAAATCTTTAGGGGCAGGTACCCAGCTTTTATAGGGGCATTCAGTAAAGAATGGATAATTCATACCATCATGGAAAGCCGCTATACTCCATCATGGCAGGGCATGTGAAATAAGGGTGACCAGGAGAGCAGTTAAAGTGACAGTGCAGGAAGAGGCAAGGACACTCTCTTGATGGAGACAATGCCAGCTGCCACTGAAATTATTATTTTATTTGTATTACTGTATCAATAAGACATGCCAACCAGCATCAGGCCCTCATTGGGCTGGAGACTGACAGACACATAGTAAGAGACAGTCCCTGTCCTCAGACAGTTTACGTAGTGAATAGACAATGGGGACAAAGAAAGGTTTATTACTCCTGATCTACAGAGGGAATCCAAGGCAGAGAGTGATTAAGGGGATGTCTACACTGCAATCAGGGGTGTGTCTTAAGCACCTGTAGACATATCTGCGCTAGCTTTGATCTAGCTCAGGAGTCTCCAAACTTTTTGAGATGGCAGCCATCCATATTAGATTTTTGAAGGGGCTTCGCGGGCTGCTGCTCCCCCACCCCTTTGCTCCTCCGGCACTCACCCCTCCGCACATGGGGCCACCAGCAGCAGCTCACATGGGAGGGCAGCGGCAGCTTCTCCACCTGCCTGCTCAGCTGCGGGGGTGGACAAATTGATGCCGCAGGCCGAATCCGGCCCCCGGGCCATAGTTTGGAGACCCCTGATCTAGCTCACTCAAATAACAGTAACAGTGAAGCCGTTGCAGCATGGGTGGTACAAAGCCACCCGGGACCCTGGGGAGGGACTTGAGTGGTTCTGCTTACCCATGCGGCTGCAGCTTCACTGCTATTGTGATTCGAGTGAGCTAGATCAGCGCTAACTACACATGCCACAATCTCGGATTGCAGTGTAGACATACCCTGCCTGACCTTGCCCCTGGAGGAGTCTGAGCCGCGGCCTTGTCTTGAAGCCTGGTCACTAGTGCTTTCATCACAAGACCAACCCGAGCACAAGTGACGGTGGACAGCAGAAAAGTATCCCTGAATTCAAACCTTTGGGCTCCCCGCCATCACTGCTTCTCCAGCGGACGCATCCACCGGGCTCACAAATCTGCCGCTGTAATTGGGGAAGCCACAGAAAAAGCTCCCGCCGTTGTTTTGCCAGCAAATAACTTCACTTCTTTCAGTGCTGACTAAATTGAAATGTATTTAATATTAGACTACAGCTATATATCTCCACACTAACACATGTTCGTTCCATATTTCCATATAAATAAGAAAAGCCAGGAAATTGAGCAATACAAATGGACTCTTACGATTATAGAGAGGGATGTTTTCATTACTGCTGGGGAGGGAGAGCTGGTTGGCTTTTCTCCTCCTTTATTATTTCACATTTTTTCCTTCTTCTCTCTCCTAGACCCCCACCCCCACCACATGCACACAATTATAGACTGGAAATTGAATGAGCTCCAATCACGGCAGGTAACTGAGGCCGGCTTGTCATTCCTGAGAGGAGCTGTCGCTTGGCGTTTGTTGGCGGAGGAAAATTAGTTCAATTGTCTCCCCTTTTCATATCAGCTCCGGGAGGCCAGCAACGGGGGAGGGGAAAGCTGCTTGTTAGAGAGGATGAGGTATTGCAGGGAATGTGTATTATTTTCTCCTCCCCGATGGTGTCACTGCTACTTCACATGTGCAAAAAGTGAGACCCTGGCCCCAGTGAAGACAGGAGCAAAACTCCCCTTGACTTCAGTAGCCTGGGATTCCCCCCCACTCTCCCAGACAGCAAAGAACCACCTCTGGAGGAGCGTAGCAGGGATGGAAGATTGCTCCCCATGTCCCCAGTGTGCTGTAGCAACGAGCGGCTCCAAGTCTCACTTCCTGCGCTCTCCCCCTCCAACCAGCTATTCAGCCATCAGCAGGCAAAATGAGATGACAGCCAGGAAAGGAGTTCGGGGGATGAGTAGAGGGTTTTCATCCTTCCCCACCCCCTCCATCCCTCACATTCTAGGCCTCGGTTTCTCTAGTATGGGACCTCTGGGGCTGTCCCTCTTCACTCAGCAGCCTGAACTTCCAGCCCCCACCCACCCAAACAGTGAGGAAGGCTCATGTCCCGCACCCCAGGCTGAGTCTCAGTCCTGGGGCTGGCGTGTGCTCTTGCTGTCTGTCACCCAGGTGGAGGGTCAGCTCTCCTGCAGTTACAAGCCTGTCCTGAGCCACCTCTGGTCAGAGTTGGGATGGAGTTCTGAACAGAGTTCTGTTCAGGCTGATCGCAGGAATCCAGCTATTCACTTGGCCTCGTGAAGGCGGGCTGCATGTCCCAGCCGGGTGTCCCCTTCCCACTGTCACGCCTCACTTCGTGTCTTCTCCTCCCTTCCACCCAGGGGGCCAACCTTCCCCCTCTCCCCCTACACATCCCCTTCATTCCCTAGTCCTCTCCTCACCTGCTCTCATTCACTACCTGCGTGGCGTATGTATCTATTGACACAGCCAGCGCTGCGTGGAGAGCATGCTTCGCTGCCTCCCAGTCAGAAAGGCCACCACGGAACAGGCACAAAGAAATCAGCAGCCCTGCAAGACTGGGGACCTGTCTCCTGCAAGGTTGTCCCCAGCTTGCCACTGCTGTCCATTCAGACGTTCGGCCTGCCAGCCACACACATGGCTCAGGGTGGCTCTGCACATTCCTGGCCCCAACAATCCCTGACCCACGTACTCTTATGAGAGGCAATCACCAGCCGCTGGGCAAACTCGGACACTTCCTCCAGCGAATTCACTCCAACCTTCTTAGTTTTGTTGATGGCTAAACAGTGAAGAGGCAGGTTGCAGGGGCTTCTGAGATGCTTAAATGCAGCACTGTGGACATCAGAAATGTTCCATATGCTGCTCTCAGGCAGTGGCAGCTTCCAGGAATGCTGCCCCTGGAGGCTGTACATTACAGCTTGAAATGCAACCAGACCCATCTTTGCTGAGATTTCCAGCCATTTCTGTTCGTAGCCAAAAGCACAACATAGTCCCCGGGGCAGATCCTCCGTGGATGTACATTGATACAACTCTGCTGGCTTCAGTGGAGCTATGCACATTGACACCAGCTGGGAATCTGGCCCCAATGTCTTCCCAGCCTGAGGTGGAAAGCGCTGGGGCCCCACACTGCTTGGGGTCATTATACAATTCACGGCACTTTTTCCACCAAAGCAGAGGTGAAAACACTATTGTGTGGCCCCAGTTCCAGTCTGATCAATGACCTACCAACCGAAAACCCCTCCACTAGTGTTAACAGGAGAAGTCCTATCCTAAGGTGCTAATTACCCTGGTCATCTACCACATGAACTAAAAGCCAACTGGCTGTTAGCTAAGACTCATTTTCTCTCCCTAAGTGGTCTCGGTGCCACAAGATGGGACAGAACACCACACCCAGGAGGTGTGTGGGTTACCTTAGCACAATCTGTGCATCATCATCTCTTAAAATGATCACTGTGCTGGTGCAATGCACCAGGTTAACCTCCCCACACAGGTGTTCACTGCATAGCTATGCACTGCGCAGACAACGGCAGCCTGAGATTCCCCATCCCACAACATCCCACCAATGTGCATGGCCTCTGATCCTCAGAAGAGGGGATAGCGCTGTCTCCATGGCCCATTCAATTCTTGGCTTCTCTGCAGAGACAGCCCGTGTGGGAGTCAATGAGTGCCAACTGCGACGGTGTTTCTCACAACATGGGCATCTATCCAAGAGAAGTTGGACTGAGCCCAGCAATTCATCCCACCAAACAACGATCAGATCATAATGACTTTCAGGCATTACTGACCCAGGATAGGTTTTATTATTGTTCTTAGGAGCTGATGCTCTAGTGCAGCTGGGAGTCAGAGAGAGCACCGAGGCCTTGGAGAGAAAGGGAAGCATGGGTCTAACTGGCTCACAACACAGGCAGCCTCTCATCCCACCTCCTCTCTGTCCCAAATCTCCCCTGAGGTGTGATTCAGTTTCCAGAGTACTGGCACTTTCCCTGGCAGACACCCAACAGGTACATGTTACACAGGTAGGTGTTTGTGTTACGGGCAGGGATACTGCTGGGTAAATGCTACCCTATTGTTTTAGCATTATTAAAGTTAGAACTATCAGCACACAGCAGCTCCCCTTTAGAAAACCTGGCCCTGTGTAGTATTGTGCAGAGAATCAACAGGGATGTGCAAAGCCTGGAAGTAAGGAGATAAAATGCACTGGGCCTTGTGCCACTAGTAAATAGAGTTTACAACTCAATGAGGTCACAGGTGAGCTGAGGTTGCTCAGGTCTTAGCCTGCTCCCATTTGTCCAGAGCTTAAAACTAGAGTATGATCCATCACTGTTGGCAGCCTGTGCTCATGAGAGGCTCATAGGTGGAGTGTTGACTTGGGGGTCTCAGCAAGACAGTCCCCTGGAGAGATACGGTCTGCATTTATGTTGGGGAGGGAAGGGGCATAGTGTAAGAACTTGGGCGGTGTACAAGAAAGCATGATGCCAACATGACTACCTTGTGCCAGGGATTCCTTTCTAGCACTACACAGTATCTAGCTATAAAAATGAACCCAGCCCCAGGGCTCCGGGGGGCAGCAGGACAAGATCTAGTCTCCATTCCTCCCATGTCTAGTCCCAGTGGAGCTGTCCAAATCAAGCAACCAGGAGGCTGGATTCTGCTCTCCACAATACCAGTGAAAATCCAGAGTAATGCTACTGAAGTCAATGAATTCACACCAGTATGACTGAAGGAAGAATCTGGCTTGGGATGCTGAAAGTCAGGAGAACAAGGTGACCAACTGGGGTATGGTGTAGGTCAGGGTGCAGAGGAACTAGCAGAACAGGGTGGAGGAGGGCTCAGAACAAGAACACAGGACATTTGGTCAGTCTGCATTTTTGGTGCATTGGAACAGCAGCAGTAGGGAGGGATTTAAAATTGGAAGAGCAGAAATTTTCATAGCTGGTGTCAAGGTGCATTAACAGTCCAGAACCAAGTTATCAGGAGAACTACAGTGTAGGTCAGGATGGAGTTGCAAATTAGCAGTGCTCCAGTGGGGACTCAGAACTGGAGCAGTAGAAGTGCTGAGATACAATAACCAAAGCAGGGGCATACAGAACCAGGCTAGAAGCAGCACAGATGTGCAACAGCAGAACTGTTCAAAGGGGGTTTGCTCAACTCCTGTCACATGCCCAGTTGCTTGTTTTGACTAGCATTAGAAAAAAAATCCCTGGGACTCCTGCTTTGACAAAGGCAGCTGTGGTTCCCAGCACAGTACTTTTATTTTTGAGAGCACCTGTCTGTCTCCGCGTCTCTGTAGGAATTTTGATTTCAGAGTGAAAGGGGTATAAAAGCAGAAAGTCCATTAACATCCCTGCTGGCCTTAGAGTGGCAGTTGCTGATAGCAACGTGATGGAAATACCATTTGAGTTTTTTACGAGCTATAGAAAATCAATTAATTGATTTAATCATTCCCATGGAATTGTTGCTTATTGAAATAATGAACTGCCCCAGGCCAGATGACGAAGATTCCTCTTTCCTCCCTGCTGCTGGCAGAAAGTGCTTTCCTCCGAAGATGTTTCTGTGGGGAAGTGCTGCAGCTACAACTGCCAAAGGAGCTGTGCAATAGGTGGGAGATGTGTGTGACTGATACCCACGAGGACAGAGTGAAGGGTGTGATTCAGAGCTGTAGAAACCACTGTCCAGTAAGCCTCTAAGAGCTATCCCTCTCCCACAGCACACCACAGATGGTACTAATAGCACTTTGCCTGTATATGACACCTTTCACCTCCAAGCACTTTCCAAGCCATAGGCCCAGGGCTGAAGTCCTTGCAGTCATGGAAGGCAGTGAATAAGAACTGAGTAAACACGGCAAGGCAGAGCACAGCTGGTTCTGCGCAGGTTTAGAAGTAGGGAAAGGGCACCAGACATTTGTCCTCCTCTTGCGTGCCTCTGCAGGGGCCAGTCACCATTGTAAGTAGTATTCCAGGTATTTGCACTGCCAGCTATCACAAAGGAGATGGTAAGGGGATGGCCTCAAGCCATCCTTTCTGTCTGTGCCGGCCAGCGAAGCTCAATAGGACTGGGGAAAGCACATGTTGCACCCTTTGAAATGATAACAAATCTATGACACTGAGGAAGTGCTCCTTTCACCCTCCAGGACAGTTCTCACAGAGTCAGACAGAACTGCTCCAGGGGCTCTTCAAACAAACACATGCACATACTTAACAAACGCAATGGATTAAAGCCCCAAACTGGGCCTGGGTTAGGATTTCCTGCTTCAGGCCCACAGATCAACCATTTCACCACATAAGTGAACCCACCTCTTGAGTGGGGCGCAGCAGCTGTTTTAGAGCTTACGGCACCATGCTGCCACAGCTTAGCCCCGCAAGTGAAGATGCAGGTCATATCCACTTGATCTGCAAGGGGAATTCAGGGAGGCTGAAGTCACAGATTCTGAGGCCAGAAGGAACCAGTGTGATCATCTAGTCTGACCTCCCATTTAACACAGGCCATAGAGGTTCCCCAAAAGAATTCCTAGTGTGTGTGTAGAATGTAATGATCGGAGCTGAAGTTTTGGCTAGGATGCTAGAATAGCTGTAAGTGAGATTTTTTTTTCCCCCATCCCAATTTGCTGACACCCGTTTTGGACACTTGCATTAACACTTCTACTCTTTGGAGAAGGACAGTGGGATTTTTAACTCTGAAAAGTGACTGCGCAGAAGGGCATCTCTGGACTCAGTAGCCTGCTCTCTGCGCACATTCAGTCTTAATTGCTATTTTAGTGATAGAGACAAGATATCACTACTTTTTACTCCTGTTAGCCCTTCAGAGCCAGGGTAGAGAGTCTGTTAGAGAGTGACCTGTTAGTTCTTCTTGTGCAGCCTTAACAGAATTGTGCATTATGCTCCCATCATTTATATGAGCAGTGGACAAAACCTTCCATTGGTGTAAATCGGCATTGCCCCACTGAAGTCAACTGAGCTATGCAAATTTACGGCATCTTAGGATCTGGCCCAATCTGTTTGCATGGGTCCCTAACCTGAAGACAATGGAGATGTACTTGGCTGCAGACCCTTTAGAAAGATGACGATGTAGGCGATGAAGAGAGTCCGGTTTGGCTCTGGGAGACCAAGTTGAGACTGCAGGGCTAGCAGTTAGAGGAAACCATTGTGTTATTTGTAAAGAGAGTACACTTGATGAGTTACTGAAAGACAATATAAACTCGAAACCCCATGATGTTGTTTTTACCATGTTAATTTTCCATAATAGAACTGCACTTTAAACAGTAAACTTTTACATTTACATTTAAAAATCCATTTTAAAAGCTGTGTCCTAAATACACTCTAACTGCACACATTTCTCACACTGATTAAAATGGGTATTTTATTGTTATATAAAACACTAATGGATCAACCAGGGGATGAGGGGAGTGAGATGATGGATGCAGGACTTGCAAAAGCACCGGTATGTCAGAGGGGTGCTGGGAGCTAGCAAAGGCATTGTGATACAAAAGCAAAATAACAGAAGAGCTCATGAATCACTGGAAAGTTGGGACACGTCCCCAGCAGTGCTGATTTTCACATCAAACTGAAATCACATGAGCACAGAGATCGGCTGTTCCATCTCCTCCGACCAAGAACTGGGAAATGCAGGTGCAGGAGAAGAACTGGTATATTCATGAGCAACCACAGATGTTTTGAATTTTTCAATTAAACACCACCCGCTAAATTTAAAACGTGGTTCTGCTCTGAAAAGTGAATGTGGAAAAATGACCCCATCCTACTTTGCCAATCTGTATCTTAGATGTATTCAGTTACATGTGCAAACTTCAGGGACTGAAATATGTGTTTACTGCTTTTAACTCCTCTTAGCCATGCAGAATCAACACAGCTGCAGAAGAAAGAGCTGGAATTTATTCTGGCTCATGCATATCATCAAAACTGTTAACTTCATATCAAATTGCAGAATCTGTTTTGTTGGAAATGCATGAGCCAGAAAAAAGCCAGCTTGACTCTCAGCTCCCAGGGTGACTATGCAGGGCTGCTAGTTAGTAGAGAAACATCTTTTTAATTGTGAACTGAGCAGATTTGAACTGGAGTCAATCACTATGGAGCCTCATGGTGCCATTTTTACAGACATTTTTCAAAGCAAATCATACTTTAATAATCATTAAAGAATCCTCCCAGCAATCCACAGGAACAATGGAATAAGCCATTATTGCTGTTGTATGTGGCATCATCCCTTTAAGATTAAGCCCCTGGAGTGATTTAGCATCTGCCAGAAGCAGAGATGGAGCAGGGCCCAGAGTTATTCAGCATTTTAAATCCAGGAATCCCTCTTGCCCTTCTCTTTGGCTGTCTAGATGCAGGCATTTTTCTGAGTTCTTGAGAAACCAGACAAAGGGCTGCAGTGTGTTTATGCCTAAGCCTGCATGGGATGCTGCATAAATACCTCCTTTAAAGACTCTTCCTGGAGTGGTGCATGTTTATAACTGATCAGAACACAACTCCAATGTCACAGCACTATTGGGAAACCTCTGCCACGAGCTCTGGAAGCCAGGAGCATCACTGTACTCCACCAGTAAACGGTGTTTTCCCCCTGACTTGCATCTACAGCTTCAAACCTGAACTATGTCTGCTAATGCTTTGTACTGTACTCCCAGAACTAACAGAGCTATAGTACAACTGCCTTGTCTGTCTTCTGTGGTTAGTTTGCTTCTCTCTATCCACCACATATAGGTCAGTCTCTTATCAGCACCCAGATGCTTCCAGTGACACTAAGTATGGGTTCCTCCACTAATGCTTCAGATGGCTTCCCCGTCTGAAGCTCTGAAACTCTATTCACTGGGGCTATTAAAAACGTTACATGAATAGATTTCAGAATTAACAAAGCTGTAATGGCTAGAACTGGCAAGAATTCTTTTCCCCCTGCAGAAAATTTCAGCTCTTCATTGAAGAACCAAAAACTTTTGATTCAGAAATTTTCAAATCAATCAAAACCCTTTGTTTCCATTTGTGGAACCAAATCCCAAAATTTTGCTTTGGTGCAGTTTGACATTAAACTGAGTCCTCCAGAACACCCTACAGCATTGTGGGAATTATAGTCCTGGTGCCTTATGTCTCTTCTCCTGATGAGTTGCCACAGTTCATCATGGGAGATGTAGTCTTGCTGGGAAGCCCAGCAGAGCCCATAGTGGAAAATGGAGGCACAAGACATCCAAACTACAACTCTTGTGTTTCCAAACTCATGAGATTTCCCAATTAAAATGGGGGGGGGGGAGGTAGGCAAAACAATTTTTGATTTTTTTGTGTAAAAAGGAAATTCTTAATGGAAAGAAGACCAACTCTCAAATCAACACCCAAAAATTGAGAAAAATTCTGAATTCAAGACGTGAGTATTTTTTGGCAAAAGACTGATCCAATCAGAAACATAGCATATGACCTACTATACAATTTGAATCAAAAACACTTAAGTTTCAAAGTTAGATACTGACAACAAGCTGCTTTTGACCCAACTACAGACAGAATTATTCGCCAAAGCTCTTAGGCAACTAATTTCAAAACAATAAAATTACTTTGGAGAAATAATAAACTGGTCATGGATAAACTAAGAACAGAGAAAGAGGAGGAAAAACATCACACACATTATTTGCCCAGCTCTGCCCATTTATCTATGTGTATTGTCCTCAACACTGTAGAATCTGGACACCTGGTTAGAGAGGGTTTTGTGATGTTGTTCCTTTCCTGTGACTCTGAATTTCCATGGATTTTAATACAGCCTTACAAATCAAGTAACTCGTTGAAAATGTAGGGAAGTGTGTATGTCTTCAGAGACTGGGAACTGGCATGTAGATGTATTGAGTTCATTTTTGCTGCCTAAAGCCTTCCTCATCCTCTTTCCCATGATGTTTTGTGAGGACCCAAAACTGGTTAGACTGTGAGGAAGGAGACCATGGAACCCACTTAACCCACAAAGCAACGTCTTAGGTTTCTGCTGGCCCCAACCCAAGGTCCTGCCAAAAGAAACACACACTCCTTCAGGGAAGTGGCATGTGAAGAGAGACAGGTGGTTCCAAGCATTAACACAGAGCCTGATTAAATCAGCAGTTCAGGCTGCCAATGAACCACAAATACTCTCCTGTGTTTGCCTGAGATGCACCGAGGAAAGGGGTTGTGCTGGTGAGGAGAAGTCATTTTTTGCCCTCCTCAAGCAATCAAGCGAAGGGAGGGCAGGTTGGGGGTCACCAAAGTTTGCTTGTGTCGATCGCCCTAATAATCGCAGCCAGATTAAAAAGACATTGCCGTATCTGCAGGCTGTTTCCTTTCAGGACAGATGTTTGTTTAACGGGCAGCTTGTTTGTGCAGCGCCTGCATGTCAAATCCTCCCTTATCAATTATCGACTCGTGTCTACAGCTTTGTGCTTCTTATTTACAAGGGATAGTTTGGTCCTTAGCATCATAATGGAGTTAGACACATCCTCAGACAGCATGGAGTCCACCCCATCGTCAGGGGGCAACGCAGACTCCCCCAAGGGAAGGCATATTAAAGCAGCACCGCGTTGGCTCTAATCCATCTTTTAATTCAATCAGTCCTGAATAGCAGCTGGCAAACACTATCCTCTGGTGCAGACCATTGGTTTCCAGGTATGCTCCATTCTCACTGTCCTTTCATAAGAAGCTGCTGTCGACATAGAAGCACATTCTGGCTTAACCCGAAGGAGTGGGTATTTCTAAGGTGCCTTTCACCTTCATCTCTCAGGGCCTTGGTATGTATTGCCCCTTTCACAAATATCAGTGGTAGCTACAGCATAAGGGCGAGTGCTGAGAGAGCTGGATGCTGGGAGCACGTTTTCACAACATGGGGCTCTGTGTCCTGTCTGTTCTACCCTCCCAGCACTAGCTGGCTGCTGCTGCAATCGGGCTATTTGTTTGTTTTAGCAAGGGAAGGAGAAATCACACCGCTAGCCCAATCTCCTACCAGCCAGGTGTGGGATCGGGACAGGTTGCCACAAACTGACCCAGCTTAGCAAAATGCCATTTATCTAGCTAGCTTTACCACTTCCTGGGGCCATCCAAGCAATAGCACATGCTGCCCTAGTGCATGCCAAATGGCAATCCCTTTATTTAAGGGCAGTCACGGTGTGTTATTTATTACACTTATGTTGACCGGACCAGAGGAAAGTTCAGACAGGTCAGCGACCCTTTCACTGAAGGCCCCAGCTGTACATTTAATTTAAAGGGACATTGAACTGCACTGCTTTGTCAGTCTTTGACCTCTGGTGCCTCCTTCTCTTTATCTTTCTGCAAGTTTCATCAAAGAAGAACAAACCAGGTGTTAAACCACACAGAGCAAAGTCGTGGCGATAGGGTCTCATGCACCGTACTGGGGAGGAGGTTTGGGGACCTTATGGGGGAGAGAAGCGTGTGTGGAGATGGAGATTAGCATGTCTTTAACGGGAGGATGTGGGTTCAAGTTTCTGTTTGTGGTGGGTCATCACTCGAGACTTCAGGGAGCTCTTTATGGGGTTGGAATAACATGAGCACCAATCATTTCCTAGTGCTGTAATTTCTGAGTGGTGGAAATGCCTAGCAAAATCCCAGCTCCGCTCAGGATTCAACCCATCATGAGGCGATGAGATCTCATGTTATTTCGACTCCATTTATGGCTTCCTGAAGTATGAAATCCCAAGAGAAATAGAAGCACAAATACAGATGTATTCAGCTCTAGACTCTCTCTCTCTATTTATATCTTTATTTGTTGGAAGAAATTTAGTTTTAAGCAGGTGAGAATCCAAGCAGTGGAAAAGCACCGACAGTGCTGCTGAGTGTAGCTGCAGGGGCAGATGGCTTATATGGCAGAGAAACGGTAGGGGTATTAGACTTTACAGAGATGAAAGGACACACTTTCTGCTGGAGAATACAAGGAAATATTGCAGCGCCAAGTATGCAGGACTATTGTCTGTCATTAACCCTTTCACAGCTCGTCTGTGTCCCAGTGTCAGACTAGAGTGGTTGAAAACTTGGAGACTAAACATTTTTTTGTGGAAAGAGGCCCTTCTCTAAACTGAAATGTTTTGTGAAAATATACATTACACCAAAGGTGTTCAAGGAACAGTTTCTCACAGAACTTGACATTTGGATCCAACCTTCCCCCAACCCCCCCAAGGCATTTCAACACAATTGTGTTTTATGAAAACCATCAAAAGGGTTTCTTGGTTTTGTTCCGATGTGGAATGAAACCTGATTTCAAAGCCTCAAAAGTTTTCCCAAAACGGAATTGTGACGTGTCTGGCCCTCTGTCAGCCATCAGCCTTGAGGCTTTCCCCTCACTCACCTCTTGAGCAATGTGATTGCACCGCTGGGCACCAAAGCCTGCGACCAACCCCTGCTGACTTTTCCTGCACACATTCAAGAGAAGTGGTGAGAGAGAAGAAAATCAGTTTAATTTCCATTCCATTTCTTCCCCTTCTAGATATGATTTTCTCATTCCTTAGGGGGATGCTGAACTTTGGAGTCTATGGATGAACTGGAGGCAAGCTCCACTTACATAATCAAGAATTGAAGGTCAGGGCACGTGTCAGTGGAAAGGCAGTTGTCCCTGTATGTAGTCCATAAGGACTCTCTTTTATCCTAATGGTCCAGATCCTGAATTCATTGATATCAGTGCAAACTCTGAGCCACGCCTTTGAAAGCAGAGGGTTACTTTAGATGCATTATTCTCTGTACTGTGATGAGTTACAATTGGGTGTCACTGATTAACTCGCCTACTGCAAAACTGGCCCTAGGAAGAGTTAAGATGCCACATAACTGCAGCCGGGAAGTAGTCTGAGAGGCTGAGTGGATTAATTCACTCTACCTTGGTGAACAGAGCCAGGCACTGAAAACTACCAAGCTCCTTTGTGCTGAAAAGGCTCCAGAGCAGGGAAGAGGGAGGGTTAATGGGAAGGTCGTGGAGCCTCAGATGAAGAGTTCCTACGTGAAAAACACAGGGAGGCTGCGAGCAGCAGCACAGCAGCTGGGTGTGAAAGAGTCAGCTTTGCTGTGAGATCATTCAGGCGTCCCTAGAGAGAGGCAGTGACAATAGCTGCTTCTCTAGGACAGGTTCCTGGCTGCTACCAGCCCTACAACAGAGAATGGGGCTTGTGTACATTTTATAAGTGAACTCTTAACACTGTGAAAATAGCTGGCTCCAGATCACTGATCTGGCTCCAAACGGGAAACGGTCCTGCAAGGGCCCTGAATAGCAGCCACTACGCAAAGGAGCAATAGTACTATGGTTGCTCCCAGAGGCTTCAATCAAAATCAGAGCCCCCTGGTGCTAGGTGCACTAGAAAGACAAAGACAGACAGACCCTGCCTGACCCACAAATGCTACATTGTGTAACAGCCCAGTGAGGCATGGGCCTTCCAGGTAAAGGGTGTGATCAGACCCCCACACCAGACATACTGATCACCCACCCCAAGGACCTTGACACTGCTCTGCCATTCAAGAGCACACGCTTCTCCTTCTTAAAAGATCCACAGTTAGCACCTCACAGTGCCCCCTTTTCCTCCCACAACTGCCTTGAGCCATCTTGTCTTGTGCCAGCCAGTGAGGTGGCTTAAACAAGCATGGGGTGGCTGGTACAGCCCAGCAGCATGGTCCCCAAGCAGTAAGGGTAGGATCTTGCACTCTAAGTGCTGTTGAAAAAGACACAGGCCACTGAAATACACAAGAGAGTTTGAGCCGCAACTACTTGGAGCCTGTTTCTGCCACACTGACATGGGCTTCTACGGGACCTGAAAGGGGGTGAGGCTGGTGGCAGCAACAAACCTGTTGTAAATTTCAGCAGCTGGGAGCTAACAACTACAGGGATTACCATTACCAATGGATTACCCTTTACCATTAGGGTACAAGGTGGAAGTCAGCCCCAAACAATGGTGGCTAAACATTGCTACCATCAGTTGGTCGCTCCGTACCCTGTGTGAAGTCAGGCTGGTGGTATCTGCCTGGGAATAGGACAGAGATGGACATCACCAAACATGGCTTCCTCCGAGGCAGTCTCCGTAGAGAGGCCAAAGATTTATTTGGTAATGGAGAGTAAATCCTGTCATATTCCTAGCGCTGATCCCTTCTGTGGCAGGCTGAAGCTGGCTGCCTAGTTCTGTGGCTGGAGGGTTTTCTGCCTGCAGGGCCATGATAACCTGTCCTGAGCTCACAAAGAGAACGGATCCACTGAACGGCTTTTGCTATCCAGCCCTGTGTCCTAAGGGATCCTCAGATAGAAGCCCCAGTGCCGTGTCCCAGAAGCACCAGGGCAGCCATCAGTCAGAGGCAAGCAAGCTGTCAGAAAGAGCCCTGTGTTCTGAAAGGAGCACCTCGGGGACCAGCCTCAGTGGTCTCTCTGAGCTCCCAGAAGACAGATTCCATCTGGTTTCAAAATTGGACGAGCTGGGCTGTCGTTCCAGACTCCTGGACGTGACTACGGGGAAGGAATGAAAATAAAGAAGCTTTCCATCTAAGTCAGCGAGGTCAGAGGCAGAGAAAAATTAGTCTTTTACCAGCCAACCGACGCCCTTCTGTGTCAGCAATCTGTGACTGTCTCTTGGCCACAACCCAGCACTGAAATGAGCCAAACTCCCTTCGGAGCTTTTTTATGTATTTCAGAGACAGTGCTGCATAAGGCTGATGGAGGTTATAGGCAAGAGGTCTCTCGGAGGGGGACCGTCACATCGCTGTGTGGAATGAGCACATTTTCATCTGGCTGAACTTCAAAGAAAATGTAACCGCTTCATGCCCTGTGGCTCAGGAGAGCCATCAGCACTCATGCTTTGCACATTAGGAAGCCCAGCTGTAGGCATGAAAGGGTTCGTACCTCTCCACTCCAATGGCTGTGCAGTAATTATAATAGCTGCGTGTTGAAAAGAGCTAATAATCCTTAATGCAGATCTTATATTTATAGGTAGCCTCTCATCCTAATGACTCTTAAAGCACTTTACTAACTGGCTGTAAAAACTATATATATTATGCAGAAGTCACTTCATCTACCAATGAAGCACAACTAGTTCTGCAGTATGTCAACTGTTAAACAGTGCCCAGCAAAACTACACAGCAGATTAAGACAGCAAGTGGAAAGGGTACTGTATCCAAATTCTAAGTGCATGGGGAATTTCAGAGATGCAGACTAATTTCGTGTGTTGGAATTTGGCCAGGACATCAGTGCTAACACCCCTAATCTTAAATAACCACTGAGGACACAACATACCTGACCATTTCACTAGAAGCTAAGGTGGCATCCCTCCCACTCCTGGTTCCTGGAAAGGGACAGTGTTTGAATAGCCCTTCATATACTGACATCCCCAGACCTGGCCCCATGCTGTGAATTTAGACAGCTGTCTCAATCAGAGAGAAGAGATCTGCGGACAGTCCCTTGTGGATGCACTCTTTTTGTGTATCTGCTTTCTGCTGAATGGCATGTTTGCTCCAGAGACAGATACAACTGTGCTAAACCTAAAGACTCATCTGGCGGATCTAGCAATTCAACACATTCCCATTGATGAAGACCATGCTGTGGTCTTCAGGGAGGTTCTTATATAGGCAGGAGAAGCAAGCACCTTGGAGAGACATTGCAGGTAACTCAAACGTTTGCCTACTGGGAACCATGTCTCCCAGATACCAGCTCTCCATTTGCCATCATGCAGATCATCTCCTTTCCAATCCACCATCTCCACTTCTGTGACTACTAAAGTAACTGCTTCCACGGGAGAGTGATTGTAGAAAATATGTAGGGCCAGATTTTCAAGAGTCCTGAACCCACCAGCTGTCATTCTTCAACATGGGCAGTGCTGGGTGCTGAGCGGTTCTGAAAGTCTAGCCAAAAGGGGAGCAGAGCTCTTTTGAAATCCTCCCCAGTTGTGGGTTCTGGGCATTTTTGAAAAATTGGCACTCAATGAATTTTCAGGATGGGAGTTTCAAAAGCTTTCAGAGATGGCCTAATTCTGCTTCCACTGAAGTCAGTGAGAGCTTCACATTTGGCTTCAGTGAGGGCAGTGTTTAGCCAACACCATGAGCTTTTGAAAAATCTCTCCCTTAGTGACCTACATTTCCAAAAGTGACCCCTGAGGTTGGGTGCCTCTGGTTTTTGGAGTCCCAAATTGTGACACCCGGGCTCTTATTTTCAGATACCTGGGTATGCACAACACTGGTTGTAGTCCACTGATTGACTGCAAATATGTCTCAAACTGAAGTGATTTGGAACCATAGGTGCTCAACACTTCAGAAATTGGGTGGCTCAAGCTGGGCACTGAAATACTGAGCCCCCACCCCCACCTCCATGAACACTTGAAAATGGAAGGTAGTTTCATTGAGGAAATTTAGCAGCTAGACACAAGAAGGAGGACAGGCTGGCTCTCAGCAGGACACCACCCTGCTCCTCCCCCCTGCAGCCCAAAAAGTGCTCTAAGGACCACTGCTTGAAAGCTGCTGCACAATGCCCCAGTTCAGGAAAGCACTTAAGCATGTGCTTAAATCCCATTGACTTCAGCATGTGTGGAAGAGCTTTCCTCAGTAAAGATGGTGTCCTGAATTGGGCCATAAGAAAGACATGAAAGGGGATGTGATTGCTTTCTCTAAATACATCAGGAGGGCCAAAAGTGTGGGGGGCAGGGGCAGGGAGAAGAGCATTTAAGTTAAGGACAATTTTGACAAGAACAAATGGGTATGACCTGGCCATGAATATGTGCGGGCTGGAAATTAGAAGGTTTAGAAGTCATCAGAAGAGTGATGTTTTTGAGCAGTCTACCTACAGGAGTGGAGGCTCTGTAATAATTGAGCAGGCCTACTTTAATTGTGAGCCTAACTGGTGGAAGGCGGGTGAAGGTTAACGAGTGGTCACGATTACCATCATCAATAAGATTTAAACAGAGGTTCTACAGATATCACTCCAGGCTATGTTAAGATTATGACTGATAAACAAGAGGAGAGGAGGACTGGAAATCAATGAAGGAGAATCAGTGCTTCTGAAATTAGGCCTAATTGGTGGACAAAATGAGAGGACGGACCATTCTGCCTCGCCTTTTTTGAGCCCCTTAAAGAAAGGCTTAGGGGGAGGAAAGGGTGAATTTCTGTCACCATCATGGCTGCAGCAGCAGGATTTTTACTGGGACACCCAGGCCTTGATACTCCAGTGGGGATGCTTGATCATAATTGCCACACAAGGACCCCAGCCTGATATATGTGTGATCCTGTTCTGACTTCCCCTCCCTTGTGTGTCTCCTTCCATTCCCCTCTATCTTCCACTTGTCCTCTCCCTCTCTCTCCCCTTTTCACCTTGTCCTGAAATCAGCCATGCTACAGAGCACCAGCACGACAAGATGAAATGGCCCAGCCAGCTCTGCTTGGCTCAGATGAACCAGTGAAGGAAAGTGACCTGATCTGACCAACCAGATGATGTCCCTGACCAGGGAGGTGAGCCAGGGTTCAGAGCACAGCTCTAGTGGCCAACCTGCCAGCCCTTAGCATCCATCTGTGACTGACAAGCTGCCTTGTATCATCAGAACCTCAAGACATATTTCCCCCATCTTCTCCTTTCTTCTCTCCCTTCTGTGTCTGTTTTGTCAAAAAGCAGGAAAGTATCTGTCATTCTCAACTCAAACTTAAATAGAACTAATCCTTTCTTCTCTACCAAGAAAGGCTGTTTGACAGAATAAGAGATGTTAACCAATATTCACCCTCTTTAATAAGAAAGACACCGATAGGTTTGGATTAAGTTTGTTTGCATACTCTTGCAATTATGGTTGCAAGTTTGGTTTCAATAGTTTTTGCCACGTTTTAACTCTTTTTGTGTGTGTGTATTTCAATTAATACTTTTCTATCCTTTGACACGAAGTTCCTAGTGTGTGTTTGTCATGGTATTAAGCAGGCTGAGGTCTTTGTAGTCCAAACTTTGTGTAAAACTGTTTAAAGTTGGACAACAACACAGCCACATTAACACCTTTGATTTTTTTAGGCCCATTTATTCCATCTATATCGGGGTGGGCAAACTACCGGACCGGACCAGGGAGGCTAGGGATGTTGGGGGAATTAGCTGTTTATTGTTAGTTCATGAGTTGCTGGGAGAAGCATTTACCTGTGTAACTCAGTTGAGTGTTGTGGATGTCTGTGTAAGTGCAGTACCTGCCAGAGGTTTGCAGTTTGTCACAGCATCGCAGGATGAGAGGGAGCCCAGGCTGGTGGGACAGAAAGCTCAGGAGTACACCAGTTCAAGGTTGCATCCCAGGGATCCTGTCACACAAATGATATTCTGATCCGTATCTAATCACTTTTTCAAGCTTACTATTCAACTCTGATAACATCCTGTAACGGCGAGTTCCATCAGCTAATTATACATGGCAATTGAAAACAAGAGACAGCACCTGCAATGGGCAAAGTTCTCATGCCAGAGAAGGCAGATGGAATTCTAATGACTACCCTGATCAACAACAGTTTGAGCTCTTGCAATTATCTCAGATCATTAAATGATATTTTTTAACTCTGCCCCGAGACAGCTTTTCCCAATGTTAGAACAACAAAAGAAAAATAGACTCAGGGGGATGGGAGGGGACAAAAAAGCCTCACACATTTTAAGTTACAAGGGGGGAAAATTAAGACTCATGTATAGGATCATTCCCAAAGTGTCTTCTATATGCAAAATTTTGATTGTTTTCTTTTTTTAATCCTGATTTTTGTTTGCAGACCCAGTTCTCTCAGTGACCATTTCAAAACAAAGAAAGTGCCCGGTGTTTAATCCGCAGCTGAGGATTAGGATAAAATAACTTGCATTTCAGAAGGTGTTTCTAGAAAAAAGCAACAAAGTCACTGCTGCTTCAGATCATCAAGGATAGAATCCCTCTGAAGACTGATTATTGGCACATGGAACAAGCTCATGGTTCTTAGCAAGAACCACCTAGAAGATGACATTATAAAGTCAACAGAATTAACTGGAGGACTGAGACAGTCAGTTTTTCCGCTTCTCTTCTTCTGCCTCATTTCTCTCTTCATTTAAGATTTGATTTGCTGTTCAGAGGGCTCTGAAGCTGAGGAGGCTTTGAGGTGAGTCTGAAGCATTTTCTGACACTTCCTCCAGCTACTTCATTTCAGCCTTTGCACTCCCTCTGCCTTCAGCAGCTCCCACACAGCCTCTCAGCTTTCACTGGACAGTGGTGTGTGACTGGGATGGCAATCTTTACGAGGAGGAAGCATCTAGTCCCAAACTCTATTATCATGCTCCAGGATTTGACTTAGGGCTGTGATTTTCAAAGTTGCTTTGGGGAAATGGATACCCTTATGAAATTGGGCGTGCAAATCTCTTAGGGGGCTTTTAAAAAAATCTCAGCCTAGATTTCTATGGTAAGTATTCTATTTTAATTAAATCCTGGGTTAAATCCAGAGCTCACTAATGTCAATGGGATTTCTCTCCTACTTCAATAGAGCCAGGATTCCACCCTAACAATTTACTTAAATCCAACATGAGGTCTGATCCTGCATCCCATAATGACGTGGGTAATTACAATGGTCCTAATGCTGCAAACACCTAAGCACATCTATAAATGTAGTCACTGAACACAAAGTAAGAGTTATGTACATGCATATGTGTGTGCAGGATGGGGCCAAGAGAATGAATACGTGAATAAGGATTACTCGTGTGATTAAGGATTGTAGGATCAAGCCCTTCTTATTGAACAGACATGTATTAGATACATAATGGGCAAACCTGACCACACATAGCAGTTATTTTATTTATAAAGCAACACAGATTCCAGCGTGTTTGAAGGTGGGAATGTGGCTCAATTGAAATAGAATAGTTATAAATCTATAATGAGCATCTCTGAAGGGCCCATTAAATCAGGAACTTTAATGAAGAAATGTGGAGAAGAAAAGCACCAAGTACCTTATTCTGCACTCCTCACTCAGTCAAAAAACCCACTGAAGTCCATGGGAATTAGTAGTGCTCAGCACTTCTCTGGATCAGATGCTAGGGGCCTGGTTCAACACAGCACTTCAACATGGGCTTGAGCATTTTACTCAATCAGGGCTCAGATGAGTTAATACCTCAATCCAATGGTGTTAGACAGACAGAAACTGCACTATACAAGGACCAGCAGTACTTAGGACAGCTAGTCAGGAATTGTGTGTAGGAATGACTTTTCCATCAGGGGAAAATCGAAATGATGGCTCCCTAGCGGCCTAACTCCTAATGAGTCCAAAAGCCTTTCAGGTGAGCAGCTGGCAAGCCAAAAAACTCAATTTCAGCTCTCTCAAAATTGCTATCAGGTGGGTACCCAAATGGCTGAGAGACTGCACTCCAGGAGTACTTATTGCTGTTAAAGAATAATAGGACACTGTGAAGAGACAAAGGGGAGCAGATAACAGTCTTCAAATATGTTAAGGGATGTTTTCAAGAGGATGGAGATCAATTGCTGCCCTACCTTCAATGGACATGAAGTAGTAGTAATGGGCTTAATCTGCAGCAAGGGAGATTTAGGTTGGCTATTAGGAAAAACTCTTATATGAAGTGCTTAGCTATCCTTATTGTGCTTCCAATGGAGGTTGTAGAATCCCCATCATTGGAGGTTTTTGAGAACAGATTGGACAAACACACCTGTCAGGGATTGTCTAGATTTACTTGGTCCTGAGGTTTAGTCAGCACAGGGGATTGGACTTGATGACCTCGTGGGGGTCTTTTTAAGCCCTACATTTCTATGGCTCTGTGAAGGTACAGATTGCTGTGATGCTCTTCACAAGCTTACAAGGCCAGTGACATTAACACACCTCTTTGTTCTTGGCTTCAGATACTCATTTTGCACTTATGGCAAGTGTTGCAACTAGTGGTTTTTAATTGGGATCTGTATTCATGTTAATTGAATATCTATTGAGGCTTGATAAAACTGTAATAAGATATGTATCCATTTTGTTATTGTCAACCCTCTTAACATTAAATATGCTCTTAATAACCCATCACTCCTCATGCAGCATACCAGCCTTCTCTCTGAACTCTACATGAACTGCAGAAGTCATATACCATGGGACCTGATTCTGGACCTACGGGCATTGGTGCACATCACAGGTAACTCCAAGCTCAGCAGAATTACCCTGTTGCAAAGCCAGAAAAAGCAAGTTCAGAATCAAGCCCCAGTTTTCAAAAGGGTCTAAGCTCAGCCTCCCATTGAGTTATTGCGTATTGTGCCCACATGTAGCTTTGCAGGGGAAAATAGCTGCTGGTGTTGGCATAACAGCACTGTGCCCAGCTCCCAGGCTCAGTCACCTAGTTAGATACTTAGGCATCAGGTACCATGGTGATGGGCACGGTATAACAACATGAATAGAAGAAAATATCTGAGCCCTATGAAATGCATCCCTGAATTATTTGTGCTGAACAAGTCCTGGGTACAAAAATCAGAGACCACTTCTGACAGTCAGGCCCTCACCAAAAAAATTCAGTCATACCTTGGAAAAGCTTTTGTTTATGAAATTCTGTACACAGTGCAACAGCTAGAGCCTCTCAAACAAGAAAAACGGAGACAGCCGCGTCAACAGAGTTGTGGGGATTCACCAGAGGGTGGGGGCTCAACAGAGGGTGGGGGCTTAATTCTGATCCAAATTACATGACATAAAGCCAAAGTAAGCCTATTGACTTCAGTGAGTTTACATTGCTGTAATTGATAGCAACAACATTTGGCCCTGGGTCTTTGAGTTCCTTTCAAGTAGTTCTTTCTCCACCATTACCCACCTGAAAGCTTCAGGAAAAGTTACTGTTAATTTGAGCCAGCAGGGACTTTCATTTCTGAACTGCCATTCCTCCAAGAGCTCTACAACAGATGGAGAGAGCCAAAGGCAAGTCTTAACCAATGAAAACAAACTTTCCATTGATTTATTTACTGAGCTTTCTAATTAGGTGGTAACTTTCCTAGACAGAGCTACAGAACTAAGACCCAGGGATAAAGAGTGGATAACGATTGACAATTCCCATCAGAGTCAAGATTCACTGCTTCTCTCAAATACAGAAAAGGGGAGCAAATCTTCATCTCTTCCTACCTGCTGCTACAAGAAAATTGAATCGTTACAGTATAAACCACCCAAGAGAGTGTGAGTGAAGTTCATCCCTATACAAAGAACCCATGGAAGATTCTCCACTTAAACCCCAGAGTTTGATGGTTACTGAGGGTACGTCCTCACTACCACGGGTAGTCGATCTTTTAGCGATCGATTTCTCGTGTCTTGTAAAGATGCAAAAAATTGATCGCCAGCGCTGCCCCCGTCGACTCCGGAACTCCAGCTTGATGCAAGGCATAAGCTGGAGTTGATGGGGGAGCGCACTGCTGACTGCCACTGCCATGAGGACGGCAGGTAAATCAGCTGCAGATACACCGACTTCAGCTACGTGATTCATGTGGCTGAAGTTGCGTATCTGCAGTCGATCCCCACCCCTAGTGAAAACCAGCCCCCAGTGTAACAAAGTGAAGTTTCTCACCTTGTTATGTTCCATGTCAATCTTACTGTCCTGGACCTCAGTTTCCCTGTATACTGCACCAGTGCCTGGGAAGTGGGTGTGTGACTTTTGCCAATACCCTTCGTAACCTGAGACACAGGAGGAGGAGGCAACCAGGTGACACTTTTCCAGGGAGCAGGACAAAGAATGGAGGAGGAGCAAGGGGCGTGGCAGAGGCCAGGCAGTGAGGTCTAGGGCAGTCTCCTGTCTGGGAGTCGGAGAGGGGGGAGTCCAGGGCATCTGGCCGGGGGTCCCTGAAAGATGGACTTTGCTGAAAGTCACTGATTTCTGTGCTAACAAGCTCTGCTCCACGCTGTGTACCTGTCGACTAATAAACCTTCTATTTTACTACGCTGGCTGAGAGTCACTGCGGAGTTGGGATACAGGGCCCTCTGCCTGGGTGGACTATCTGTGGGAAGCGCACAGTGTGGAACGCCCTGAGGTCAGCCCCAGGAAGGTTGAAGCTGTAAAGCTTCTTGAGCTGGCATCGTCCCGGTGACTCCGTGACACCCAGCACAAGTGTAAATCAGGATTAACTCTACTGACGTGCAGAGAGTTAACACCTGTGCAAAAATGGTGCTAGCAAGAGGAGGGTCAAGACTCATGACCGAGCATTTTTCCCTCACTTCATCTGCTAGAATCTTTGAAATGACCCACTCCAGAGAAGGGCTGTGCCATGGAAATGGTCTGGCAGTGGGCCTGTTGAATATCTTAGACCAAATTCTTCTTCCAGCTTTAATGGAAGCAATTGGAGGTCGTTTCATTCAAGTCCAGGAAGGTCCTAGGGTTCTACACTGACGTAACTAAGAATAGAATTTGGCCCAGAGAACAAACTCCATGGGTTGAAGTGTATTGTAGAAAGGGAAGGAAGGAAGGGATGGACTTGAGTTTCTCTCATCCTGAAAATGAAGCAGTGATCAGATCCTTACCATACAGTCATTCAGCCAATTACAGACACCCAAGGAGCTATGGGAGACTTAAGTGGTACATGGCCAGCTACCCAGGGCTGAATTTCCTTTCCTGCCAAACTGATTTGTTTTCAGCTGTGCTAGTTGTAGGACAGGGGCAGAGTGGGGAAAACACTTCATCACCTCTGCACTTCTCCAACCCCAGGGCTGCAGGGAGTCAGTTCACAGCTTGAGGGTTGCTTTAATTTTCAAACACCTGCAGTAGCCTCCAGGGGCTGGATACTCCAGGGTTGCAGAGAAGAATCTCCAGTTAGCAGTTTAGGGTATGTCCACACTGCAAAAGAAGGTGTGTTCTTAACTTTCCTTAGTTGACACAGTTAGCTAACTCAGGTTACAATTGCAGTGAAGACACAATTCTGCTGTTAACTCAAGTTAGCAGCTTGGTTCAAGCCTCTAGGGGAGCTGGGGATTACATTCTAGCTGTTAACCAGCTGCCTAGATTCTTGGGTCAGTTCTTTAGTCACAATAAAGCTCCTTTGTGCCACTCCAATAGTTCTCCTGCTGGTCTGTTTACATGGAGGAAAAAGGTGTGATCTTAATGTGGATTAAAATCACAGTGAAGATGTGGCAATTTGGGTTATCAGACTAAGCTGGGATGGCTGGGGCTGCCAGTCTGTTGAATGAGGGACCCTGTTAGAACTTGCCTGGGTTTAAATATAACACATTTCACTGCTTTGCCTGGAAGCTGCATCTCGAATGGATTAAGGTGCCTGGAAGAGAAGTCTTGCTGAGGGGAAGGGGGAGGAATCAGTCATACAGCAGCTGCCAACACATGACAAGAGTCAGTGTACTCTGACTCCAGCAGTTACTGTTACAAAGGCCACTCCATGGATAGTGACCATATGACATGCTCACACCCACCTGCGGGAAACATGGGTTTGTCTCTAAAGGAAGACAGCCTGAGTTCAGTGAAGTGTGCAAGACAGAAGGGGAAGGCATTGATCTCCCAGTGTTCTATTGCTAAGGCTACCACCAGCCAAGTAAACACTAATCCCTTGGAGAACAGACTTAACGGAGTTCATGAAGTGAACAATTATGAAGGGGGTGGGGGAGAAACAAAAATATCTTTGTACTCTATCTGCCAGGGAGAAAACCAAGACACGCGCCAAAGGCAGCATTACACGACAATCTCTTTTGAAGTAAACTAAGCAGTTTACTAGCACTGTCAGAGTTTTGGAAGTCATCTCCCTAGCCCCTCCATACAAATGCAACTAACGGGACTACTACTTCAATTGACGCAAGAGACAGATTTACTTCTGGGGAGTGGGTACAAGGAGTTCTGGAGGAGATTTAATCCATCTCACCTTAGCAACTCCACCCCCAGGGGAGATTCTTCTCACCCATAGCTGGGCTGGCATGCAGAACTCCACTTTAATCAGCTCCCTCGAGGAGGAAGCTTTGTTGTGTCATTTTACACAGCAGACAAAGGGAAAGGGACATTATCTGCGTTTTCGTTCTTGCTCAGCTTCAGCACATGATGATTCAAATGCTGGAAACGCTTAGAGGGAAAAGCCACAGTGAATCTCAGCACAGCAGGGGCAATGAGTCAAATTCAACCCAGATGGTGTAAGGTGATGTAACTGATGCTTCCCTGCACCAGCTAATCCCTAGATGACCTAGTGTGGGGTTCAAGGCAGGGGAACACAGTCTGTGGTACTGCTGCCTCCCACCTTCCTGCACTGTTTTCTGCTGTACAGAGGCAGCTTTAGATTTCAGCAGGGGACCAGCTCCTCAGCTGTAGATCACTGGAGTTCCACTGACTTTGAGAGAGTGACTCTGATTTACACCAGCTGGGGATCTGGCCCAGGAACACTGATTTTGAGGGGGGGACAGAAGAGAGAAGGTGCACTTTGATTAGTACAGGGATGCCCTAGCCATGCCCACTCCCCAACCCAGGGTTGTGCGGAGCTCTCTGCAGAAGAGAGGCCATAGCCAAGTCCCACTTCTCCTCCTCACACTGATGTTCTGCCTCAGGGGCATCTGCAAGTGAGGGAGGCCCCAGGCTGAATTTAGTCTAGATTCTGCTACCTGTCTCTCTATTCCTCATCACTTAGGCTTCTGGCTGAAATGGGGGATTTTAGTTTGAGGACTCCTCACTCAATTAATCAGGATTGTGGTGATGTGTTTTTCACCACAGCTAGGAGAGAACAGGTGTGTGTGTGTGTGTGTGTGTGTGAGTGAGGGGGGGGTGTCTTTCCTTTGCTTCAGGATGGTCTTCTGGCCTGACCAAATGTACCTTGGCTACCCCAGGTACTGGATTGGGCCACCTCTCTTGGAAAGTTCTGCTTTCTCTGCTATTTCGTTTCGACCCAAGTACTTCACAGTCCAGAAGCAATTTGGAACAAAAGAAACAAGCAGCTGTTTTTTATCCAGAGCTAAATTCAATGACATGAGCAAGTTGGAGCATTCTCTATGATGGACTTCAGAAAGGTCCACCAGAAACTCCATTCAGCAGGCAGTACTGAGTGACAACTCTCAAATACAACACACACATAGGGTTGCCAACTTTCTAATCACACAAAACCAAACACCCCTGCCCTGCCAATGAGAGCTGCAGAGCTGGTGCTAGGGGTGGGGGCAGTGCGTGGAGTCTCCCTGGCCACGCCAGTGCCTACAGGCTGCAGGGACCTGTCGGCCACTTCTGGAGGCGGCACGGAGCCAGTGCAGGTAGGGAGCCTGCCTTAGCCCCGGGCCCCCGCTGCACCACCTAGCAGACTTTTAACGGCTCAGTCGGCAGTGCTGACTGGAGCTGCCAGGGTCTCTTTTCAACCGAACACCTGGCAACCCTATGCACACTGTCAGAACAAACTCCCATTAGTTGATGAGTGGTCATGAGGGTGGGGAAAATGCCAATTGGCCCTTTCACGGGGATGACGACATGTATCATATAGGGTAGCACTATCCGCTCACCTGTCCCCTTGTTTGAAGCTACTGCTAGATTCTTTACAGTAGCAAAACCCCAATAGCTTTTAGTGGATCAAGGTTACTGAGTGTGGCAGCTTTTGGCCTGCCTCATTGTAACCCCATCACATGCTCATCCCACTAATTAGTACATGTAGGCCTTGATGGAAGGCTAGGCATGAACTAAGAGTATGAAGCAAAGTAGGCCTTGTCAGCAGGGTAACACCAGGTATTGGCTAACCAAGTAAGCGCATTTAACCAGAGGATGGTTCGAGAACATCCAGAGTTCTCAAGTAACCACATTAACCAATTCCCATGAGATTATACAGGAACATACCGACCCCTTGTTAGATACGGATGGGATGACAGGATAACGGATGAGGAGGTTTTGCTTGAACGAGCAGGTACAAAATCCCAGGTGGGTAACAAAACATATGGAGCACAATGTGTCACTTATTTGTATCAATGTATAAAAGGAGAAGCCATGGGAGGGGCATGCATCAGCTGAGGGGACAGCATCCCTGTTTGCTGACTGAGCCTTTACCATGTCATGGGCATACATGTGTTAATGGCCCTGTGAGCTACTAGTCAGCTCTTGTATTGTGCTTTGCAGACAATAAAGCTGGCCAAGCACCTTCGTCACCGATCCGAGCCTGTGGTCTTTCTTTCTGCTGAATCAATATGCTGTGCACTCTGCTGGTGCAGCTAACACTGGAGCTCCAAGAATCACACCACCAGCAGCATTAACAACTCTGTAGCACCAGCAACACGCCACAGCACTAACTACATGCACAGTCCTCAGCTTCCCATCAGCTGTCTCATCCAGCACCCAATTCTCTCTCCATCCTCCCACACTGCTGCTGTGCTACAGTCCCAGCTCCTGCCCTTCAGCCCATTGAGGGGAGGGGAGCAGTGGCAACAAGAACTCACCCCGCAAAGAGATGAGCAGGATCCCTATATGGCCTCAGTAGGGGGGTGGAGGGTGGGTCAGGGCAGGAGGCAACCAGCGGTTAGAGAGGTCAGGAATAGACAGAGCTGAGGAAAAGAAGGGAATGGGTTACATCCCTTCAATCCTAGGAGCTGCCCTTGTGCAACATTTCTCCCAATGAGTGTCTCCATTAGAATCAGAACCCTTTGCCTATTCCCTCTCCATCCTCTATAGAGTACTTTGATGGCTATTAAAATTTAACACACCCCCTCATACACACAGAGTTGATCCCCTACTTTCCCATCATAGTGTCTCCTTTTGAGACAAAAATTAAAATAAAATGGCAAAAACATCACTCTCCACACTTCCACTCCCTGGAGACCAAACCGGTCTACAGCCACAAAGCCTTCCACAGTCCTGAACCACAGCCTCTGGTGCTGTAAGCTGGCACAGTCAGAGCTACACCAGCATATATCAACTAAGGATCCAGCCCCTTGCATTCGGATCACTCAGGTTCTCTATACCCCTGGTGTCATCACTGCACCAAACACTGCTAGAGCTTTATGGTTTACGTTCTCCACCAGACACATTGTAATGTTCGAGGCAGTGCAAATGTCAGTCTCATCTGATTTCCTCCCTCTCTGCCCTCCTTGTTTATGGAGCGTGTAATGACAAAGCGCTGAATGGAAACAGTCAAGCAGCCCATACACTTAGCATTTCAACCAATTCAAGAGCTGCGCCTCCAGAAACACAGACCTCTACCCAGTGAGCCAGTAGAGGGAGCTTTAAACATGGGTAGGTCTGTCACGCTCCAGCAGGAAGCAGCAACAGACAGACATTGACTAGTGTGCTACCACCTCCTTAGACTTATTATCCCAGAAGAGGCATGTATTCCCAGACTAGTCACAGGGAGCCAAAACCAGCACAAGTTCTCCTCTTTTAAACTAGTTTTCAAAATGGTTAAAATGTCAGTTACCTTCAGTTCTGATGGTGAAGGGAGAGTCTCCCAGTCTTTTGGCTGAGAACTGGCCTCCCAAAGATGTCATTAAGAAGCACAGAGTGAAAAATCCAATGCCCAGCACAAATATTCTGAGGGAGGAGAAAAAGAAAAGATAAGGTGAGACACAATCAGTAATGGCTTCTCCGCTAAACAAGTTGTTCCATCAATTTTTAATAAGATAAGGGTCTCTTCACTGACAGGCCCACAGGTCCTGTGGTCTGACTCTCAGCAAAATTACTTCCACCCAACCCCCTAATCCCCCACCCTGAGAGCTCACTTCCACTGACTTTTCTTACTGAAAATTCAGTATGAGAAAAGGGGGGGGGGCATTAATAGATGGAATGGGCAATCGTGCCATGTACCTGAACTCTAACCCTCAGCAATTGATTCTTTATCCTGCTCCTCTTTGCCATTCAAAGAGGGTTGGCCAAGGCACCAGTGCTGATCTGTTTAGCAACATAGGAAATACAAGCCAGATCAGACCAATGGTCCATCTAGTCCAGCAGCCAGCCAGGCTTAGAGGTGTAGTAGGCACTGAGCAGCTCATTGCTGTCAAGACTTAGGTGGATTTGTGTATGTCACCCAGCAGAAATTTTGGTGCTTAGAGGATCTTACTGGCAGAAACAAAAGCACCAACAAAATTTAGGTGCCTACTGGGTTAGCTAATAGCCAAGTGAAGGTTCAGAGGATCTAAATTTTGGACCTAGGCACCTAAAGTGGCAGCGAGGCATTTAAATCTCTTTGTTGATCGAGCTCTTTGTGGTTGGCTTATGCCCTAAAGCATGAGGGCTGATAAACCTTGTAGATATTTTGCCTCCAATGACTGTGGATGCTCTCATTATTATCCATTCTCTATTGAATCTTAGTGTGGCCTTAATCCTGTCACCCTTAACCAGAAGGGTTTAGATGTGTCCCCCACTGCCTTTTCACTGCTTTTTGTAAATCTTTCTTCTGATTGGTTTTGGTTCAAGCAGAGGCTGGGGGGGGAAAAAGGACCCTTCATGAGTCACACCAGCTGGATACTGCACCCTCGTTCCCCAAGAACACAGAGTGACAGGTAACAAGGCACTAACCTAAGAGACCAGAGTTCTAAGCTTGGCTCTGCTATTGAGCAATATGGCCTCTCTGTGCTTCTGGTTCCCCTCCTACCATTTGATTGTCTTAGCTAGGGAGATGTCAGCTTTATGGTACAAAGATTGTCGCTCATCAAAACTGGACAAAAGTTTCTCCCCCAAAACCTTTTTCTGGTAAAAATGCAGATTGGGTGACACCTGAACATTTCATGAACTCATACTGATTTCACACTTTTTTTTAAACTAAAACAAATTTTTAAAAATTCCAAAACATTGTTTCAAAAATGAAACATTATGGTTTTCTTATTCAAAACAAAGTCATTCTCAAATTTCCTTCATTTTATTTTTAAAAGCAACAACATTAACAAAAACAGTGTTCAAAAACTAAACAAAAAAGTGTTTTTGTTCAACTGAAACAATGTTTTTAACCTTTTGATTTGCCCAACATTTCTTTTTTGATTGGACCTGAAACTATTATTATTATTATTATTATTGAGAATTGCTAGCAAAAAAAGGTTATTCAAATAACTTTGCTTAGGATATATTTGTACAGTGCCTAACACAATAGGCCCTGAGCTCAGCCGAGGTCTCTAGCTGCTACCATAATATAAATTATGAGATACTCAGATTTTCATAATGAGAAAAACTCCAAAAGAGGAGACTTTGCACCTCTCCTTAGACATTCACAGCTGTGCACAATGACTGCAAAATACTATTTTTATTTGGAACTAGGCTGCCATCAATTGCATGAACTACCTATTGTGCTCAGCTTTGCAGTCTGGAAGACAGGTAAGACACAAGGCTTACAGGATGACATCCCCATTCACAGCAATCTAGCTGCTGAACTAAATTAGAAATGAACACCTCAGGCATCACAATTGCCTTGTTTCCTCTTTTGTCTGATTCATTCCACTGAGTAGGCGGGGAGCTGAAATGGACATTACTCTAACTGGCAAGGAACTAGCTGTCTCCGCTAGATAAATGGAACATAGTGGCACTAAAAAGTTGTATGTGGCACAGAAAAATAAAAAAGCATTTTCTCAAGCCAACTCTACATTTTCAGAGATGTGAAATCTCTCCTTTATTATTCCAGTTCCAGCAGTCAGCCTGATACCCTTCAAGAGATGAATTAGAGGTTGAAACACAGGATCTAGAAAACTAGGGAGCCTCGTCATGAATACGATCAATGGTGGCCGAGATTTTTAGAAGTGACTAGTGATTTGTGGTTCCCAACCACTGACTCCCTAAATGGGCCTCATTTTTAGAGGACAGAGCCCTGTCTGAGAATCAGGCCCCTTTATGGTGTCTCAAATTGGATGCTAAAATAGTGGGCAGGGAATTTTCAAAGGCATAAAGCTCAGTTAGAGACACATCTCCCATTAATTTTGAGGCACTCCTAGCCACTTTTGACCATCTTGACTGACCATCAAGAAGTGATGCCTACTGGAAAGAGCTTTGGAGATTCCATGATGTTGGGGTCCCAAAGAGAAGAAAACTGGCTTCTGATCTCAGAGGAGGCCGAGTCGAGAGAAGTAAATGGTTTGAGCAGCCACTCATCATTAGAAGTATCGTGGGTGTCTGAAGAGCTGAAGGAGGAAAGGGGTAGGGTGGTCACTCATGCATTCCCAGAATGGCGTGTGACCAGTGCCAGTGAGACCTGGCCTGCATGGCACATGGAGGATGCCATTTCAAAGAGCATGCCACCCCATCCTGCACCAACATGACATTGGACAAACCCACGTGCAAGGTCACACTGGCAGGGGTGGAGGAGCGCACTCTTCAAAAATGATGTCCCTCTTATATTGGACAAATTCAGACTCTGTTCTGTCTCAGTCCTGGATGAGGGACAAACCCCAAAAGCAGGACTATCTGGTATAAAGCCAGATGAATGGCCTGCCTAGGTGAGGGCCCCCCATCATGGTAAATGCTGTACAAACTTAGGCAAGCTTACAACCTAAGATGATGACTAACATAATGAAGGGGAGAGGGAATGGATGAGATATATTCAGTCAATAAATCTCTACTTGGGAATGCATATGTCCCTTATTATAATGATAGCACCTCTCCATTGTCAATGAATTTTATCCTCACAAAGCCCTCTGTGGTAGGGAAGTGGTATTTATTATCCCCATTTTTCAGATGGGGAGTTGAGGCAGAGGGCAGACTAAGGCTGGGATTCCTAAAGGAAAGTAAGGGTGTTAGGTGCCCAACTCCCAGAGGCCTGTTTGAAAACCTAGCCTATGTGCTATGCCCACTGTTCCACAGCTCAGACGTGAACCCATATTTCGAGTCCCAGCCCAGTGCTTGAATCACAAGGCCACCCTGTATGGATAAATATTCCTGTACATACATGTGCTCTAGGTCTATAACCACTGACTTTCTATGATTTCTATGCAAAGAGGGTAGCGGCCTATCAGGTCACCTCAGAAAGGGAGCTCCATGCACAAAGGGTGAGGAAGAAAATGCAAAGACATTTATAGGCAGCAGCAGGTGGTCAAGGCTGGCGTCTTGGCAGAGTGGGAGCAGGGAAAGCAATGCAATCAAGGAAGAGAGGGAAGGGCCTTGATGGTTAGGACGGGATGGTGAAGGCTGCTCATATGATGCACTAATCTGGCACATCTCCTGGGCAGTCTGCCTTCTTCCAATTCCTGGGCTGTGCCAACCTCCTCTAGACGGCCCATCTTTGTTCTGAAGGGGGAAAAGCAAGCACCAGGACTGAAGTGCATTGGCAGAGCTGTGCAGCAACCTGAACTATTTCCATATCCTCTTTGTCTGCACCTGAGGAGAGCTGTACTCTGGACTACCAGGGCCAAAGTCAGCTGCACGGTAAGTGATGAGCCCAGTTATATCCTGGCTCACAGCTGTTCTGATCAAGCATGGAAGATGCAAAAAAGGAGCATAACTCCTGCAGATTTGGCACTCAGGGTGTGTAAATTGATTTGTGACCCTCTTGGAACCAAGCTGAGCCTTGGTGTAAACTTCCTTTGAAAGCAATGGGAATGGTTTCTGCTTATAGTAGGGCTGAGTGTGTCCTCAGGGCATAGGGACACAGCGGATCTGTTGGTATGGCACCCTTCCAAGGGAGGCCTGGTGGCTAGGGCACTACCATGGGCCTCAAGAGATTTGAGCTCAGTCCTGAACTCTGCCATGACCCATGGCAAGTCACTTAGGCCCAGATCCTCAGAGACATTTAGACTCCTACATTTCTTTCAAATCCACAGGAGTAAGGAGCGTAAATACCTGAGAATCTGGGCATATCTCTGGGCATCATTTCCCCATCTGTAAGCTACAGTAATAATACTTTCCTTGTTCCCTCTCTTATAGCAGTCTGAGCTATCAATTGTGTAAGCTTGTGAGGGTAAAAGGGACTCCCTTTACTATATGCCTGTTCTAGGGGCCTCTAGGCCCAGTAGTAACACAAATAATAGGAATACTCTGCTGCAGCTGGAGGGAGGTTCTAATCATCTATCCCTTCTCATCCAATGCAGCCACCCCCTTTCCCCCCCTTCCCCCGCCCCACGGCATCATTTAATAACGCATTACCTGAGGGACTGGTGTTTAAATGATCAGAGCTGATCCTGCTCATCTTTCCAATCCTTTTATTGATAATGTCTTCATCATTATTCAAGGCCTTGTTTACGCATTTTTAATTTTCGTAATTATGATCAGGCAAAGAGCGAGGTTAAACTCTGCATTTAATTAACAATTTAGACCATGGGAAAAAGGAAGAAGGAAAAATCTCCACAACTGCTGAAGAAAAAAATTTCAAAAGGGGCTGTGTGTTCTCTCTCATTAGAAGGGAAAAACTTCACAATTTCAAATGGATTGCAGAGGAAGGGGAGGAGGCTCAAGATTTTCGGTACTTAAAGATGTACCAGGTCAAATCCTAAGTAGGTTACTTGGGAGAAAACAGCATTTAGCTCGGTGGGATTTCTTCTAGGAACAAGGAGATTCGGGGGTTTCACTCTTAGGTTGTAGGTAGTTTCTTATTTTGTTCTGATTTTCTCCCTTTCTGATGGAGAGGAAGAGCTCTCAGTTCAATCTCTCATCTCCATGGAAGTTTGGACTGCAGTTCTTTGTGCTGGCACTTAGTATTGGGGAAATGGCCAAGAGACACCAGGGCCTGACTGAACCTCACTCTGGTGTAAGTCACAATTAACTCCACTGAAATCAAAAGACTTTCATGGTAAATGAGAGATGCATCAGGCCCCTTTTCCAAAACTAGTCCATTAACTTCACCTGTTGTTGAATGTGGTCGTCAAAGCTCTACGTGGCATCTACATTCTGAGCTGGCTGTTCATCAAATGGATTGTCACCCCCTATTAATTTAATTCAGGGTGCTTTGATTTTACAAGGTTCTGGTGATAATTCTACCTAAAATTCTACCCTGGGACTGAAGTAGTCACAATCCCCTTCTTTAGGACAATGTCCAGGAGGAGAATGCCATGTTCTGCCTTGTTTACTTACTGTCAGTTTGGAATAATGGCAGAGTCTTTAACAAAGTTAGTGAAGATTCACACAATTGTAACTGAGCAAAATCTGGCCCAGGGAATTTGTATTCTAATGTGCTATACGTCATTTGGGTATCCTGGAAATTCAGGCAGGAAAAGGCTGCAGCATCCTTTGAAGCCATGAGCTTTCCATGGTCCCGAAACACCAGAGGCCTCTCAGACTGGGTCACCAGACAGCAAAATGCTAAGCAGCGGAATTAATCCTCCATGGGAACAATGCAGTCTAAGGTTCTCGGGAAAGAAGTGGCTTTTCTACTTACAAGTTTTAACAGAACTCCTCTTTAGTTCCCCAAAGAGAAGCATAGAGATGGCTGGGGTAAGGCACTATAGTTGACTTGTGATGAACTTTTGGCTCTGTCACGCACTGAGGTACCTTTGATTTTGAAGTCAGACACATTAGAAGTGAGCCATTCGCACAAGTTTCTATAAATAAATCCTCTCCATTACTTTATCTCCTCCTGCTAGGTTTACAGAGTTGCAATCAGCAACTCTCCTCCATTCCCAGCGCATGCTCACAGATTCGGGACTTTTCCCTCACCATAAGTTTATCCAGAGGATGATTAATGAATTCAGCCAAGCGCCAATTTGATTTTAATGGGCTAAATCTCCAGTTGGTCCTGGCAACTTCACTGATGCTATCCTGATTTGCACTCATGTGGATCCAGACCACTCTCTTCAGTGAAGATAAGCTGATTAAACCAGGTGTCTTCAAACTTTCTCCCCTGCAGCCCCTTTCCGCAGTGGAAAAAGGCTGGCGGCCCCCCAGTGCGGGTATGTCCGCCAAAATGCCGCCGCAAAAAGCGGACGCTTCCAGCGGCGGCGGCATTTCGGCGGTCTAAAAATAGTCTACCTGGGAGTTCAGTGGTCTCCTGGGCAATCTCAGTGGTGGCGCTGGGGTCTCACGCCCCCCCGGGGGTGGTCTCGTGCACCCCTAGGGGTACGCGCACCCCAATTTGAAGACCACTGGATTAAACAGCAGCTGACATGTGGTCTCAGTAGATTTAGGTGACCACTATGGACTACAAACCAGCCACACTACTACACAAAGCTGGGGTGTGTGTGTCTAGATTCCAAGGGTTTGCCTTGACTGCAGCACTAACTTAAGTGTGGATGAGTTAGTCTAGCTTGAGTGAGAGCATCCACACCAATGTCTGGATTAGCCGCACAGTATCTACATCCCCCCTGCATTACTAGTGTGAGTATCAACAGCTCTCAAGCATCAACCCAACTTAAGGTTAAAGCACCACTTAACTTGAGCTAGAGACTTGTGTGTGGACAGTAGTCGGAGTAAGGGAGCACTTGAATCATCCCTTGAGCTAAATCTGCAGCTAAGATAAGGCCCAAGAGCATACACTAGTTTCACCACATGGTCACTACATAAAATGGTGGCTCGGGATATGTAAGGGCAGAGTTCAAACAACGGGGTGTGCCACAGGTGGACTGAAGAGTGCGGGTAAATTGGCGGAGGTAGGGAAAAGTAGGGCTAGAATATAAGAATATTTGTAGGTCATAACACCTTTAGCTGATCTGTGTGGTGCTCAAGGACTAGACTAGTGTGGGGGGGTGAAGGTCAGGAAGGTCAGAGGGTGAGAGAAGCCCACTACACTGGTGTTATTGGCCTTTTGGTTCCAATGCTTCACAAAAATTCCCACCAAACACCATTACCAATGAGTTAAACCAGGGAGAATCCTTGCCCCCAATTTGTCTAAATGATTGATAGAAAGACACCCCTTGAGGTGCTTTAGCCACACTCAGTCATATCTATTTTCCTCAAGGAAAAAACCTCTCTTAAAAAAGCCTGATTCAAGTCTCACACTGGTTTAACAGCTGCATAACCTTATTGATCTCAACTGCTCCCAATTTATACCAGCTTAAGAGCAGAATTGAGCCCTAGTGTACTGAGAACACTGTCCAGGTACCTGAGTCTCTGAGCAAGACCAAGTCCCTGAACTGGTCACCTGGCCCCATCCCCAAATCCCCACATACATTTCTCCGCGTCTTCCAATCTCAGGCCTAATATTAATCAGACTTGGCCAGCATGCTATGACTCACTGCTGTTATTTCCAGGACACTACTAGAAATGAGATTTCCCCGCTCCCGGAGGGGGGAGCCCCTTCCACTAAATTCATGTTGGTGTTTAACAAACATATCTATGGAAGTAATGAATGGCCCTTCTCAAAGCGGCGCTGGCCCTGTCCCCTGCTGAAGGCAGCCGCCAAGCCCAGCACAGTGCCTTGGGCGCTGCTGTTCTATTAAGCAGAGTGTCATTCAACAGGAGCGAAAGCGACAGCTCTAGATGACGGCTGCGTATAGTGTTTGACACAACTGGCACAGCTGGTGAATTGCTACAGAGTAACCTCCCCCTGTTAGCCCCTTCCCTGCTAGTTCGGGGTGTGCCCCGACCCACCTCTGCTCCATCCATGAGGTTCAGTGTTGCATCTGTTAAGTCAGAGTTTTGCCCTGGACTTCACTGAGGGCAGGACTGGCCCACAGCAGCAGAGCGAGGACAAGCGATGCAGGAATTGCTCCCATCCCCTCTTCAGCATGTGTCCCAACTGTGGTTAGGCACCTCTCCCTTCTCTTCTAGCCTCCTGCCAGGAGTCAAGCTCTGCTACCCAAAAGCAACTGCCCTACAACACAGCCTCACCGGTGTGCCCCTTCTTCCCATTTGGTATCCCGCCCAAACCTGCCTGCCATCAGTTTGGAGACAAAATCCCTGCCAAGGCAACAGGGAGGTACCATCCCCTTGCTGACACACTCCCAAGTCTATTCACCTAGCAGAGCTACCTACCCCACCTGTTTGCCTGGCTGGTCCAGTGATTGGGGACACTAACCTAGGACTTGGGCAACCTCTGTTCTGTTCTCAGTTCTGCCACAGACTCCCTGTATGGCCTTGAGCAAGGCACTTTGTGTCTCAGTTCCCCATCTCTACAATGGGGATAAAAATCACACTCCCATACCTCTGAGAGGTGTTTGCAGGATCACTACAGTAAAAGATTCTGAAGTGCTCAGATACAATGGTAGTGTGGGAAGGCAGATAAATTCTTTAGACAGATGAAATTTCAGCAGCAATAATTCTCAAAAGCTATCCCATGTAAGAAAAGATAACCGGCCCCTCCCTTCCATCCCCCCAAACCCCATTTCCTTTGGCCAAGTTTAAAACCCAGAATCCTGGTTCATGAAATCCATTTTCAACGCTTTTGTGTTACTTGGACCATCAGAAAGCACCGTGATGGGTTTGTTTTGATTCAAACCTAACCTTTATATTTTTAAATTCCTCACCCATAAGACACAAACAAACAATACCCTTTGGAGGCTGGAAGTGCATAAAGCGTAACTCCTCAAATCAGTTTTAAAGAAAGCACACAAGCATTAGAGAAGAGTTTGCATGTTAATGGACAGTCCACACACACAAAAGACTTACAGCAAGGAGTTTGATTCCATTAGTATTGATTTGCATATAAAAACTTTGTAGTTGTTGGGGGAGGGAGGAGATCAGTAAGTAGAAATGCATAAATTCAGGTGGGGAGGGGTTTGGAAGGTCTGACTTTGGACAAGATTCTGCTCTTGGTTACACGTGTGAATCTGGAGCAACCACATTAAGATCATTGGATTCATACCAGTGTTACTGACAGCCAACGCTGGCTTTTAATTTGTATGCATCAATTCCCCAGTGGATGCAAATATCACCAAGAAAGGTATTAAAAACCTGTAACTAATACCCAACTGATATTAGCATAACAAATGAATTAGCAGGCAAGGTACAGGATGCAAGAGCCATACATTAGCACCCATCAAGCTGACTTAAAGGTAAACTTGCTTTGCTTCTTAACATTTTAATCTGGGATTGATTCCCCTGGAAGACATTTAGTGCTAGGAAATTTGTTTAGATGAATTATTCAATTTCAGCTCCCTGAAGCTGAACAGCAAGATGGGATGCAAAGGCTGGGGAAGAGGGGGGAGAGAATGGTAAATAGAGCAATAAAAAGAACTTTACCTAAAAGGTCTCAAGGTGACAAGACATCTTCTGATCATTATTTTTCCATCCGAATTGACTGTGATCATTGTTCAAAACTTATATAAGAAATAAAAAGGAAGCAACCCGACACTTTAGACAGCCATACACTGCCGTTACACAGTGCTCATAGTTACGACAATTTGTATACAGAGGAGGGGAAAACACCCCAAACCAATCCAACTTCACCAAGAGGGGTTTTAGCTCTTCTGCTCCAGGTAATCTATTTCACTTCCAATGGAGCAGCCCTGGTGAATAATTGTCTGCTCTGGATGAAATAGATCTTAACAGAGCGAGCACGACTGAACCAGGTTCTCTTGCGAGATTTTCTTATTTACATTTTGGAGGCAGGTTATCACAAACAGCAGCACTTCTGTCCATCCATCCCTCTCCACAGAAGATGGAGCAGCTGGGAGACACCTTGACTCCTTCATCACATCCACTTTTTTGCTCTCCTTCCTGTTCTCTCCAGATTTCACCTTAATTGGAGTCAAATGCTGGACACCCCCCTGACACAAGCAGCATTCAGCACTTCCCAGCTAGTTGCTGTCCTCTGGGAAGGCTTCCCAGGTCAAAAGTCTGCACTGTTCTGGGATTCCAATGGTGTTCCCAACCCTCTGTGTCCACAGATGTGATATCAGAGCCGGCTCCATCCCATCCTGGGAGCTCCCGTGCACAATCCTAGGTATCCAGCCCCTTGCTTTAATTTGAGCAGGCACTGCATTGTTTCCACAGGAGAAGGCTGCACTGCTCCAGCTGGGATTGGAGAAATTCTTCCTGTTAAATTGTGGGTTGGGCACCATCTAGTGGTAGCCATGGGATGGCATCAGTTGTCTTCTGTTAAGGAGTGATTACGCTGGTAGGGCTGATCCAGCAGCTATGCAGAGATTTCAATGTTTCCTCCGCTGAGAGCTATATTTTGAAATCTCACCCCCTGACATCTTTTACCAAGACAACTGAGCCCCCATCCCTATCAGTGAACTCCTAAATTTTAATAGCAACAGTAAATCTCACATTAATAAAGTACCCTTTATCCTAAACTGTGTCACAAACTATCAACAGCAAGCACCTCTAAAATGCAGCCACCTCTGGGGTGAAAGACAGCAGTTGACCCAAAAACCATCAGGCGGCACAACAGATGGCAGGGCAAACCCCTACTCTGATTAAAAGTGCTGGGGGATATTTAAAGCTTGGAGCAGGAAGGGCCTTGGGTCCAACTCTGCCTCCCTCACATCAGTGAGGTCAGTGGGACTGCTCCTGTTTTACACTGCTGTAAGTGAAATCAGAATCCATCTCCTTGTCTAGTCAAGTTTCATCCACAGAGACCCTCAGCTGCTGAAGCCCAGGGCTCATTGTGTCTGTGGCAATGAGATAGACCTGCTGATCTTCTGCATTGTTAATAAGAGCATGGCCCTATAAAAAGAGTAAGATTTATGACAGGCAGAACTGCTGTACTGGTCACATCTCACTAACCAGCTATCAAACACATGTAGCAAAAGCCCTTGAAAGGGACTTACTGCAGACTTACACCAGCATAACTTGGGGAACAACTTAGCCTGGCAAGCACATAAGTACACCAACGGACCCCGGTAGTTGGCAGGCGGGATTGAGCCCCAGGGCCTCTGGAACTTAGTGCATGAGCCTCTACCACATGAGCTAAAAGCCAACTGGCTGTTAACTAAGGCTGTAGATCAGCCTCATAATTTCTCCCTCCCTCTCTCTCTCTCTAAGTGGTCTCAGTGCCACTAGATGGGACACCACACCACACCCAGGAGGTGTGTGGGTTACACATACATGGGTTCTCAACCTCCCCATAGAGTAGCCGCCACCATTAGTCCTGCCACAGTGCCAGGGATTGCACTTGATGACCTAGTGAGGTTTCTTCCAATTCTCTGTTCCTGTGATGAAAGTAACATTAGCACTGACGAGATAACTAATCACATCATTATAGATGGGCATTTGTAGGACTTGTCTGGGAGATGGTATACAAATGGGAAATACCTTTAGTAAGAACATCCTATGCTCACGGAAAGGGCTAGACCTCAGGAAGGGACTGATCACAGCACTGAGAACTACAACCAGCCTGAATTTGCTGACCATCTGAGCATACCGTACAGCTCATCTCTTGGGCCAGGCACTGGCAGGAGGCTTAGGATGGAATCTCACTAGCACAGAAGGATCAGGAGGGGTTTGGAGCCATAGTGGTCGCAGACCTGGAGATCAGCTGATGTGCTGAGCAGAAATGAGGCAGCTGCTGCTTTGCTCACAGTTTGTTGGGGCTCACCTATGCTCTCGTAAACCAAGGGTGCCCAGAATTCAGGGGGGAAGAGGCTGCGAGCCCTCTGCTGTGGAATTTAAGAGCAGACTCTCAATAAATAAAATGCCATTTTACTCCCCCTTGTGCAGACAAGGCTCTCTCTCACTACAGTTAGCAGAGCCCTGCCTGTTCATGCCTGCCCCTCCTTCTCAGCTCCAGTAGAAGGAAGGCCCTACTAGTTCTATGGAAGCCCCCTCCCAAGGGAAATTGTTGGTTGGGGTGGTGTCAGATTGGAGCAATGATTTCCCACACATACAGCTGTAAACAGCCAGTGCCAGTGTAACACCAACAGATCCCAGTCATCAGTGGGACGGATCAAACCTGGGATCTCTGGAGCTAAATGCAAGAGCTTCTACTGCATGAGCTAAAAGCCACATGGGTGTTAGAGATTAATGAGTCTGCTACAGCCTTAGCTAAGTGGCCTCAGTGCCACTAGAGAGGACAGAGACCATACCCAGGAGATGTGTGGGTTACACCAGCACCCTGAGGCTCAGGCATGGGCCAGCATTCTGCTGGATGCCTTGGATAGCAGCACTGAGCGCTGATAGTGCTGTTGTCTCACACAGCATATGCAGGTACTGGATTAAAGCAGAGCTGGTGGTTTTTCTAGGTGAGCAGCACTAACAAATAGGCAGCCACACAACCCAGAGGGAATTCTGCTCCAGTGGTTAACAGTGCCACCCAAAGCTCCCCCATGGAATTATGTCTTTGCATGATTGCTTTGTGTCTCATTTTCATTGTAGCATAAGGAAACCTACAGCCTCATTATGTCCAGTTGGATGTAATTTTCATTGGCCTGATGGTACCAGCTCTACTTCTGCATGCTCATTAGTGGGCTAGTTGAGTATTTCCTGAATGAGCATGAAGCATCCCAGGAGGTGGAATCAGAGACAAGATTCACTAACTACAATTAAACAAAGAGGGGCACATCGTGCTCTAATTTACAATGACTCAGGGTGTGAGCCTGGGCACAGCTAGGTGTAGCATCTGACATACTAAAGAGGCAAACTCTTTGGGGACCTTCTCTTTTCCACCACGTGCTAGCACAATAGCACCTGATCCCACAATGGTGCCTCCTGGGACAGCTAATAGTAACAATCAGAGGATTTGACGTTTCTGTAGCAGATCTACTTTCTTCTATGAATGCATGTCTCCTTTCTCTTCATCCTCCCCTCCCCACGCACCTGCTTTGCTTTATTTAACCTCCAAAAAGAAGGTTGAAAACTATTCCTTCCCCAACATGGCTTCTCAAATGCTGCCTTATTAACAGGAGAGTCACTGCTATAAGAACTCCCACTCTTTTATAAAAGAAATTGCAGGCTTCCTGCACTTAAACAAGTGCCCCTGTTCACCCAGCATAAAACAGGAGTAACTCTGCTAAAGAGAGAGCGTGCCACGGCTATGCATGCACTGTAAGCAGCATTGCAAACATGTGATAGCTCAGATTGGAAAACTTTCAATTGTCTCTAATCAAAACATTTCCCCCCCTCCATCAATAGTATTTTTCATTATAAAATAACCCCAAAATTAGATGTTTCCATGAAAACATGAAAAATATTTTTGATGGAAATTAGCTACAGCTGGCAATTAATCAGTTAACTCACACAATTAGCTCAAAAAAGTCACAATTAATTGCAGTTTTAATCACACTTAACAATAGAATCCCAATTGAAATGTATTACATATTTTGGATGTTTTTCTACATTTTTAAATATATTGATTTCTATCACAACACTGAACACAGAGTGTAGCGTTCACTTTATATATTATAATTATTTGCTGTAAAAACGATATAGTATTTTTCAGCTCACCACATACAAGAACTGTAGTGCAATCTCTTTATTGTGAAAGTGCAACTTATAAATATAAACTGTTACATAACTGCACTCAAAACACAGTGGAAAACTTTACAGCCTACAAATCCACTCCATCCTATTTCTTGTTTGTCTGAATGATTGGCTGAACAAGTTTGTTTACATTTACAGGACATAATGCTACCCTCCCCTTATTTACAAGGCCACCTGACAGGGAGAACAGGCATTCGCATGGCACTTTTTAAAGCTGGCATTGCAAGATATTTACATGCCAGATATGCTAAACATTGGTATGCCCCTTCATGCTTTGGCCACCATTCCAGAAGATGTTTCTATGCCGATGATGCTCGTTTAAAAAAAAAAAAAAAAGTGTGTTAATTACTTAGTGACTGAACTCCTTGGGGGAGAATTGTACATCTCCTGCTGTTTTATCCACATTCTGCCGTATATTTCATGTTATAGCAGTCTTGGATGATGACCCAGACCTTGCTGTTCATTTTAAGAACACTTTCACTGCAGATCTGACAAAATGCAAAGAAGGTACCACTGTGAGATTTCTAAAGACAGCTACAGCACTTGACCCAAGGTTTAAGAAGCTGAAGTGCCCCCCAAAATCTGAAAAGGGAAAATGTGTGGAGCACTCAGATGCAGAAACTACAGAACCTGAACCACCAATAAAGAAAATCAATTTTCTGGAAGTGTCATCAGATAATGAAAATGAACCTGCATTAATCAGCACTACTTCGGATTGTTATCAAAGCAGAACCTGTCATCAGCATGGACACATGTCCTCTGGCCTGGTGATTGAAGCACAAAGGGATATATGAATCTTTAGCACATCTGGCACATAAATCTCTTGCAACACCAGCTACAATATTGCCATGCAAACACCTGTTCTCACTTTCAGGTGACATTGTTTTGTTTTTGAGTGCAGCTCTTTTTTTTTTTCCTACATAATTATACTTTTGTAAGTTGAACTTTCATGATAAAGAGATTGCACTACAGTACTTGTATTAGTATTTTTCAGTTCACCTCTTGTTTTTCACAGTGCAAATATTTGTAATCAAAAATATAAAGTGAGCATTGTACACTGTTCGGTGCTGTAATTGAAATCAATTTGAAAATGTAGAAAATATCCAAAAATCTGTGAATAAAGGGTATTCTATTATTGTTTAATTGGGGAAATAACTGCACAATTAATTTTTTTAATCACTTGACAGCCCCAGTTCTTTTTGCTTTCTTTCTAGAAACCACAGGGACTAAAAACTTAATTTTGTAAAGTGAGAATCATCTGAGATCTCACATGATCATATGACTCCTAGAGCTGGGGGTTCTTGGAAAGCACTGAATATTTGGAGATTCAATAAAATCATGGGGGTTGGCAACACTTCATTTAGCAGCACCTAGAGGCCCAAACCAAGATCATGCCCCCCGTGAGCTAAGAGCTGTGCAAACACTTCTTGGCCAAAGGAGCTCACAGTGTAACTAGACTAGACAGACCAAAGGGTGGTTTGGGGTTTTTTTTGTGGGGGTGGGGAAGGTAGGTTACACATTAGACCAGTGACAGAATTCAGGCCACTTGACTCCCACTCTGTTGCCCTGTGCACTAGATTACACTGCCTTCCTAACTACCTGCCCCAGGTAGGCCCTTCTTCTCACCAGCAACAACTGCCTCACTGAGGGCAGGGGAATCTCGCTAGAAATTGATTCTTAGCAGCAAGCAAGTTATTTGATCCCCTTTGTAAGGGGTTTTTCAGCATCTCAGAATGCAGTTGCTTCAGACAAGGCATAGGGCAGGACAGGGCTGGATTGCACTGTCAGAACCACAGGGGGTAGCTGGTTCAACATGCCTGTCAACACATATTACCAAAATCTGGTAATTAAAACTGCTCAGCAGAGGAGACCCAGGGCTGGGTTTTTCAGGGTCTTGCATCTTGTATGATGCAAGAACCACTAACCTTGCTACTACAGGAGCCCAGTAGAAGACCCTCCTCCCCCATACCCAGGCTTTCCCCCCGTAGTGCACTAGCCTGCCTCCCCAGCCCAGGGACTGACACAACACCCAGTCAGGCCCTTCCTGCAGGGCACAGTTTTAGTCTGTAAACACAAAAACTCAGACAAAACATCCAAACAAATCAGTTCCTCTATCCTCCCTGGGCTACAGCCCCCCCATGCTAAAGGGGGACCCCTTTTCCTCCACTCCTGCTGCTACAGAACATCCCCATCCTTTTCCCCAGAGACCACCTGCAGCAACTGAGCTACTCGCTGGCTTTTATAATCACTTGCTCCCTTCCCAGTTGGTCTGATAATTGAACTGGGCTGGCTGGCCCCAGGGTCCCTGGCCCTTAAAGGGGCAGACAGCCCTGTTACAGACCTCATTCTCACAGATCCATTTGCACAGAAAGCCAAACAAATGCACACTCCAAGCATGCATTTTGGTGGCCAAGAAGGAAGCAAGAGAGCAACAGCACTGTTATCATTTCAGCAATGGGAGGTGCTCAGATATTCTGAGGATGAGGCCAGCTTGAGATAGACAGTCTGCAAATCAAGACGGTACTGACAGAGCATCAGAAAACCTGGGCCCTGATTCTCTTGGTTTTACACCTGTGAACTCCATTGACTTCAACAGGCTCAATTCTCTTTTGCATCAGGGTGAGGAGGAGGACTGGGCCTGTTGAATGAACTGGAGTTATTCCTGATATTCCTAGTATACACCAAGCTAAGGGGCAACACAGTCAGGCTACCATCACTGCTGGTAATAATAATCAGGTAAAATATTCTGCCAAAGGTTGCCAGGTGCCATTCTAGCAGCCAGGGATTGCCAGGAAGATAGACAGCTCTGGCCACATCTCCTTTTCCACACTCATGCTCTGTGCAGCAATGGCCAGAAGGGTAGCAGGAATAGAAGCAGCCACAGTATCTCTCCCCATTTGGAGGATGTGCCTATGCAGATGGCATTCTCTGGTGACTGCCTATTCTTGCTTAAATGCAGCTGGGTGCCAGCAGAGCAACACAGAATTATCCCTGCCCAGTGCCCTGGAGGATCCAGACCAGACTGTAAATGAAACAGCAGAAGTGAGAGGAGAATGAAACCAATCACCAGACAGATCAAATGCCCAGTGAACCAAACTCACCTGAGTTACTCCCCACAGAATAAGCAAGAGTCAGAACACACACCAGAAGAGCCTGGGGTCAGTTGTCCTGGGCTTTGCAGAGTACCGGGAAGGCCCTCTCATAGCCTGAGAGGCATCCCTGCAGCACCTGGCAGAAGGAGCTCATTCCACAAATTAGCTCAAGTCCCGCTCCAGCCTCTAATTGTGATCGCCCTTGGGTTTGACATATTGATTGGGAGTCTGAGACTACTCAGGTTCCAGCTGGAGCCAGCAGACAGATGAAAAATGTAAATAAATAAATAACAAGCAGTTTATTGTGTTTGAAATCACCATTTAATGTGCTTTTACTGCGGCTCCAGACAGCATATCAAGAGGCAATTGTCCATTATCTTATGCGGGTGTGTTGAGGCATTAGTAATGTCATAAGAGCCCCCACTGACAATGTGCAAAAACTCATAAATGCTAACATTAGCCAGGAAATCTAGATTTGCAGGAACATCTCTATGTTGCAATGGAGAAAGGAGGAAGAGGAGTCAAACAGATACAGTTGTTTCTCTGATGCATATTTCATGCCTGGTGTTTCAAAACATTTAGGTTAATCCCAGGAGTGAGAGGAAATATGTCTGTCTGATTTTTATTTATAAGGGAAAGGGCATTTTTCATGTTTTCAGAACCGCCTGGGAGATTTGGTAGGAGTATTGTTGCACACGCCTAAAACAACACATGTTTCCAACCCAAAGATGTGACAAGGAGACCATTGCTAGTGCTTCATGTCTCTGGGCAGCCATGGGATCACCCAGGAAATGCCACCAACTTGTTACACAGATCCCAATGTATAAATATAGGTGTCTGATTTGCAATAATATCAGTCTCCCTCCCACAAACCTTGAGCGCAGTTTAAAAACCATGAGATTTTTAATACAACAATGAACTTTTGCTTTCTGCCTGGCTTCTGGGTTCTGAAGGAACACGCAGGTCACATTTTCGAGCTTTTCTCTGCAGCCATTAAGGCTAGGAACATTTTAAAGAAAAAAAATAGCAAGCTGGGATTCTCACTGAATCGCTTGACTCCAGGAGCTGAGGCTTTAAGTGAAATATCAAATATTGTGAGATTTGCACTCAAATGGTAAGAGTTGGCAATGCTGAAATTAGGTCCTCAGTTTGGCATATGAATGCTCAAAGCAGCCGCCAGACATTGGCCATCCCCAGTGACTGCCAGCACAGATTCTTTACGGACCTCGGTCAGCAAAGTACTTAATCACATGCATCAGTCCAGCCCTATTCAGCAAAGCACTGCTATGCCCAAATGGTGGCTCAGATGAGGGACTCTCCAATTCCTTTTGACTTGCTACCCGAGGCAGGATTTGAATTCAGGTCTTCAGAGGTGACCAGCCATCTGGCTCATCCAGCCCTCCGTCAGAACACATTTTCCTGATGACAGCCTGTTTCTAGCCTTGCCGGGAAACTGATCAGCTGTTGCTTTTCTATTTCAATAGGCACTTGAAGTGCCATCGTCTATTTATACCTCACTTATGTAAGCTTGCCGTCTCAGTTGCTGCACAGTGTTGCTCTCTGGCATGGTGGGGGAACGGGTGGGCGTAGGAGGCCTGGTGCTTCAGGAGACTCAAAAAGCTGGCAGTGGTGGAAGCTGCTGTTGTCTATGTATATTCCTGGCTGGCCAGAAATAGCAGAGGCAGAATGAAACCTCCAGCAATGCCAGGCCTGTCATTTTTACTCATGACATACATGAGGCTAGAGAGTCTGGGGGATTCTAGTGTCCTCTGAGGTGGGAGGGAATGAGGGGATGGTGGAACAATCTAGTGACCTATTTGTCAGGGGTCTCCCAGCCAGAAAATAAGGAATGTGCACCCTGATTATGCCCAGAGGAGGAAATGTCTACAAAGTTTCAGCATACGACTATCGCTGATTTAGTCTCTGGAATGGGGGTGGTTCGTTCTCAGGGAAACTATCTTCCTCAGAGACCAGCTCCTGCTTGCCAGTGAGTGGCAATGTCTGTGTTGGATTCAGAATGATCCAGAGCCAGAACCTCCTTCCTAGTCTCTGATGCTCACCCGGGGAGGAGAAAGGGGGCATAGGAGACAGGGTTGATTTCTCTGTAGTTCCAGTGGGCTTTGTTGTTGTCATTGTTCTAAACCTGGCACAAGGCTGCAGGTCACTCACGATGATTTACTCTGGATCCTTTTCTCTGGCCTCACTTACGTACAGCAGCAAAAAGAAGCCTGTCTAACAGTCCAGAGAGAGAGGGGTGGGTTCAGGGAAGGGTAGGTCATGCCAGCTCAGCCCATCGTGCTGAAGAGGGGCAGGACTTAGGTAGCCAATCCCAGCACAGGACAAATCGTCAAAGGGATGAGGTTGAAAACAACACAAAGGCCTAAAAGCTTCCAAGGGAGGTTGTGGAATCCCCATCACTGGGGGTATTAGAGGTCAGGCTGGACAAACCCATGTCAGGGATGGTCTAGGTTTACTTGGTCCTGCCTCAGCACAAATGGGCCTAGGAAGTCTTTAGAACAGCATAGAGAAAAGAAGGTTAAAGCATAGGCCATTCTTTTGAGCCCAGAGCCCAGACAAGCATTCAGGTTCTCTTTGTCTTTCTCCAGCTCGCCTCCTTGTCCGTTCCCAGGTGAAAGCCAGACCCCCTCCAGAAGCCCTGAGAGACATACCTACAATGATGTAAAACCCTAGTGTAATCAGGCCTATGTCTCCCAGCCTGCGCTGAGAACACACAGACCTTTTTCCTCCTATGGGTGACAATGCAAAATATAGGGGAAAATGAGGCATATATAGGATTCATAAAAATATTACAGAGAATTCCCTCTTCATCAGAGGTAGAATTTCACCCCGATGAATAGTTTGGCCAAATCCATTGTCCATAGGATTATTTTTTTTCCGGCCAATGAAAATAACATCACATTAGCCAGCTGTGGAGGTGCTCTCTATACATTCTGGGAAAAATCCTCTCTTAGTCCCTGTTCAATGATTCCAGCTGATTCCTGTTCCGTGGGGCAGAACTGCTAATGATGGTTTGTTATTAGTACATGCAGGAAATTCTCTCTGAGGAAAAGTGTTACAGGTGCATTCTCTCTCTTCACTGTGCCACTCGGTGAAACTTAATCTTAATTAACCACCACATCACTGCTTCTTTAATTTGATAAATATAAAATCCAAGCTCAGTAATAAAGTGATCAATCATCTCCTATTGAGGCAGTCTGCAAAGCCTGCAAAGCAATGGTCCCTAAAATATTATTATCGTTACAAATTAGGCAGTGTCTGGGAATGGTGCAAATGGAATTAACAGCTGGCTGAGCTAGACAAGGCCAGACTTCCACAAGGGGCTTAGACTTCTTGCCCAGGCACATACAGGGAGAGAGGCATCATCTCTCATTACATACGGGAGAAAGATAATGCACTAGGCAAGATGTCCAGTTGTTACAGCAGAGGAATGGCAGCCAGCACTGTCTGGTTGTAGTCCCAGCTTTGCCACAATTTCACTACAAGTGAAATTCACCTCTGAACATTAGGTCAGAACAAAGCCTATGCTAAGTTAAGTTCCATTGACATCAGTAGGCTCCTTTGGGTTGGCCTTCTGGGCAGGAATGAATTTTACCCTGTATGAACTTGATCATGTCACTCTTTGTGCCATCAGTGAAATGGAGATAAAGCTATCTACTCCATAAGGAAGTTGTGAAACTTTTCTTGTCAAGTGCTTTGAGATGGATGTATACTCACTCTTCTTTCTTCTTTATCTACAGCCATATCCTCCTATGTCCTGGTGCAACTTATCAGCATAAACTGACATTGGTATTGCACTAGGAGATGAAGCATTTCAGCATCATGCCTAATAGAGACTCATCTCTGTATCTATTACAGAGATAATAGTAGTAAGTAGCAAAGGTAGCTCACTTTGTTACTTCCTTCTCCTCCCTGCTCAGCTAACACAGCAGCATGTGAGCCTCCAGCCACTCCTGACAATAGATCAGTGCACCTGCTCAATGTACAGTGCTTTCCAAAACCAGAGTGATGGATTCTGCTCACGTTCCATTTTGGAACCCCTTCCCCATCTTAGATTTGCTGCACCTTTGTGAAAAAACAACAACATAGAATTGTAACAAAACAATAAACTATAATGCAATAAGACTGCTTGCTTTCCTGAGCTCTACCTACATACAATTTCGCTCTTGAGGTAGAAAATAGAACTTGATTGTGGGAGCTATGAGGTCCTAAGGCTTTGGGCATTATATCATGTAGTCTCAACAACTTCTATCTCTCTGTGTGAGATTTTACTGTTGTCACCCCGAAGAAAGACGCCAGTAATTTATAAAAGCCAATTTAACCTGAAACCATTTGATCACTGGCTTGGTTTCGATAGCGAAATTTAAATTAGTGTCTAATGCTATGTCTGAGAGGCAGAAAAGCACTTGGACTGATTCTGACCTCCCATTGTACTGGTGAAAATCAGGTGTGATCCCATTGGGGTGGATGAACCAGATTGTCATTTACACTGATGTTACTACTCTGGCACTATAAAAGGGCCTTTAATGGACACTGGGGCCTTCCATGGTCAGCACAGAGTCAGTGTTAGGGATCTATGTATGACCCTGCTCCCAGTCCCCAGTCAGTGCACTCTGGCAATTCTCTGCCTCCCAGGGCCCATGGGAAATAGTGTGAAAGTATCCGCAAGGTTGCTCATGCTAACACCAGGGGGCAGAGAAGCTGCTGAACCTCCCAAAATACTGGGAGAACAAAGGTGGCTTAAAGCCACCATCACTTCCCCCTCCCCCATCCCTGTGCCACACTTAGGAATCAAGGAGTTGAGAATGAGATCCAGTAGAGCCACATTGGTGTAACTCGGACATAAGAGAGATTCAAGCAAAGCCATCCGATCTCTCTGCAGCAGCATTGTCCCAAAAATCAGCCCATCTCTGTGGTGCTTTATATTCTAGTTGTCCAGGAAACCCCCCTGAGATCTGTCTTTTGATGGGAGAAAGCATTTGGCCAATGTTTGTTGTTAAGCAGATTCAACTGATTTGTTTTCAGAAGGTGTCTGGAGAGCACTCTGGGTTTTATGAGTGGAGCACTTCTGCCATAAAGTAGGGGTGTCATCCACAGCATAAATATTCCATGTGGAGAAGTGAAAGGTATTTGTATATATCCTACTATATTAACAGAAAGCAAGCACACAGCTAGCTATTCGCAGTTCGAATTGAGTCTGTGTTCAGCTTTGGTTCAGGCTGGAGTTCAAGGTTTGTGATTTTTGGCACAAGATAGCAGTGGAACTGGAACGGCAGAGGGGTGGGAAGTGGGAGGGGACCATAGCCCTCCCACTTTTTGAAAGTGGATGGGCTTTGTTCCATCCAGGGGTGGACAGGGGGCGACCTTGGAGCCACAGCCCCACCATGGTAAGAGCTTTGAAGGCAGCTGTAGGGAGATGGACCTGGGGTGCGGAGACAGGGGCCAAGGGCTGCTCTTGATGGGCCTCCCACATCATGGACAGGTGGAGGGTCTGCCATGGCTACTCACAGTTGCCCACCCAGATCTTATAATCGCCAGGCTGTGGCTCCAAGGTCCTGCCCCTGCCCCGGCCTGAGCCAGGTCAGGGAGAGCTGCATGGACAGTTGTGAGGAGGCTGGGTCCTTCCACCTGCCCTAGGCAGGGGGCCCAGAGAGCGGGACATGGGCAGGGGGTTGCTTTTGACTCCGGGTGTGGGGGGCTCTCTGACCCCACTCCGGCTTCCAGTTTGTGGGAAGGTCTCTGTGGGAAGAGGTGGGGTAGAGTCTCTGGAGGGGTGGGGGGCCCTAGCCCCCAAACTTTTGGAAAAGCTCCAATGCCCTTGCAAAAACAGCAGAAATCTAGTGAGCTCAGCTGTGTTGAGCAAGACTTCTGCCATCTAGAGCCAAGATCACACAAAACACCTGTTTTCCTGTAACTCCAACCTCTCCTTCAAATTAAAAAAATCTTGCATTCAGAGTTTGGGTTTTAAGCCAGCATCTACCTGTCTTAGGGTTTTATATTGCTACCTCAGGATCTGATCTCTAATAGTATTGCTAGGAACCCCATGCAAGGATAATGGCCCGGTGTGCTGGGCCCTGTACAAACAAGTGATTAAACAGCCCCTGGCCGGAAGAGATCACAATCCATACGGCAGACAGGATTCAACAGGTGGATGAAAGAGACAAAGGGGTGGGGGAGTGGGTTGGGAGGATGAGATAACAATAAAGCAAACAGAGTTCAGTGGACAAACAGTATTCATAGCTTGCCGCTTGCCTAATCAATGCCAGACAACCATAGTTGTGGCTAATGCAGTTTCATGACATAACAGATAAGAGGTAGGGGTGGAAAACTGTCTTATTTGGTTTTGTTGCCGCTTACACAGCTGCCTACATGGTGATACAAAACAATCAATCATGCCCAACCAGAAGAGCCCCCATTTCCTTCTCTCTTTGCATTACTTCAGTTTCACGCTCTCAGGATCCATTTTCTATCTAGGTCAGCCTAAGTCTTTTATACCAAACCCTCCTGGGTGATCCAGCCATTGTACAAAAATTCTGGATTTCCAGCTGTACCAAAAACCTTTGTTTGATCTATAGATGAAACCCACATCCAAAGCTGCGACTGACAGCACGTACCATCCCGGCACCTTGAGAGGGGCAGAACTGCACTGAACATGGACGCAGCCTCCTGCTGCATAAGAATGAATCTATTATATAAAGCCAGCTGTTCGCACACTAGTGATGTGAGAGGTTTTGGCAAGAACAGAGAGGGTCAAAGTTAGACACTAATTATTCACCTGTGATGGATCATACTTTCAGTGAAGGCATAACATGTGCCGCTGTGCAGTACAAGGGCATTTCACTTAGAATTAAAGTCAAATAGGAAATATCTGCTATGGGATGAGTTCTAATATTCTCCCGTTGGACATTTTATTCATTTAGCATCCAAGCCATTAGTCTCCAAAGATTTTTAATATCTATTGCTTTCAGTCACTTCCTTGCCTGTCAAATGACCTAAAGCAAATGCAGCCAGATGCTGTCTTGATTGAAACATTTTTTTCTGGTTTTAAAGCAATCTCCTGGAGGGCTCCATCCAGCCATCCTACTAGAGGCTGAACACCCTCAACAGCAGTGGAAATTGAGGTGCTTGGTATCCTGCAGGATTAAGCTCTGATGATTTGGGTATGATCATCCACTACATATGCAGGCTGGTGTGTGGAATTACCGACTGGACACATTCACAATCCACATGTGGAACTGTTACATTGTTCACAGCAAAATTTCATCTGGTGGGGTTGGGGGAAAAGGGGCTAATGTAGATGCCAAACAGCCTTCCAAGGATCCAGGCAGGAACTATTCCTGATGTGGCAGAATCATTTAAGTAATAAGTTACACTTGTCTCTAGGGACAAGTTTACCTCTGTGCTTAGAGATGCCAGTGAGAGGTGCCTTACAAAAACCAGAGAGAGGTTAATTGGATGGAGCTCTGCCACAACTCCCAAGCTTACATATATGTTCCCCTTTTAATAGCACTGGTCCCTATCTTTCAGCAATATTGGCCATTCCTCCACTCTGTCCCTGCAGAAACCTCTCTTGCCCGTATACAATGGCGATGAATGGTCAGAGAACACATGATGAAGTGATAGAGTTTGCAGCCTGCACCAGCCTGGCGTCCAGTGGATGTGCATGTTGATAGACAGGAGGTGGGGTGTGCACACCCAGCATGTAACTTGCACTGTCGTTTACATCACTGCTGTATTTGGCACAATGGTTTCCATCAGAGATGTACCCTTTTATTCCAGTCTGTAGTTTGCTTGCTGTGTCCAGAGTATTTCTAGGGAGTTCAGAGGTGCACAGCTATTTTCACACTATTTATAACCATTTCCAATGAGGGCAGGTTTGCAAGGGACCCTATAAAAGTGGTTTCATGGCAGTGCATGACCTATAATTAAAGATCAAGCAGAAATGTACTGGACACATGGGGTATTTTAACATAAGGCCCCATAGAACAAAGACTTGCCTGTTGGAGTTGGACGCTTAGTACAGAGTTCACCTCTCCAAAGAGATGTCGCTAACGACTTCCCACCCCTTTTAAGTTTTGTTTGAGATGATCTGAGCCAAACTAACAAAACCACACAGGTCAATGCAAGCTGTCTTGTGAGACATTAAGGATTCCATTCCCACCCCGGAACTTTCACACAGCTGCAGTGCAGGGGATGTGCTTCTCTTCGTGATACTTAGGCCAAAAAGGATAATTCATCAAGGGAGCTTTCCTTTTTGAGTGTCTTGTCTGACACCTTAGACCTGGTTTTCAGAAGCACTGAGCTCCCACAGCTCCCACTGAAATTATGGGGTGCTCTGCACCCCTGAAAGTTAGCTAAATATCTCAATTCAGGCACTCCAAGAACTGAGGCACACCTTTGAGTGACAACTTTTGAAAATTTGGGCCTAAACTATTGGGCCTAAACAGATGCATAAACCAAGTTGTCCCTCCAGCTGGAGAAGGAAGAATATCTGTTAACTTTGATAGAGTGGGAATTTTCAGTAATATTTTTGTGACCCCCCCAGGAGGGCCTGAGTTTCTCCTATATGTTGCGTTATCACCAGGGAAGGGTGGAGGAGGACTGTTTGCTCTCAAGGTAGGCTAAGGGCAGATCTACACTACTTGCCGGATTGGCAGGTAGTGATCGATCTATCGGGGATTGATTTATTGTGTCTCATCTAGACGCGATAAATCGACCCCCAAGTGCTCTCCCGTTGATGCCGGTACTCCACTGCCATGAGAGGTGCAGGCAGAGTCGACAGGGGAGCAGCCGCAGTCGACTCAGTGCCATGAAGGCGCTGAGGTAAGTTGACCTAAATACGTCGACTTCAGCTATGCTATTCGAGTAGCTGAAGTTGCATATCTTAGGTCGATTCCCTCCCCCACTATAGACCAGGGCTAAGAGACATAGGTATGAATGTTGCCTGACCATCTGAGCTTGAAATGGATCATTAAAGAAAGGACTGGCCAAGGTCCATGCCATATCAATGGAGAACCCAAGAAGATAATGGCAAGACATCAAAACCTAACAAACAAGGACTCACAGGGAGATGGATTTCCCCACCTCTCAGCAGGGAAGCTCAGGAACATCTCTCAGCTCAAGAACAAAGGACTGGAGAGGTGTGAGGAGAGGTACAAGAGTTGGCTGCTGGAAGGAATCGGGGCACTCACCTGAGCCTTGACCACGAAGGTCAGATTCTAGAGACACAGAGCCTGAATAATGGCATTCACTACATTTTGGTTGGGCTCTAGGCTAACCAGAATGGTCTAGGCTTTAACCTTTCTTTCTCTATGCTAACCTAAGGACTTCCTAGGCTATGTTCCAGTTTACTAATAAACTTGACTATTTTTACAATGCTGTTTGAGTGTCACCAATGGCAGATTAGGATTTGAGGGGGCCCTGAGCCAGAGAACGTGGAGACCCCTCCCCACGCCTTTTGCCTGCAGTCCCCGCTGCCCCCTCACGGTGTTCCTGCTGGGGATATGGAGTTGGGGTACGGAGGCCAGCCCCACTCCACTCACCGAGCACTCCTGCATCCCGATCTGGCTCCCTGGCTAGAATGCCGGGCAGACTGAGTGGGTGTGGGCATGGGAAGTGCCCATTCTTTTGGGTGGCTCCAATTGGCCGGGTACAGGCCCCATTTTCCCAGTGATTAATGCTCCATTGAGTGTCACTGCACATGTTTGGGGAGGTGCATTAAACCCTGAGAGTGGAGAAGTCTCTAGTAGAAGTCTGTCTCTGCTGGACTCACTGGACAGGGATCATTGTGTGAAACTGGCATGCTGGAGCCCCACGAGTTCAGTAGAAGGAGGCAGTGGGGCCATTTGGCTCACCCTGTGCAGGAAGAGTGAGACCCCATGGAGGGCTGGCACGCTGAACAGGTTCCTCCTAGGACTCTCGCAAAACGGGGGGGCATAGCACCAATCACATGGATCCGTGACAGTAACCCAGTAATTTATTCCACAGGACACACGTATCTTCACTGACAACGGTAACTAAGGTCCACAGGTTCCACTGTAACTGCTGGCCCCTGAACATGACTCTGTGGAATTACACTTAGCGGGTATAAAAATAATTACCATATGGTGAATAACTCAGACTTAAATGACAGATATAACCATGGCTCATAATATCCCGCTGGACCTTTGCATGGAGGGGGATGCTCAGCAAGATGTCTCCCTCCCTGCCTGCAAAAGGAAGGACACCCCGCAAGGTACTCTCCCCACAACTCCTTGGAACTCCATCGGCTCCACTCTCCTGAGGCTCTGCTCCCGGCCCTATGCCTGGTGTCCCAGCTGCAGGACCTGTATCCAGGGCTCTGCTCCCAGCCTTGCGCCAGGGGTCCCAGCTGCAGGACCTGTGCCCGGGGCTCTGCTCCCAGCTCCACACGCAGGGTCCCAGCTGCAGGACCCACACCAGGGGCTCTGCCCCCACCCCCAGCTGTGGTGCCAGCCTCAGCCTCCTTACACCTGTCTGCATCCCCCCGCCCTCCCAGAGCCACGACCCAGTCCTGGCCTCAGCTCTGGAGAGGGAGGGCATGGACAGGTGTAAAGGGGTGAAGTAAAAAGTTTGGGGACCCCTGGCTTTCAGCACCCCCACAGTAAAAATTGTTCCCTCGCCACTGAGCAGTGGTGTCGGGAAGAGGACTGTGCAATACTGCAGGATTATATTACACTTCGGCTGATTCATTTGTCCCCTACATTTCTGACCTCAGAACCTACTTGTGAAGCAGACAGACCCTCTGCCTCCAAGTCTATAAAGTGCTACAAGACTCTTTGTCGCTTTTGCCTCCAAGAAGAGAGTAAGCTCCTGTGTTTACGCCTGGCTGGCTCACAGTTCACACGCTGAATCTTCACAGTCATTTCTGGAAGTTCACTAGTCTTGATATGATTTAAAGTGACCATGCCCTGAGAGCACTAGTCTCTATGTCAGAAACCATAAGTATTTCAGTGTCCATTTGATAAACAATGAGAATCAAGACAGTGAGTGAGTGTAAAAGCATCAGAGAAATAGTGGCAGTTTGCTCTGTGATTTCTTATTGTCACCTGCATCCTGGTCTCACAGGCATTTAGGGGAAAGATGGACTGAAAGCCTTCAGAGGTCGCCCTGGACCGATGAGTTAGTTTTGCTGTCATTGCGGGACAATCCCACAATCTTGCATCAACCTAGGACTGTCTGCCTAGGGACTAGGTCAGCTTAACTACATCTCTCAGGGGGATGGATTTTTCACATCCCTGAGAGCCGTAGCTATTTTGACTTAACTCTTAATTATAGACCAGGCCTTACAGTGTCCTTGTGCCATATAAGTTAATCCACTTTCACTTAACCCATGTAGCGTGGAAGAAAAGCATCCATACCAGGAGCTAGTACAGCACAGCTATTCAGCAACAGCGACTGAATCTTCCTGCCCTGTTGGGTTCAGCAGGCCTCGCTCTCACTCAGGCAATGTGATGTCTTCACAGCTGCCCTCAAGGTCCTATGCCTCACTCCACCCCTGCAGGTTAGGGCTAGCACAGTTCTCTACCTTCCTCAGGTTCAGGGAGGCAGCTCTTTGTCTTGCTTCAGGCTCCCCCAAGAAGCGCACTGGCTACATCTCTGCCTTTCCAGCAGGCCCCTTCCCAGGGACCACGACACTCTTTCTCCAGGTCTTCTCCCCCATTGTCCTCCTCTCTCCTCTTCAGCTGACCACACCCTCCCCATGTGCAAGCAGGGAGGTTACTTGAATTCACAGGCTCCCTTAACCCTCTGGATGCTTATGCGGGGTTTACATTCCATCACAGTGACTCACTCCCATTGATTTTATAGGGAGTAAGAAAACAAAATACCTTTGAAGATCTGAGCCTTCAGACCCTAAATCCTCTTGGCCTTCAGAGATTCTTAGGAGCCTAGAGTGCTTAAGTCACTTTTGAAAATGGGATTTAGGCTTCTAAGTCACTTGAGCACTCTTGAAAATGTTACTCTCAGTCTCATCAAAAGTCAATAGGACTTTAGCTCCTAAGTCACCTAGATGCCCGTAAGCTGACCATGACCAAAACCATTGCAGTTACATGATCTCCGCCTAACCTTGCACTGCAATGACTCCAGGCAGGTGAATCCACTCCAGAGCTTGAGACCCCAGCCTGGCAAGCTGTATAATTCACCCCAGAGACAGTGGTGAAGTGGAGCGCATGGGCCCCATTCCGCCCTGGTGTAAATCTACTGACGTCACTGGTGGGAGGATACACGTACTGTTTTTTAAATGTGCAACAGGAAGCCAGGCAGAAGGGGTGGGACTGGAGAAGGTAAAATACTGCAGTGAAGCAGAGCGATGGTGCTTTAAGAATAACCCTACCCTCTTTATTCTAATATAGTGCCTGGTTCAGTGTGCTGAACAAAGTGCAAAGCGACTTTCTCCTCATTCTTTAGCATTGGCATCGAGCAAGTTGAGTGACACATATTTACACTGCACCTGAGCGCATGGGAAGTGCCATCTAGTGGATAGAGCAATGGATTGGGACTCAGGTTTTCTTCTCAGATTAGCCATTGGCCTGCCGCGTGACCTTCGGTAAGTCGCCTCCCCGGCACCAGGCCTCAGTTTCCCCATCTCTAAACTGGGGATAACAATACTGACCTCCATGGTAAAGTTCTTTGAGATCTACTAATGAAAAGTGCTCTGGCAGCGATAGTTATTATTGGCACTATTAGACGCAGCAGTAAAGCAGCTTCTGTGGGTTCGCAGTAAAGTAAGGTTTGTGATTTAATGCCTCTACAATGGTTCTCTTGTAACTAGAGGGGGACACGACAAACACGAACAAATACCTGCACACCCTTGAGAACAAGACTTTCTCGGAGGGGTGCAGCCTCTAAACTCTTCTTCAAGGGACACTTTTCAGTCCTTGATGAACTAATAAATCTCTCATCTGCAGACAGAGTAGCAAGGGTGCTAAAGATCAGTAGTCGTATAGACCTGCGGAAGAGCTCTGTGTGGCTCAAAAGTCTGTCCGTCTCACCAACAAAAACTGGTCCAATAAAAGAAATTACCTCATCCGCCTTGTCTCTAGAATATCCTGGGATTTAAACAGTTACGTCTACACTGCATACAAGACCTACAGCCTGCAGTTATAAAGGTCAGCACAGATGCAATGGCAGTGCTACGTAATGGAAGTTTGCAAAGTGTCTGCCATCACTCGACAACCCGCACTATTAATCCTTTTCTTTTGTTAGCAGTAAGTTCACGTAGAGCTGAAATAAATAACAGAGCTAAGCATCAGTGTGCAGCTACAAACACAATTACAGAGAGAGAGGGAAGAGAAATTGAGTTTTGTCTTTTCTGGCCCCGGCACATTTTACATATAGTGTTAATCAAAAGCACAACTGTCCTGGTGAACAGTGCAATGGGTTAAAATGAGTGGAAACCTCAGGATCTGCTTTACCTTGAAGAAAGATTTAGACACTTCCTTGCTGCAAAGGGAAAGTGTGCAGGAAAAACAAGAGCAGCAATTAGAGAAAGATATGCAGAGAATTAATGGGGGAGGATGTGCTTGTGTGCTCTAGTTTGTGCAGCTGGTTCTTCTATTCCTTCCCAGCATTTGCACAACTAGGTTCCCCCAGGGGACCTTTAAACACTCTTTGGTGAGCAGGTCTGACAAGCAATAGGGGCGGCTACAGATCATTATTGACTGTAGCAGCAGGGCCGTTCTGCCCAGTTCCATCACAGCATGCAGGGAGGAAAGACGAAACAGGAGAGGACAAATGGGGAAAACAAAAAAGGAAGACAGACAGGACAGAAGAATGGAAGGGAACTATTCAATATCAACCCGAGTGAGACATGCTGAATGGGGAAGAGAGAAGGCTCGCTGGACAAATGACCGGCATGGTCTGTTACCATAAGAAAGCATTCTCTCTGTCTGATGAGAGGATGTTCATGCCTAAGACCCCTAGTAACCAGTTAGAGATGGGACCAAGCCATGGGATCCTGAGTTGGATACAGATCCCCAAGAATTCAGATCCAGGGGTTGGGTCAGGCCCATCCCCCGTTCGAGATCTCATCACAGCAAGTTGAGGTCGTCTTCCTCCTTTCCTTATCACACTCAGTTAACCAGCATCCTCCAACTCAGCACAGGCTCAGACACTGAATTAGCATGGCAAGAACATTGCACAAGGGAGTGAAAGATAAGACAGCCTCAGAATCATTGTGTGACTATTAGTATGTTTCATTGAATGGAGGCCACTTTCCTGAACACAGGAATCAAGTTAAGTGAATAGACTCCTCACGGCAGCAGCTCCTTTTCTCCACCCTTCCCGAGGAGAAAGTTATGCCATGTTTAGAGCATCTCCACTGAGCAGACAGACAGCTCCCCTTTTTGGCCTCTGATCCTGAGTTACATCAAGGCATCTAATCCAAACCAGACTCCCTTTAAGTCATTTCCCATAAAATCACAAGGAAGAAAATTGTACCTAGAAATGAAATCTCTGAGGCAGCTGCACCTTAATCCTCAGCAGGATGTGATGGGTTCTGAATACACTCCCAGGCTGAGTCTGGTGGTGAGCAGAGATTGCAAACATAAACCTCTATAAAGGCAAAACATCTGAGGATCCTTCCAAGTGTCTGCTCAGCGGAGATGCCAGTTGTTTGCTGTGAACCAAACAGAGTCTGACATTCGTATCATCTGGTAAACACTATTTAAAAAATGTGCTGATGAATATTGTGTTTAATGAATGAGACGGGCTGAGTGCAAATCCACGATACAGACAGGCATCAAACTATACAAACTTCCCCTACACGGCTCTGCCAGTATAAGTGTGTCCTAACTACAGCACCATTTTCTGTACCCATCCTGGATTGGCACACAACTCTGCCAATGCATCTCGGTCCTGACCTGCAATCCCCACTGCTATTCCACTCCTGAGGCCTCTAGACATGCCCAATTTTGACCCATAGCAATTTGTGCCATTCCAGTTCCAAGTCTTCCCTGAGCGAAAACTCCCAACCATGCTGAATTGCCTGGAGCTGCATGGCCAATTTTCAACGAGGGGGAAAAAACATTTAGAGACTAAGTTGAGACTGAGACCATACAACTCATTTTCTTTGGTGACTGATTCATAATTTCAGCCCAGTGCTCCAGTAAAAGGCTTCTCACTCTCTGGGACATCAAGGCTGTTCTGGTTTGGACTTCCTTAAAAACAGTAAGTGCCTCAGTTTTCAAAAAAGTTAGGCAGGTCACTATGCATGAAAAACGTATGTAACGATGCAGCTGGTTTGTATATATAGTTACTATGATTGCACATGCAAATCAGATTATTGCACAGGCAAATATTTCTAGTCAGCTATAAAGACACTCATTAAGACTGGTCAAAAATTTTCCAGTGAGACTATTTTCCATTGGAAAAATGTCAATTTGATGATCTCAAAACTCCTGGGGGAATGTGTCAATTTTGATGACATTTTGTTTCAGAATAAAACCCTAGCCAGTTCATTTTGGTACAGCTCAAACATCACGTTTCGACCTTTTTGTTTTACAACTTTTTCACTGTGACTATATCACCTCTCATATTATAAATGTCAACACTGAAATGAAACATACTGGCTTTCTCAAAAAAAAGGAAATTTCTTTTTGGAGGTTTTCCTTTTGGGGAAAATTCCATTATTTTGATTTTTTGGTTCCAATTTGGAAAAAATCTAATTTTTATGGAAATACTGGATTGTGCTCACCTCTAACACTCACATACCATAATGAACCATGGCCATAAACCCAGAGGCACTTTGCTCAGTTCCTAAGGATTGAATCAAAGCCCTTTACTGCCCATTGTAGTGCCCTCTAGATGGCTGGTCTTTAGATGGGCTAAAGGTGCTCTTCTTTAGCTTAACGAGAAGACAGCTATGCTTTTTGTACTGGAGATCCCAAATTCAATCCCTACTGATGACCATGTATGTGTATGCAGCCACATTTGCTATAGTTATGCCCCTTCAGAGACACATACAAGTAGAGCAAAGATTGATCAGCTCTGACTTGTAACTCCATTTGGTTTGTACAGGGATCCGTTTTCTGACCGTTGCCCTGAAATTATGTGCTACACATTATGTGACATAAAGCATCGACAGAACACCTGCTGCCTGGTTAGATAGAAAAGCCATGACAAAAATCAGTCCCTGCATCTTTAATTACCACCAGCTTCTGTATGCACTCTGACAAGGGCAGGGCTGGGGAAGCTGGTGCTTTCTGCTCTGCACTGCTGTGCTGGGGAGACTTATTCATGACCTCCCAGTTCCTTAGTCCCGACAGACAGAGGCTGAGAGCTCTGTGGATGGAATGTGAGCGCAGAAAACTTTGTGCCAGCTGATACTGGTTCATCAACCACCTAAAGATCAGTGCTTGTGGGCTCCAAAGTCAATCCCAGTTCACCCTCCTCAGCCAGGGTTGTGCCCACAAAGCTGAAACTACTGGAGAGTGTATGCTGGACCCCATGGGAAGCTCCTTCCCAAGACACAGAGAGCATGGTCTTACGGTTAGAGCAGTAGACGGGGACTCAGGAGTTCTGGTTCCATACCTGGCTCACTGCGTGACCTTGGCAAGTAACTTCACCTCTCGACCTCAGGTCACATGCCTGGAAAACCTACCTCACAAGTGCATCGTGATGCTTAGTTAGCCGCTGCTTCTAAAGCACTTGGAGAGCCTTGAGGGCCAATGCTACAGAGGGGGAAATAGACAGAAACAAGGCCAGCCCTGCATTGCAATTCTCTAGTCAGACCCCAGGGAGCTGTCAGAAAGTTTCTGAGTGAGTGAGGGGATGGCTTGTGGTCCAGCACTGCTGGTATGAACTACACCTGCTGCATGTCATCCTCAGCATGGAAATTAACACCCGCTTTCTGTATTTAGGGATGTCTACATTGTAAACAAAGATGTGCTAGTAACATGGGTAGGCGTACCTGGGCTAGCTTTAATCTACTAGCACGAGGCAACAATAATAGTGTAGATGTAGCGGCACAGGGTTCAACACGGGCTAGCAACCAGAGTATGTACCCTGGCTCCCTGACGAACTTGTATTCTTGTTTCTATCCTGTGCTGCAGCATCCCCACCACTCCTGTTACCCAGGCTAACTAGAGATGGGCTTCAATCACGTCTTCACTTGCGCTCTAGACATTAACCCCACGGCACAGGGAGGAGAGAAACAGCCCAGATTAGGAGGGAGCCAAATCCACAGCCTGCAGTCCAGGCATTTGCATCAGGCTGGGAAAGGAACATTTGCACCTATATTAGGCAGATTAAGAGGGAACCGTCATGTTGCACTTCAGCTGTAATTACAGAAATTAAAGTCCGGGGTTAGGAAAGCAGGAGTTCTCAAGCCTTATAATTAGGGTGGGAAATGTACTAATGCTAAAAGGGAGTCGCTGCACCTGCTGCTGAGATTTCCAATGAGTAAAATAAACTGCGCTCTCTCTGCTGTGAGCCCATTATTACCCCAGAGCTTCCTGGCCTTGCAGCAGGCTCAGGGCAGCCTGTTTTTGAGGCAGCTGCAGACAGCTGTCCGGGAGGATGAGAAGGACACAGCCGCTGTCTGTCCCTGGTCTCGGTGGTGCTGGAAACTGTTTACATCTGAACATAAGAATGTGTAGTTGGGGACTTGACTTTCACCCTTATAGCTTAGGAAGGCAACGGTCTGTGTTAGCTCAGCTAAGGGGCTGATCCTGTGAGGGGCTGAGCCCTTCATTTCAGTGGGAGCTGAGGGCGCTCAGTTCCTCACAGGGTCACGCCCTAGGAAAACTCCTTCCATGTGGTTCAGCCAGTTGGCTGAGCCACTTTCCCCTGCTGGTGAGGGACTGGGAGCCAGCCTGCTTCACCTCCATCATGTAGCACCCTACCGCAGTGCATGCTGCCCAGAGCTTCAGTCTTTTCTTCATCTCCATCCCCTTCTGCCCAAAGCCACGGATCCCACCCCACCTCTGGAGCCCCAGGGCTTGCTTCACCTCCGCCGGCTAGCTGGCCTCCAAGAGAGAGATGAAGATGCCTCTAACCAGTGGGCGGAACGGCTCCTAGCTCTGTCTGAACTTTGCATTCTGGGCTACCTCTGAACAGGGGAACCCTCTCAAACCCCAGGCTGAGGCCCACTGCCCCTCAGGAGCAATCCTCCCAAACTCCAGGCCAATGAGAAACGGATGTGTCAGTGGGGGCTGCTAATCCCTTCCTGAAACTGACCCATGCAGACATTTACCCAAAACACCGAGACAATTGCTTTTGTTTGCACAGTAAGAAAGAGGGACAGAGAGAGACGGACAGAGAAGAGGAGCCCTAGAGATGGCACCTTGCCCTGCAGCTGTTGGAGCAGCGACACCTGTACTAGGACCTGGGCTGAGCTTCAGCTACAGAATTCTGATCCAGATTGTGACACACACACACACACACACACACACACACACACACACACACACAGATCAGGGCAGTGTCCAGATCAGGTGCTTGGCTCCATCTGCTATACAGAATGAGGGGTCGTTTGCAAAACTCAGCTCTGGCTTTGGGTTCTGAGTGCTGCGAAGTTGCGGGATTTGGAAATCTGCAGGCAACTGTAAGTCCTGCCTGTCCCTATAGGAGTAAAATAAGCAAGCAGTGGCAGCCCGCCAGTCACTGCAGATGGGCTCTGACTCATTAAATCTTGGTGTCAGAAGCTTTGGCGGTAGAGCCTTGCAATTCATTTAAAACAATCCCTGAAACTTTGTTCCCTGGTCCAGATCTTGCTTGGGGGACAACAAGGGGGCTTATTATTTTTAAAAGCCCTGGTTGATGCACTGGTTGATGCTGAGAAACTGACGGATTTCAACACTGCCACCAAGGCTTCCTCCACGCTGCCCAGCCATGGATGCTAACTAAATAAAGGCAGCCAGCCCAGCTGCTCCGTCTCCCCTGGTGCCAGGGATGGCCTCAGGTCTCAGTGTCTGCTGCGTCAAGCAAGAATGAACAAGGGCTGCAGGAGCATAACACCACTGACGTCTAGGCAAGGGGATATTTTTACCATCCACTGAAAAAGCACAAAGGATGTTGTCTGAACGCAGGTCAATTTAATGGGGACTCATGTTAGCAAGAACCAGCTGCAATAATGTACTGGCACTCCAGGGAGAGGGCGAATCCTCCTGCCACACCATTCATAAATCTTTCCATTGCCAGGCAGCGTGGGAGGGGGATCTGCGAAAGTCACAAAGGCAGAATGGAGCCAGGTTTCAAACGCTCAGGCAGAGAGAGGGATAAAATGCCTTTGAAGGGAAGGTGGGGGTGGAAAATGCCCCGGGGTTTTGTGAGGATAGTGGGGAATGTGGCAGGCGAAATCTGAAAGAGCCCTTCCTTCTTAGGGCCCATCCCTGCTCATCTGACTCAAGCAGTCCCAGGGAGCTCACGTGCACGCATAAGGCATGAAAGATTCAGCACCTGTGTGCTACAGAAATCCAGGATGCCATCCATCCAGCAGCTGCCCTGGCACACCTGTGATACACCTTGCACCTCACGGAAAAGTGCACACAGGCAATCACATGTCCGTTAGAAGACTACCCTCCCCATTTGTCTGTGCCACCATGATGAAATCGGACACCATAGCAATCTTCCTGGTGCAGTGCCAGCATAGACAGCTCCAACAGTGCAAATGTCTCCCAGCCATGGCGCTTTGGTCACTGTTCAGTGGCTTTCTGGTCTGCTTTTGCATGTGCCACAAGTCCCTTCCTCATTCAGATAACGCTGCATGCACCATGGAGCTCATTTGCCAGTATCATCTTCTTCAACACTGGTCTACTCCAATCTACTCCATTTGTCACTAGCTAGTCTCTGGGGGAGCTTTGCTATGAGCCTGCTACCAGCTGGCCAAGAGCCAACAAGCAAGCCCTGGTTGATAAAGAGATCCAGGCCAGCTGAACTCAGTGATTAAGAACACCAGCCTGTTGGGGAAAAGTCAACACACCTTTTGTAAAGGGAAATCGCACCTCACCAATCTATTAGGATCATCAATGGATATAGCATACTTGGACTTTCAGAAAGCTTTTGACAAGATCCCTCACCAAAGGCTCTTAAGCAAAATAAGCAGTCCTGGGATAAGAGGGAAGATTCTCTTGTGGAGCAGTAACTGGTTAAAAGACAGGACACCCAAGGTAGGAATAAACGACCAGTTTTCAGAATGGAGGGAGATAAATAGAAGTGTTCCCTAGGAATCGGTACTGAGACCTACACTGTTCAACATATTCATAAATGATCTGGGAAGAGGGGTAGACCGTGAAGCAGCAAAATTTACAGATGATACAAAACTACTCAAGATAGCTAAGTCCAAAGCAGACTGCAAAGAGTTATAAAGAGATCTTACAAAAATAGGTAACCGGGAAACAAAATGACAGATGAAATTCAGAGTTGATAAATGCCAAGTAATGCACTTTGGAAAACATAAACCCAACTATACATACAAAATGATGGGGTCTAAATTAGCTGTTAACACTCAAGAAAGAGATCTTGAAGTCACTGTGGATAGTTCTCTGAAAACATCCACAACAGTGGTCAAAAAAGTAAACAGAATGTTAGGAACCATTAGGAAAGGATAGATAATAAAACAGGAAATATCATAATGCCATGATATAAATCCATGATATGCCCACATCTTGAATACTGTGTGCAGTTCTGGTTGCCCCATCTCATAAAAGATATATTAGAACTGGAAAGGGTACAGAGAAAGGCTACAAAATTAGGGGTATGGAACAGTTTTCATATGAGGAGCAATTAAAAAGATTGGGACATTTCAGGTTGGAAAAGAGACCATTCAGGGCCAGAGGATATGATAGAGGTCTGTAAAATTGCGAATGGTGTGGAGAAAGTGAATAAGGAAGTGTTATTTACTCCTCCACTTAACACAAGAACCAGGGGTCACCCAATGAAATTAATAGGCAGCAAGTTTAAAACAAACAAAAGGAAGTACTTCTTCACACAATGCACAGTCAACCTGTGGAACTCACTTCCAGGTGATGTGAAGGCCATAACTATAATAGGGTTTACAAAAGAATTAGATAAGTTTATGGAGGATAGGTCAATTCATGTCTATTAGCCAAGATGGTCAGAGACGCAACCCTATGCTCTGGGTATCACTAACCTGATTACCAGAAGCTGGGAATGGACAACAGGGGACGGATCACTCAATGATTGCCTGATCTGTTCATTCTCTCTGAATCACCTGGCATTGACCACCGTCAGAAGACAGGATACTGGGCTAGACGGATCATTGGTCTGACCCAGTATGGCCGCTCTTATGTCCAGTTATCCAAATACCTGGTTGTGCTGGGCCTCAGCCCCAGCAACAAGCAAGGCTGTGAAAAGACCTGAGGGTTCTTCAGTCCACCATATGCAGGTTAAGACATTTTGGAGTGAGGTCTAGGGTCAATGAGGGTGAGAAACTGATCACAGAGACAAGCTCTGCCAGTGCATCTCGGTCCAGACCTCCAGCATTCCATTAGATATTCCAGTCCCAGGCTGGCCCTGTAAGTGCACCTCCATTCAGGCCTGCGATACTCCCCCTCCACTAGCAGGCCCGTCTTGAGTACAAATTGACAGTCCTGGTTAATTGTGATGCCCACAAATATCTACTAACACCTGGCTGTGGCTGCCAAACACTGCACACACACCCACATCTAGATGTTAAGCAAGATTTCCAGAAACAAAAGATAGGCACGTTCCCCACCCCTCCCCACCCCCAGTGGGATGGGAAAAGAGGGTTCTGACACTTTCCTGGCAAAGCAAGAGCCCAGCTTCAATGCCCTAGATTGCTACGTTCTCTGCTACAAGCCTGTTACAGAGTCCTTAGTGCTAGAATAAACGGCTGCATACCATGCAAAGTCGTTTCCTTTGCCTTTGGATACATCGATGGCCATATTCAAAGCGAAGGCAGTGAGAATAACCTTATGCATCACAGTGCAAAGGGAGCGATATATCTTCATTTGATGTCTTATTATTCAGTTCTGCTCCCTCTGTTTTTATTTGGCTAACAAAGCCATGTATCACCGCTTCACGCCGGCCTGGGTTTTTGTTTCGCACACAGGCAGCTACGGGAAAAGAAGCCGCAATATAATGACAAGCTTCAGATTTAATTTCTCTTCTCAACCCCTGCCCCAGCCTCGCTCCCTCCTCCCCGAAGAAGGGGAGCTGAGAGTTTTATGAAGCAAGAGCAAACGTACAAATGAGGTGACACAAGCTCTCTGCCTGCAGCCAGCGCACAGCAAGCTGCTTATTAATCCTTGTTCATTATACACAAGCAGGGCATTCATGTGTGTCGTCTTTGCAGCGCGAACCCTGGCACCTCATTTCCCTTATCAGAAACTTTCTCAGAGAACAGGGAAGGCCTCTGAAGTTGCTGCAGCTAATTCTCCTGGGGGGAAGGGGGAAGGTTGGTGGGGGACAAGCTGATATAGAAAATGATCATCAGTAATAACATTGTGAAAGCCTCAGATGAAAGGAGCTATGAAATGCAAAGAGCCTTACTGACCTTAGTGAACTCAGTCTTACAATCCCTCCCCCACTCCTATCAGGCAGGAAAGTAGCTTTTTCCCCGTTACACACTGGGGAGAGAAGGGGGAAATGAGGCACAGGGAAGCTAAGGCCTATGTTCTCAAATGTGCCCTTGAATTTTGGGTGCCCACCCTGAGACCAACTGAGCACCCACAACTCTGGTTGATTACATTACGAGCTATGGGCACTTAGCACCTCTGAAAATCAGGCCCCAGTTGTTCCAAGCTATGCACCCAAAAGGTGAGAAACCTCCAAATTAGTACGCCTAAGTGACTTTCTCCAGGTTACCCAGAGAATCAGGTGGGAGTAGAGCCCATGAGTACAAGCTCCGAGCACTATGCCCTATGGCACTATGGCAGGGGGAAAAGCAGAGGAAGTGCATTGCAGATCAGGACTGAGACACATTGGCAGAGCTCTGTAGTTCCAGGACCAGGAGAGCACAGATTGTGCAACATGGCAGCTCAGGCTAGCTAATGACAGTTCATGGGCTAAGGCAGACATACGCCATTTACACCACAGCTTGCAATTTCATTCCCAAGAGGCAACATTTCTCATGGGGATGAAGCTCTCAGATACTACTGTGATAGACTAGATAGATAGATAGATAGATAGATAGATAGATAGTCAGTCTGGCCCCTTTAAGAAGTTGCAGGGTTTGGATCCAGCCAATCCTATTGCATGACCTGGCCCTTTTAAGGAAAGTATTTAAGAGAGCAGCAGACAAGCTGGGAATGGAGTCCAAGTGCTACCTCCTGATCAGGATAAAAACCCACTATATGGCCCAAGGAAGGAGGGCTGTAGAATCCCTTAACCAGGGGAAGGATTTAGGCCCAGGGGACAATGGAGACTACATTTTTATAAGGAAATTACTAAATTCACACCCCCAAACCACCCAGGAAGAAGAATGTTACTTCACATCCTTTGGACTGTGCACAAGTTATATGGGAGAAGCAAGAGGAAACTGAGGGTAGCATACCTACAGGGCCACACCCTGCCATGAGCGGGCATGCTACAGGATAGTACCCTGCAGAGAGATAAGCAGGAACTGTAGTCTTCTTCCCCACTGTGCCTTTTCTTAGCACATTTCTTGTCAGCGTGCTACTGCATCAGCTCTTCTAAGGATTGTCACAGGCTAAATCCTGCTTTGTTACACCCGGAGAGTTAATGGGGTTACACCAGTGTGAATGAGATCGGGCTTTGGTCCTTTGAGTGCACTGATCAGTGTATCAATGGCACGTCTGTTTTGGGGATATGTGGGGCCAAGTTTGCTAAGGAGCTCAGCCCCCATTAAGCTGCTGAAAACCCTTCCATATTTTTGGGTGCCTAAATGGCAGCAGAACTTTATTGTCTACCAGGTCAGTTCCACTTTCTGGCACACTAGTGCGAATCTGGAGTAACGCCATGGCATGAGTGAAATAAGTGGCACCAGTGATATGAGCTCAGGACTGCACCCTATAGCTATAGCGCAGGTAGGAGCACTAGCAAAGTGAGTCTCAAATTGCTAGCTATTTATAAGGCTGTCTCGCCTGGGAAATTCAGCTCACTAGATGCTCCTGTGGGTGACGGAAATTGGGAAAAAAAACCATCTAAACCCCTCCAAAAATGGTTTTTCTAAAATAACCCCAGGAAATAATATACACCCTGACCTAATGAAATTCATAAAGGAATGAAGTAAAAGCTCCAAGCTGTGGTCTGAGATCAAACAAGCAGACTATACAAAAAAAAATTTAAAAGCTTTTAAGACCCTTAGACATTTAAATCTGATAGACTGTATAAAGGAAATTGTTCACTTTTCATATGCAGTGAATGGAAATCATTTTATATTTATTATTATTATTATTATTATTTTAGACAAAGGTAGGCAAGAAATAAGCATATTTCAATCCAGTCAAGAGTGAAATTAAGTTTAACAACAAAGCAATTTCTATTAACGGAGGCCCAGCAAAAAAATATGGATGAAGAGAAAATTCACAAAGGCTGAGAAATGTGTCAGACAATGGCAATATTAAGAATTAAAAGAGACTTTGCTTCAGTGCAGATAATGTAACCGCCTAATGATACACCTCACAGCTAATGTGTTCCCTTTGCAAATAAATATTGTAAAAGCTCAACAGTGGAGAAGATGATTATTAAGTTTTGCACCATTCCCAACCAAAAAAGAAAAAAGAAAAAGTGATATTTTAGGTATGCAACCATAGGCCTAACTAAAAGAATCACTTGGCAACTGACAAATCATTTGATGGAGGAATTAGAGATGAAGCCAGACGTTATCGAATATATTATGGGCAGTACTCTACCTAGAAAACATTGAGGTTATCAGTGCAGGTACTCATAGGAGCCCTATCATTGTGGGATCTGAGGGCTTCACATATATTAAACTTCATCCAGGCCAAGTCATGCTGGAGCTGCCTGCTCTGACGAGTGCTGAATTAATCAACATGACTACTCCTATGCAGGAAAAAGACTTTTATCCAACATGAAGTGTTCTCCAATCAATGATATCATGATTTGCAAGAAAGGGCTTTCTGAATCAAATGCTAGGCAGATCATATCGCTGTGTCCAAGGCAGCTACAGCCTGCATCCCTCCCCTTCCTCCTTCTCAAAGGGAAGGGATCAATAACAAAGTATGCAAACTCCTTTCCCGGTTCCTGTGCAGTTAGATGGCACACACTTCATTAGAGAGCACCGTTCAGTACGAGCGCTCGCTCTGGGTTGGGAGTAAAAATTCATGTTCTCACTGAATGGATTTTTTATGACTTTTCAGAGAGAAAAAATGAACCTCTCTGTAATGTAGGGCTTTTTTTTTTTTTCACTAGGTTTTAGTGCTGGTGAAAACAACTCTTTTAACATCCCTGGTATCTGACATTTCCTATTTGCCTACAGAATGGGTACACCAAAGGGCAGCTATAACGCAAGCTTCTCTCCCCACATCATGGTGCCCCAATCCTGGCCCCTGTGTACCACCTCTGGTAAGTCATGAGGAGTTTCATAGAATTCAAGGCCAGAAGACACCATCAAATCATCTAGTCCGGTGGTTTTCAACCATGAGTCCGGGGACCCCTGGGGGCCTTGAGCAGGTTTCAGGGGGTGTGTCAAGCAGGACTAGTGTTCGACTCACTGGAGGATGAGGGCAGAAAGCCAGCGTTCCACTGCATGGGATTGAAGCCTGGGGCCCAGAGCCCTACCACCAGGGGTTGAAGCAGAAACCTGAACAACTCAGCTTCACAGTGCCCCCAGTGGCATGGGGTCCTGGGCAGTTTTCCTGCTTCCTACCTCTTAATGCAGGCCCTGGCTTTTACATGCAGAAAACCAGTTATTGTGGCACAGGGGGGCTGTGGAGCTTTTAAAGCATGGGGGGGGGGGCGCCTCAGAAAGAAAAAGGTTGAGAACCCCTGATCTAGTCTGGGCTGCTGTATTTCACAGGCCATTCACTTTCACCCAGCTGCCCCGATATTGAGCTCAATGGCTTTGGTTAGACTAAAGCATTTCAGTCCTCAGGAGACTAAAGTTGTGTGTGCTGCAGGCAGAGAACAGGAGAGACTGAAGTGCCACCAGTGCCTGAGGCCCCTGCAGTGGCAGGGAACAGATATGGAGATATGTCCAGGTGATCCCAGTAGGCAAATCATACCCCACCCTGAAAGGAAGGTGAGAAAAAACCCCATGTGACCTAGGGTGAATTTCCTTCCTGACCCCAGATCTGGTGATCAGTGTGTCCCTGAGCAAGCCCCACCAGCCAGGGATCAAAGAAAGAGGATTTTTTACACCACCTCAGAGCACTGGTTTACCCATCTGTTGTCCCATCCCCAGCTGTGGCCAGTCTCTAGTTTGCCCTGGTGGTCCATGCAATCCTTGATCTCTGCAGAAATTGCTAACGAAGAAGTCGCAATTAGTATGATGACTATTTGTATTAGAGCTGGACCTAAAGATCCCCACCAGGATCAGGGCACCTTGCACCAGGCAAGTGAGCAAACTCAGAGTGGGAAACACATCCTGCCACGAGGAGTTGGTAATCTGCACAGACAAAGGGTGGGAGGGAAATCAGCAACAGAGAGAGCTGAAGAGGTTTTACCAAAGTTACAGAGCTGGGAATTGAACCGAGTCTCCAGATTCACCATTCAGCAGCCCATACTGTCTCTTTGGACATCGGCCCAGTGACAACTGGGCTGAGCCTGCCCTAAAACTCATTTTCCACAGGGTCACCCAGAAACCAACAGAGGGGAATATATTTCCTGAACTCCCAACCGGCTCCGAATGCAGATCGGTTGCCTAATGGTGAGGGGCTCTGTATCCGATCACCGGTCTTCTGAGCAACCCAGTTCCACAATGAACCTTTCGTTAATGAGACACTGAAGGAAAGTGTTACATCAAAGATACTGCGAGATGAATAATGGATACATTTGACACTTGCAGGCATTTGCTGCAGAAGCCAGGAGGGATAGAAACAGTAAACAGTGTATTTTATACCAACGTGTATCCCCTCCATTATGGAGATAAATGCAAATGACAGTGCGAAGAATGAGTGTGGCAGTATACTTGGGTGCCTGTTGATTGAGAAATCATAGCATTTGTACTCCAGCTTTAATAAAACATAGAGGCTTTTCTTTCTGGTGATTAGATTTGTGACAAGAAAAGGCATAAACTATTGCAGGTTTTAAAGGGCAAACTAGCTATAAAGGATTATAAAAGCTTTCATCACCCTTGTGGGATAAATATTTCTTTGATAGGCCACACTGAACAGCCATCAACAGGCCGCTCTGGGTGTACTCAGTGTCGGGCACCTTACACCAGTTCTGAAAGAGTTCATGTTGGTCAAAGAGGCCAGATCACATACTGGATGCACCTGGAGAGTGGTCTAGGTTTATGGGACCATGAAGACCAGCTGGATGGTTAGTTTAAGACAGGAAGCACAATTGGAAAGTGGGTCCAGGCAGGAGTTTTGTGATCACTCTCTGGTAGGGTAGTAGGCAGACTTGGCCCTGAAATTTTCTCCTGAATAGGGGAATCTGGGAGGCAGCCAGGAGAGACAGAGTGGCCACTGGGTTGGAGCAGACTGTGATGGGAAACCCTGACAAAAGAGCTTCCTGAGAGGTATTTAACTGAGGAATGAAAGGCTGAGCCTGAGGAGGGCAGAAGTTGGTTTAAATTTTGGTGGTTTTGGTTTCAGCTTTATTGGAGAGCCCTGAGAAAAGGGTGAATGTAGAGATGTTGTAGAGAGAAGGCCTGGGGAGAAGCCCGGACAGGCAGGTTGAATAGACAGACCTTGCCTGTTCACTACAGGATCTCTGGGCTGGAAACCAGAGGAGTGGGAGGACCTGGGTTCCCCTACTAGCCACTGGAGAAGGCGGTAGGAAGGCCCTGCTCCAGACATAAGGAGGTGAGGACATTCAAAATTCTGAGGTAAAAGGGTGCAAGGAGCAGAGTGAGTACTGAAGACCTGTAATAAGAGCATAGGACTGTATTTGGGGGGCTCTGCTACCCCAGAAGAGGTGGAATTAAATGTGACCTGGCTGAAGGGTTGAGTTATGGGAGGAAGGACCACAGCAAGGCCAGACCAGCTGTGGGCAGAGGATGCCAGAGAGGGTGAGAGCTTGTTATGTCGTGCCCAGCCATGAGGGGGCAGGTCAACAGTGAGTGAACGCTTCTGAAGCTGGCCAGACCTCCAACAGCTTCATTAGGCTGAAGGGGACTGATACCAACCTCCCCTTCTTGTGGTGCAATAACAAAAAGAGCATGTAGCTAAGGAAAAGAATAATCCTGCCTCTGTGACAGCTGCTTTACTAGTTATTCCATGGAAGGGAATGTACCCCATGAGCAGGAGCAGGGAGGCAGCCTGATTTATTATAGGGTTTTGGGCAAATCACATAACCCTTCCGTGCCTCAGTTTACCCAGCTATAAAATGAGGATCATGTGGGGAGGAGGTCATTTCATGTTAGACATCTGCAGCTGGAGTAGGGTTCAGTAAGTCTGAGTGCCAGATGGATTAGAATCTATCAAGAGCACATTTATCAAAGGAAATCTCAGGAATGTGCCAAAAAAAAATAATTAGGAATGGACCTCTCCCAGTTCCAGTGAGCTGTTCAAATGGATTTCAGCAGGATGGGGCCCTGGGAAGGTTTGCTCTGAAAGGAGAAACATTAGGAAATCCATGGGTTAGTCTATATGAGCTAGATTCTCAAAGGTATTGAAATCAAATGGGAGTTAGATGCCTCAGTGCCTTTTGGGGAGCTGGGCCTATGTCACCGGATTGGTCTATCTGGCACATTGCCCTAAGGTTTAACTAGCCTGGATGACTGGCTTTGTCACCTACTCCCTTTGTGAATATGGGGAAGTCACTGCCCCTCTCTCTGTCTCCATTTCTTGGTCAGTTTAACGGAGATAGGACGTCCCTACCACACATCCTGATACCTCTTTGCCAAGCCCTTTGAGAGCCTTATTGGAAGATTCTGTGAAAGTGCAACATAGCATTGTTACGTTAGATCATGGCTGCAGCCAGCTTTCCTGGGAAGAGATATCATGAAGCACTGCATCATCTCTGTCTCCCAGGCTGTGCATTGAGTGGGCTAGCGGCACAAGGGGGAGTGGAGGGCTTTTGGGGAGAAAACAATTCTATTTTTAATGGGAACTGGCCTAAATTTTAATCCATCGCTATTTGCATCTGCAAAAATGGATGTTTGGTTAAAATTGGGCTGAAAACTGAGACCTGCTTTTCACAGATACCAATTTCAATGGGGCTTCATTGGTAATAGGCACTTTTTAAAAATCAAGCCATAGATGCTTTACCCAGGTTAAAACAGCTGATCAGTGTCAGGGCTGGGATTAAAAATCAGGAAGGCCTAGGTCCCATTCGAGGACTTTGACCCCCATACTATACTGCCTTTTGGTGGGAGCTGTTTAACTGTTACCTGCTATTTAACAACCATGCTACCAACAGGGCAATACTAACACAAGGCCAGCACGGAAACCTGGGCAGCAGCATGGCAGAGGGATTGAAATCCTTCTTGTTCCCCTGTAAGCAAAGGGAAGCTCCGGATGCAGTGAGCCAGCAAGCATGCATTGCCTGAGTCCCTGTGCCCCTTTGCGCTGAGTGCTGTATAAACACCTATTAAGAGACTGTCCCTGCCCCAAAGAGCTCACAGTCTGAACAGCAGAATGCAAAGGGTCACAGGGTGACAAAGGCAGGGAAGTGGTTGTAGGTCCTTCTCTTCCACAAAGCAATTGAAGAGGGCGGCCTCAGGAACACTTTGTACTAAGCTCCTCAGTTAGCTCCTTGCTTTGCTCCCACCACTTGGTCAGCTGGGGGATGGGCAGTGAGACAACGTGATGTCCCTTGGACATTATCTCATCCAGAGGTGAGCTTGAGTTGCACTGATGTGAATCTCAAGTGCTGCAAGCCTCAGGGGTGTTTGAATCAGGGGTTTGGCTTGTCCCATTATACTTTATCTACTTCTATCTTTCCCCCTGTATAATATCTATTTGTTTAATCCATCTACCATCTAATATCCACTTACCTGTCTATTCTACTTACCTACCTATACTTCACTTCTCTGTGCCTGTTTTCCTTTCTACTCTGTCTGCCTTGTCTATTTAGATTGCAAGCTGTGTTGGGCAGTGACTGCCTCTCACTACGTGTTTACACAGCACCTCATTCCTGCACTACAAATAAACAATAATAATAAACTACCTACCTACTTTACCTCAATGTCCTCCTTCACTATGGTATCTTAAGATACAGAGAGATGAGCCGATCACAAAGTTTGGATTGGAATCCAGACATAAATTTCCCCATGGTTTGGAGTTATTTGGCAGAGGACCCTGGCATTGTGTCCAAGTTTGAGTCCTCTCCACATCCGTGCAAGGATCTAAGCACTGGGTTCAGAATTGAAAGTCTGAAAAGTCTAATGCATCAACTCTTGAAGTAATTACACTGCCCTAAATCTTTATTGGCTTTCAAGATTAACTTCCCATCTCTGGCAAGCCGTCTCCACTAGCTCCTTCTCTGTAAAATTCACAATCTGAATATGAAGACAAATGAATATTGATCATCCTGGAGATTATTAAATGGGATTTTCTATTTCTTTTTTGAAATGTAAAAAACCCCAAGATAATGTCACTAAAACTGTTGTAGCAGTGAGAGGGCATTCACTAGACAGTGAGTAGATGCTACTATGACTGACAGAGTGGCCATCCCTTCTTTGATACCCACTCGGAGATGCAGGTTATGGAAGCCATCTTGAAGTCCTGCACATCTAAATTCACATGGACTTTGCAAAACCTAGAGCTGCATTTAGGGGGAGAAAACTGGTGGTGTCTGAAAAGGATGGCAAGCTTGGCACTTCTATTACTGTTCAATCTGGATCACTTCCCCTCTCTTCTATTGCTTTCTTATCTGCCTCACTTCCAGCTTTATGCAGGGCACTGAAAACCAGAGTAGGCATTGTCTGGCAGGGGTCCATCTGGGCATGACAATATTCTGTCTAGAGGAGAAGAGAATTAGCAAACTGAAGAACAAGTCAAAATAGCATCAGATCTGCAAAAAGATTAAGTAAATAACCAGCCTCTCTTCCCCTAGGTCCCTGGCTCATAAAAAGGAGGTGGAAGGGCTCTTCAAACACCTGCAATAAGACATCTGCAGGTATTGTTTTGTCTTCTAGAAACTGGTAAATAATTCAAAAGAACTCTTTTTTGTTTTGTTTTTCATTTTAATTAATCCATGTAGAATTTAGTCAACCATGCATAATCATTTCAGCCCGGAAACAGCAGGTACAGAGAATCTCATTACCGAGCTTAGCAGCCAGATCTTGGAGCCGTCATTAATAGAGACTTCATTGATATGAAGAATTAATAAAACCCAACTATAAGAGGGGAAAAAATGCTCCAATAAGAATGTCCTGCCCTCTTTGTTTTAGACTCAGAATATAACACTTTAGAGACCGCTCATGCTGAGAGACAATGCACTTTCCTGTTTGGAAAAGGTCTGAGGGAGCAACAGAGAGTTTGTATTCAGCAGACTGTGCATTGCCATTATTAAACTACTACATTCATTTCGGCTGGGGTAGAGAATGCAATCTGTTCAGCTGCTTTAAGTAAGGAAATGCACTCAATATATGAGGGGCAAAGCTTGTCTCTAAATTCAAGCTAGGTACCGATGGCTCTTGTAACGATGCATAGTCTGGCTAGAGCAGGCACTTGGGAGTCAGTAGACCTAGGCCCAAATTACATATTTCATGTCAATATCTTAGTTACTTGTATGATCCCTGTTAGTGTCGTAACTGATCATCTCACAATCTTTAATGTATTTATTCTCACAACATCCCTCTGGGGGAGGGCAATGCTGTTATACCTTTGGCCCCCAGCAGTTAATCATTCTGTGGTGTTCCAGCTGGGAGCAGAAAGTGGTGGTAGTCAGCTATTTCTTTGATTATTTACAAAGAAAATTCAAAGCCCTGTGTCTCTGATCCCAGAAGGAATCAAATAGCAGGATAGAGCTTCTTTTGCTCACAGCATCATGAGCATTTTTTCAGTCTGTACCCATGGCCCAAAAAAATCTCTTCTCAGGTTTTTTACAGGGTCAATCACCATGCTTTTAGGAGCTCTTTTTTGCTGTCTCTCCTCATGCTGATCCAAAACAATACACAACAAGAGTTCCTGGGCAGGATCCCAGTCTCCTTTTGTCTTAGCTGGGGCTTATGCTTACCATTATGTTAAGTGCCGGGTGAGTTCACGAATATCGGCCTCACTCCCATAACAAGGTATCACCCTGCTCATAATAATACACATTTTACGGATGCAGTACTGAGGCACTGAGGCACAGAGAGGCTAAGTGACTTGCCCAAGAATACACACTATCTGTGGCATAATAGGAAACTGAACCTGGATGCTCCAAATGCTAGGATACTGCCCTACCCACAGACACATCCTTCCTTGAGATCCAAGACACAGTGCTCTGGGAAAAGTGAAGATTCCCCCTGAAGAGTTTCCCTAGGATCTTTTGAAGGAAGAGGGTTTACTCGCCTGGAATGGGCAGTGGTTCTGTCACCGAAAAGCACAAGATGTGCTGGAAGCCAGATCCATCTGTACTGAGCTCTCCAGTCCTCCATTTTAACTCTGGGACCTTCTGCTGGCCCCCCTGAGAGGGCAAATTCCCCCAGCTATCCCTGTTCCCAGCCTCTGCCCAAGGAGGTTTGCTTAACACAGATGTGGCAGAACAGATAATACAGCCAATAGCTTCAAAGGAATTACTCCCAGTTTACTCCAGTGAAACTGACAGCAGTGGCTGATCCTCAGCTTTTGCTCATTCAGGTCCATGTCAATGAGAGCTGAGAGCACTTCACACCTTGCAGGATCAAGGCTCTATGTTAATCACACAGAGCGAGGGAGGGATGTTTCTGTATCATGCAAATCAAAGCGGGATTCCCAGGCAGTATTATTCATGTGTTCTGGCATCCAGAAAATACTGTCTTCATTAATAACAGATGATGGGTTTCTCCTTGCCTCTGGAAGGCAACTGAGTCATTGATCAGACAGCATTTAATACATGTTGGTTGCCTTAACAATGAGCTAGATTCTCAGCAGTTCTCAAACTTCATTGCACCATGACCCACTTCTGACAACAAAAATTACTACATGACCCCAGGAGGGGGCAATGAAGCCTGAGTCCGCCCAATCCCATTGCCTGAGGTGAGGGGGAGAGGCCCAAGCCCTAGGGCTTCAGTCCTGGGCGGGGGGCCTGTAAACTGAGCCCCACTATCCAGGGCTGAAGCCTGGATACAAGGCAGTTCCACACCACAGAGCGAAACCACCTAATGTAATGCTGACTCAGCATTAACTTGGGCAGGTTGGCCTGCATGGATTACTAGGGGGAGGATGGTACCATGAAGGATGGCTGCCACCCTACTCCCAGGCTTGCCCACACTTGTCCTGCCCTCTGTCCAGATGCAGAGCCCAAGCCCTAAAGAGAACCTGCTGCGCAGTGAGACTTGGGAACCATGACACAAAAACTCCCCACACCCATGTCGACTGGGATTTCCTCCCCTCTGCCTGCAGAGGTGGATAGCTGCAAGTGGGGCCTGCACTGGATGACGCTGCTTCCAGAGAACAAAAGTAAGTTCTCCCTGAGAGAGCACCGTGCGTGGCTCCTCTGTACCAGTCTCCAGGAAACCACACAACACAGCTGCCAACAGCAGAGTCCTTAGTGTAGGGGTGGGCAAACTGTTTGGCCTGAGGGCCACATTGGGGTTCAAAATTGTGTGGAGAGCCGGGTAAGGAAGGCTGTGCCTCCCCAAACAGCCTGGCCCCACCCCCTATCCAACCCCCACCCACTTCTCACCCCCTGACTGCCCCCCTCAGAACGCCCGATCCATCCAACCCTCCCGCCCCTTGTCCCCTGACTACCCCCTCCAGAGACCCCCAACCACCCCCCAAAACCCCACCCCCTATCTAAGTCCCCCTGCTCTTTGTCCCCTGACCGCCCCCTCCAAAGGCCCCCCCATCCCCTAAACAACTCCCAGGATTCCACCCTCTATCCAACCCCCATGCTCCCTGTCCCCTGACTGCCCTGACCCCTAGCCACAACCCCGCCCTCTGGGACTCCCACGCACCATCTAACCCCCCCACCCCCATTCCCTGTCCCCTGACCACCACCCTGAGACCCTCTGCGCCTTACCCAACCCTCTGCCCTGGCCCTGGCCCGGCCACCTTATCATGCCACCGCTCAGAACAACATGTCCGAAGCCAGACACGGGGCTGTGCTGATTTGCCAGAGCGTGCAGCATGTCTGGCCCGGAGCCAGACACGCTGTCACACAGTCCTGCCCCCCAGAGCACTGCTCGTAGGGAAGAGGGACTGTGGGGGAGGAGCCGGAGCAGTCTCGCCCTCCAGAGCTCAGGGGCCATAGTTTGCCCACCCCTCCCTTAGTGGTTTACACGTTCAGCATTCTAGAAAGAGAGGTATAAAAGCTACCAGTCAAACAGACCGTAACCATGAGCAAAATGTCTGGAGGGAATGGTTCAAGCCCTGCCTGTGGGGAAAAGGAACCATCACACCCGGTCTCAAGGGTGGGAGAGGACTAAGAAGTGAGGGGCGGGTAATTGATTGCCCCAAGGATTCATGGTGGGGTGGGAGAATCAGTATTCAGTATTAAAGAACTGAGCCTCAGTGGTCCTACACTTATACATAAGCCCTGTGGCCTGAAGTCCTTAGAGAGTAGGGACCTGGCTATTGACATCTGTTGGTGAAAAGGAAGAACAGCCCAGAGCTGTTTGAGAACTCCAGATGGATAGGGACTCCACAGGGGAGAGAGCGCTCTGCTGGGTTTGACCCCTGGACTCAGTGCATGAGAGTGGGGAAGTATGGCCTATCTAAGGTGTTCAGGGGAGGTAATTTAGTTTTCCCAGGTTTCTGGCTGGGGGGCTCAGCTGGTGTTGTTTAAGTTTTCAGGAGGAAGCCCTAGATAATTGAACCTGGCCCTTTTATATATATATATATATATATATGCACCCAACTCACACTGATGTAAAGGAGCACCCAAGGTGCTTGGCAACAGAGAACCAGGCCCTAAGACTGTGTCACGGGTGGGCTGGGCCCTGTAAGAGGGAACTAGTCAAGCCCACCTGCACTTGTGATGGAGCTGATAAAGGGCAGGTGCTCTCTGTAAAGGGCCAGAGAGCAGAAGGGAACAGGAGGAGGAGGTGCTAGCAGAGCACTACGGGGTTTGGACTCACCACCATGGCGCCTCCTGCTGTTCAGTCTGGGAATTAGCTCGCAACAGTCCTGGAGCACCCTCTGCCGGTGGTGTCCCATGTCTGCTCTCCATCAGTATTCAAACCCACATTGCTCCCCGCTTGGCGGCATCCACTTCAGGACACTGGCCTCTGGCAGTGCCCCCAAGTCCCCACCTGCCCCCTTCCGGGGGGAGCAGTAACAACAGTCCTTCGCCTGTCACCTGCCTCAGAGGCCACCTACAACCTCAGAGCCTGGCCCCTCAACTCCAGGGCCGGTTGCAGTCCATCTCAGCCACTCTTCCACAGGCAGACGAGGTACAAGTGGGGGACCCAGGCCCGCCCGCTACTCTGGGTCCCGACCCAGGGACCGTCTGGCAGCAGCCTCTCTGACCTCCTTCTCTCCCCTTGCCTATGTTCCCTGGGCCTCTTCCGCTTTGGCCCCTTCAACCTTCTTGGCCCTCTTAAGCAGGGGCCCGCGGCCGGGCAGGTAATGAGCCGGAGCCCTCCTCCGCCCCCCCAAGCCTGCCCAGCCCTGCACTGTCCAAGGTGCTACTCCTTGCTTCAGGAGTCAGTCCTTCTCCCTCGCCAGCCCTGATTGGCTGGCTCTAATCTTGGCCCTGATTGGCTCTCAGTAGGCCCTTTCCTCTGGCCTATTCTATCTCACTCTCTCATAGACGTGGGGCTGGTGCCCCATCACACAGAGACTGTAGAAAAGCTGCAGGAGGCTGTTGCAGGAGACCTGCGAGTGGACGAAGAGTTTGGGCCTGAAAGAATACTCCAGCTAGGAACGCCTGGGAGTGGACAGCTAAAAGCAGGGAACAGAGTTGGACTTTGTAGACTTTATTTGGGGACTTTTGTATTAATAAACCAAGAACTTAAGGAGGGATGTTTGAATGGAGAAAAGCCTGTGTGTGAAGTTTATGGAGGTGCCTGGAAGAAGGGAAACTGAGGCAGGGCATCACAGAGCCACCCCAGCCACAAGGAGATGCTCTGGAGATGGCTGACCCAGTTACACACTGCATTACAGAGGAAACTTTTATCCCAATAGGTTCTGTATGTGCGGCGTATGCCCATGTAACAAATCACAGGAACGACAAGACTGGTGTCATCTGAGCTTAACTGCACACAGACTGATTGACAGGACACAGTTGTCCTGCTATTTTTTTCCCCAGCTGGAGTCTTTTCTTCCAGTGTGCTGAAACTCATTGCAGAGGATCTGCACAGGAGTTCAATCCGCATTCTGCTGCACTGGGGTACACTGAGCTGTGATTCACTTAGGCTCCATGACAGTTTTGCCTTGATCAGCTGCACTCAGACAAACAACAGTACATCAATAAGCAGCTTTAATTAGAAGTGTTAATAGCACTGGGAGCGTGGGGTAGCCCATCACGGCAGAAGGAGAGAAATCTGCAATCCAAGGAGGAGTGAGAGGAGGGGCCAGACCAAATAGGATTCTCAGGACCTTCTTTTCATGTCACAGGAGAGTCAGTAAGTCATTCATATCCAGTGGGTGGATGAATGAAGCCCCAGGAGATCATGGGTAATTGCCAGGGAAATGTAAACCGCATGCTGGTTATCCTGAATAATTCATGCAGATTTTAGCATACATTCATGTTTTATGGATGAACCATAAAGCCAAGGCCCTGACCACTTGTGATCATAAACCACCTCCTGGAAAGATCCCGTATTATGAAGTGGTACAAAGCTCAGGAGGGGATCTGTAGCTAGGTATCTGAGACCTGGACACCGACTGTAATTTTCTTAGGGTGCATGTCAAAGGAAGTGCATTTTCCCACATGGCTGGGACAGGTAGATTTGTTGATCAGTAAAAGTGTTACCTCAAAAACTAATCCCTTAGGATCACAGTAAGAGAAGGGGTACTTGCCTTGGGGGATCACCATGGAGGATTCCTTCCTGACTCTCTCCAGAGTCCCTCAGCCCTTCTTCACAACCCCTAGGACCTCCACAAAGGGGCTTCAGACCACAGAGGAGGAAACTGGGTAGTTTAATGTTGATTAGGACAGTCCTATGAGGAAACAGTTCCCTGGAGAGCAGCTGTCTGCCAGGGTTCACCCTCTCCTGAACTCTGTGGATTCCATGCACTCTCCTATTTCAAAGACATTTGGATCTGCGGAATCTTTTTCCTCTGGGCCTGAGTCCCTGAAGTGACTTGCCGAAGGCCACAGAGGGAACCTGTGTCAGAACCAGGATTAGAACTTTCTTGTTCCTGGCTCCTGGATCAGCACCTCAGACTACTTTACAATTGTGTAAATCGAAGCACAGAGTGAGTCAGCCACCTGCCTAGGGTCACTGAGGGAATCAGCAGCTGAGTTGAGGAACACATCCAACAAATTTGGCTTCTGGTTTTAGAATTGCACCTCTAAGATACAGAAGAAATGGCCAATCCCTGGCCCCAGCCCTTCCGGAGCCTCATCACTGCCCCCTCCCAGGAACTCCTGTTTTCCCCTCCCCAACTCCTTACCCCTCCCTTGGGTCTATCCGCTTCCACGGTCTCTGGCACCAAGCAATGTTGCTGCAGATCACAAGCCTAGCATGCTGCTGCATTCCCAGCCATGTGACATGCACGGTAGTTACAAGGCGCCCCCCACACACAAAGCTTAGAGACAACATTGGGATAAGTGCGGTGTGGGGAACGGGGGGAGGGGGGAACAGTCCATTAAATCTTTCCACCAACAACTGACAAGTCAGTACAAAAACCGGCCAGGTGGCTACTGTATCTGGTCTCCAAGCCCTGTGCCACGCAGGGTCACAGCGCCAAACAGGTTTGGCTTGGTGGCCCTTGTTTGGCCTCGCAGCCCCACCGTCGCTGGGCCATATCTGAGTGGTGCTATGAGCCCGCATGCCAGATCGCAATGCCCAGAGCCAGGAACCCAGCCTAGCCGAGCTGCCGCTGTGGAGTGAGCACAGCATGGGCTCGCTCTCCAAACCTCCCTGCTGCAGCTTCTCCACAGTGGTCATTTTTTTGGAATGGGAGGGGGCTCAGTTTCAGATTTTACCCCAAGTCCTCTGTGTGGCCCTGTGCCAGGGCAAGCTGTGGCAGAGAGGGCACATTTCCTCAGCAGCCTCCATCAGCAGAAAGGGCTTCCATGGAAATGAGAGCTGCCCCCGATCACAGTAACCCACACGGGAGGGCATTGGTGGGAACGCAGCTGGCCCTCGCTGTGGTTGCTCCCCACCTGGAGCCCAGCAGCCCTTCCTTTGCACAGCCAGGGAGAATCTGGCCCTAGAGGAAGGGAAAGAGTAGTAGGCCTGATCATGACATACACTGCAGCTGAGAGTCACTGATGTCCAGGGATACCTCAGGCAGCTCCATACAGTGGTAATCGAGTGGGATTCTCTGGCAGGCCAAAGAGGCCGTAAGCTCGTGGGTTCAAAGGCCGTTTTGCTCTGGTGAAGGACACCAAGGGGCTGAGTATTGGCTGCAGACATGCACTCTAACTTCCCTGCTTTCCCTCCTTTCCATCTGCCTGGTGATGGCTGGCACTTCTAACACGGCCATCCAGGTGAGCAAGCCAGATGCAAAGATCCAATAGAGGAACCACTCAGGTTGTCAAATCAAGCTTGAAAAGCAGGTGTGAACCAGCCCTTAATGTTCTGCACAGTGTCCCCTGCACCGCTGGGCCAATGCTCTTGTATCACAGTACCTCTTGCAGAAAAATACACACACACTGCTCCTCCTAATGATTCTGACCCCTGCCTCTTTGTGGCACTTTGCCCATAAAATGCCTTCCTCCAGTCTTCAAAGTGCAGCTATGCAGGCATCAGAAAAGAGAGAGAAAGGATACTGTCCAATCCCTAGGTAAATCTACACACTGGCAGAGCTCATGTTTGTGCAGCACCTTGTGTCCTTCAAGATCCAAGAGAGCTTTAATGTAGAAAAAGGAATTTCTACTCAATCAAAGCAGAATATAGAGAAGGACAGAAGCTCCTGAAGCATCCTCCTAGGTGCAGTTGAAACCAAAGTGGGTGGGGAGGATGCGGGTAGGCAGTGTTTAATTACCTAGTGTCCTGGTGCTATCATCCATGCCCCTGCTTTTACACACCGTGCCATCACTGGATCTTTTGTAGTCAGGACATTGGTTTTACCACTCATCCAGGTGGCGGGCACTTAGCCCCATACTGGCACTGCAGACCTCAGAGGGAAGAATGTCACGGATTGAACCACAAATACCTAAAGGTGAAAATTTGACCACAGCAATGGAAAGTGCCAGTGGCTTTGCTTAGGAATTTAGGAATTTAGCTAAATCGGAGATTGTAGATTACAGTGACATCAAGGGGAAACAATTAACCTGGATATTTTCCAGACATGTGTCTTTCCATTTTACTTGTACATTTGGAGCCACCTTGTGATCTGTGTGCTCTCATTGACTAGTGACTTGGTCCACAAGTGGTGCCATTGAAGGAAACTGGAACTACACATGGACTACAATACTATTCAGCACAAGCAAAGGTATCAAAATCCATCCCTTAATGTTTTCTTATTCGCCAGGATGACTTGTATTCTTGTTCATTGATGGGGTGGTGTTTGGGGGGAGGGGGAAAACAGCATTCTGTGAACTAAGCAGGGTACAGTATGACTGACTCACTTTGAGACCTTCGGCAGCCGCGTTAGCATCTCTCTGCCTCGGTTTTCCTGTCTGTAAAGATAGCGATGATGACACTTCACCATCTTGTTAAAAGTGCTGTGTGATCTATGGATGAAAAGGGCCATGGAAACATTAAGATTTCGTGTTCCTGTTCATCATCACAAATAATCCCAATAGAAAACTCGTCGCATCCCTGCTCAGAATGAAATTATTTATTTCCAGCACTAAAATGATCTTTTCAAGAAACCTGGCACTGCGAGGGAAGAGGGAATTAAAGCTAACCCTTCAAGAAATTGCCTGCTCCTGCAATGCCTCTCAGTTAAGTCTGCCCTCCCAGGCAAGAGCTTCCCTCATTTCCTGCCTGAGACACGGTGCTGAGGGGCAGGAAGGAAACCAAAGTGACTGTCGTCACTCGGGAAATGCTTCCCAGCTGCCCCAGAATGAGCAGGCACCTGTAGCCCTGGCCCAAGCATGAGGGAGATGCCAATGCAGGAAGCAGATGCTCTTGAGCTGACTCTCCTGAAAGGAAGGCAGAGGCTGTGTTTAATTACAGAGCACTGCAGGGCCAAGGTTATAATGGGCAAGAGAAGCTGTAATGAGAAGGGGCCATCGCTGTCACTCACAGGTTGTTGGAGGTCCCATGGAAACATGAGGAGTCAGCTCTCAGCGCTAGCTCTCACCAGATAAGGGGGCAGGTACTCGCAGCTTCTCTGGGCAAAGGCAGCATCAGAAGTGGCTCTCAGAGCCAGCCATAGGTCTCTCTGGCAAGCAGCTACTGGAGAAGGATGGGATCGCAGCTGGGTGGATTTGATGGGTGGGGCTGTTGAAGGTAGGGTGTGGGCAAGATGCTACGTGGCCAGGTCCAGAGCCGAAGGGGCAGCTCACCCTATCTGGGTGTGAACAGGGCCTGCTCTGATCCCAGTGGAGCAAGTCATGTTAGATGCTGACAGTGGCTCTGGAAATTTACCCTCCTTCATCTCTAGCATGAAAAACAACTGGAGTTGCATACGAACAATACCTGGAGGTGCCTGGGATGCTCTTAGGTATTAGTGGGATTCAAGGACAGTGGGCTCAAATGGTACATTCAGTTAGACCAGGGGCAGGGGAGGGGCCAGAGCGGCCTCCCCAGCCAGAGCTCAGGGACCAGTTAGGAGGAGCCTGTGAGCCAGATCCGGCCTGTGGGCCATAGTTTTCCCGCTCTCCCCCTCCCCCGCAGCCTCAGTGGGCCGTGCGAGCAGTGCTCTGGGCGGCGGGGCTGCGTGACAGTGTGTCTGGCTCTGGGCCAGACGTGCTGTTCTGAGCAGTGGTGTAGTAAAGGGGCCGGGGCAGGGGGTTGGGTAAGGGGCAGAGGGTCCTGGGGGAAGGTCGAGGACAGGAGACAGGGAACAGGGGGGTTAGATGGCACGTGGGAGTCCCAGGGGGCCTATCAGGTGGCATGGGGTTGGGGCAGTCAGGGTACAGGGAGCAGGAGGCTTGTTGGGGGGGTTGGATGGGTTGGGGGTTCTGAGGGTGGCAGTCAGGCGGCAGGAAGTGGGTGGGGGTCAGATAGGGAGTGGGGCCAGGCTTTTTGGGGAGGCACAGCCTTCCCTACCCAGCCCTCCACACAATTTTGAACCCCAATGTGGCCCTTGAGCCAAAAAGTTTGCCCACCCCTGGCCTAGAGCCTTCCCTTGGATCACCCAGATGCGGCATTTGTTAGCTGCCTTCAGACAGGAGGCCATTTGTCTTAGGCCATGTCCACACTAGAAGCACTTTGCCAGCATGGGAAAACCAGTCTGCTGTCCCAACAGCACTCGCAGCGCTCTGACCCAGAAGAGTGCCGCCCCAGTAAAACAAGCTGTTCTGGTAGCCAGTGCACCTGCGCCCTTAGGGCTCACACCTTCCCACGCCCTGGACAGACATAGCTGTAGTGTCAATCCGGCCTAGGGTGAACAGACAGGAAGTGTAAAAAATCGTGGCGGGGGGAGGGGGGGAAATAGGTGCCTATATAAGGAAAAGCCCCCAAAATCAGGACATCTGGTCACCCTAAACCAGCCTGACTCCAGCAACAGCAGAGAGCGAGGCCATGAGTGCTGTGCTCACTCCCAGCTTGGAGGCTGCACAAGCCCCCTCTGTGGTTTCTCTGCTTTGCTGTGGTTGTGGGACTAAGGAGTATGGCAGCATCCAGGAAGCCTGGGGGGTGGGGGTGGGGCTGGGCTGTGGTGACTGCTTCACTCTAGGGGAGGAGCACACGGGGGAGGGGGACTCTTGGAGCATCTTTTCGGATGTTTAAATTTGCAATCTTCAATGCTTTTAGCACTGGTATTGCCCTTTCAAGTGAGATTGGGAAGGATGCTCACCTACTGTGTGCTCTAAGAATGAGCCTCCGTCTCCTTGGAAACAGAGCAGCAGTAACTTGTAAGCGGGGTGGGTATTATTATTTCCCTTTAGAAGTCATGTGAAGATGAGTTCTGAACCCTCCGCGTTCACCTTCCCCCTTGATATCCCTCAGCGGGCAGACAAAGACCAGGAAGTGCTCCCAGTCTCTCCTGTTCCCCAGCCTTGATGTGCCATGCAATCAATGGCACCGGCAGTGAAAATGACTTTTCTTACATGGTGGATCCTCCGGGCAAGGGTTTATTGTAGGGACTAGAAATGGACCCAAACTAAAGAGTTGGACATGGACACATATCCCTTGACCATAGGGACACTCCATTCCAAATCCAAGTGCAAACTTCTCAGACGCCCTTGCAGTATGCTAGTAGTCCCTTTCAAGACCACCGAATCTGGGACAGAATTTAGGCAGACCCAGGGTGATGACCTTAGGCAAGACACAGAGGTGAGAAGTGAAGCCAGAGCCTCAAAGGACTTTGCCTAGGGAAAGCATACAGGAAGAAAAGAAGGGAGCTGAAAACAGAGGCCAGGAAAGATGGGAGAGGCTAGAAGAGAAGCCACTAAAGGGCATGGTGAACAGGAAGCCAGTAAGACAGAAGAATCCGAAGAGCAAGCTGAGGAAAAGGACATGGAGGAGGAGGGAGGGATTAAACACCCCAAAGGCAGTGGGAAGATGGAGGAGAATGTGGCTGGAAGAAAGTCCCCTCTCATCTGATGGGCTGGGGCAATGAGCACCCTCCTTAGAAGCTGCCAGGGTGGCATGAAACCGGTGAACCATGTTCAAGACTATGAAGTCAAAATGTCACTCCCTGGTCTGTTCTTTGCAGGATAATAAAGGCTGATGAAATGCAGCAATATTTGTATTAGGATAGTGTGGGGGATTTGTCACATGGCCATCCTGCTGCCGCCCCAGTTACCACGTTAGTAGTACCATTAACATTCATGAAGGCTTTTTCTCTTGGTGCAAAGGACTCTACCTGCCAAAAGATAAACATGTGAGGGCTCCCTTTAAAATGTGTGAGAAGGACATCCAGTTAAGGACACGACATTAAAGAGCAGAGAGGAACATTTCTCTATCCCGGGCAGAATTGCCTTTGATCTCCATTTCCTCGTTCAACCGTCCTGACAATTAATTTCCCTTGATAAAAGCGAAATGAGGGAGCAGGTGGACTTGCGACTGAAATGAGCAGTGACTTTCTCAGCCCAGGATGTGTCGGAGACAGCAGGCGTGAAAGGGTTTCTCAGAGATACAGCATGATCTTCCAACCTGTACCCTGTAGTCTCCTTCCAGGAAACTGTCTCGCCAGCTCTGTCCCCTCCTGTTGCCACCACCATGTTCTAAAGAGATGGGATGGGAAGACCCTCCTGCACTGATGCAAGGAAAAAGACTTTGAATATACCCAGTATGGCCTTGTCCACACTACAACCTGTAGCCGAGTTGGTAACTAGTTAGTGGCAAGATTGGCACTAAATGTGGTTGTGTCTGCACACCACATAGCTAATAAATACCCTGTTAGGAAATGTGCCACCTAATCATGACCCCGTTCGGCAATCATTAACTTTCAGTGAGGGTTTCAGTCCATCGCTGTTCAGCAAAGCACTGGAGCATATGCTTAATTTGAAGCTAGACCTGGTCAGAAAGTTTTTGTTCAGTTTTCTATTAGAAAATCATGTTTTGTCTAAGCCAATTTCTTTCCTGAAATCATATGTATTCTGATGAAATTTCCCACGAAAGTTAAAAAGTTGAAACAAAAATTTTATTTTGAAATGAAATTGTTCGGAAACAAAATTTTCAGAATGGATTTTTTAAATTGGTTTTGGGGGAAGCTTTGGCAATGTTTGGATTTGTTCTGATTTGGACCAAAAATAAATTCCAAAATGTACTGTGAAATGGAAATTCTAGGTTTCAACCAACTCTGCTTGAAGCATGTGATGTCAATGGGCTCAAAGTTGTGCTTAACCTTAAGCACACACTTAAGCACTTTGCTGAGTTGAGGTCCAGGCCTAGACTGGCAAATGGTGGATGAATTGTAAGCAGATCATAGCTTGGGTTTTTTGCAGGGTAGATGGCATCTATCTACCTTAGAGTTTTACACTGAAGCCCACCACCATAGTATCTGAATACCTTCCACATATATTGCAGAAAAGCAGTGAAGCCTCTAACAGACTTTCTGGACTTTTAGGGTCAAACCTCTGGCATGGATTTTCTGGGGAGGTGGAAGTTTGGTGATAAAAGGGGTGTTTAAACTGTGTCACTTATGGTGGAAAGGCTTTTTCAAAGAGGACTCCCAGGCCTATGCAACTGGCTGTGTCAGCTCTCCTTCCTCACAGTTGTCTGTGCAGTGGGATGTCTCAGCGCGCATTGTCCCATAGCTGCTTGGAGGCACTGCTCTTGTGTGTGTGTCCTCCGAGCGCTCTGTCCCCTGCTGAGGCATTGCTGGCCAGCGGCCCAGCTTCTCCCAAAATTCACTTGATACAAATACAGAGAGGCAGGGATGAATCTACGCACACAGCTGCGACGTGACCGCGGTGTGAGGAAAAACTGGGGCACAGGCACAGCTCAGCTGTGTTTGTTGTAACCAGGTTGGAAGAAAGTATCACAACCAAAAAGTACATATAAGTTGAACCACTCCCTCCAGTTTGTGCAGCTCTGTTAATGACAAGGCAGCAGGGAGGGCTGTTACACTTTTGCATGTGCCAGTGATTCCACCAGGGTAAACCAAGGCAGTCACAATTTACACCAGTGCTGTGTGCTGGGCTTTATGCTAAGGGCAGCAAAGCCCAGCTGCACTGTGTAGCTATGTCAGTAGCACAGACAAGGCTGGAGGGACCTGACTCCATCAAGTTTTCTCTCTGACAGACTCTGATGCCTCGTCCCTCACTGTGTTACTCTTCAATTTTTTTAAAGAACACCAGGAAAAATTCAACTGAGCCAGGCCATCTCTGCCTGCAGCATGTTTCAGACATTTCAATTACAGAGCCTTCCTCAGAAGGAAGACCAAAAACCTGGGCTTCTGAGATGCTTCTGGCTTGGAGGACAAAGACCAGTAGTGCTGCTGTGAATGGATAAGTCCCCAACCCTCATCTATCATTTACAAACCATCTGCACGTGTGCTGAGATTTGCTGACAAAGAGGAGGGGAGTTGTAGGTAACATCCTCCCATCAATAAGTGTTAACGTAACAGGGTTACCGTAGCAAGGCATTGATCAGGAGATGGCTTGTAGCCATGTTTAATGAGCAGGTTGTCTACCCAGTGATGAGTTATAGCATTAGGTTTATCCAGAGACAAGTCATCTCAAGTTGTTTATATGGAGATGGGTCATCATGGCATCCGTGATTTATACAGATAATGGGTTATTACAGAATCTGCGGGTTGTAAAGAGATGGATCATTGTAGCCTTTGGTTTATAAGGGTATGGGTTATTAACTATAGTGTGTGGTTTGTATGGAGTACAGCTTGTTATTATCCCTGGGGATTTATAATGACATGGGGTGAAATCCTCATCCCACTGAAGTCGGTGGAATCTTTATCATTGATATAAACGGGATCCCGATTTCACTTATAGCTTATTATTGTGTAACGCCGGCAGGTGGGTCACCTATGGGCACTGAACATGGGACCTCAAAGCATGGGCCACCTTTGCTTGATCTAAAGGACCTTGTCCACTCATAAACTACTATATACTCTAATGACCAGAGGGAGGCACAGAGCCACACAGAGTGCCTGTCCTGTGCATGGGGTACACTTGTAGAATTATTATAAGCTATGTCTACGCTACGAGCTAGGGGTTTGATTCCCCCTGCTCGTGTACACGTGCGTGTGCTAAGCACTCATTGAGCTGGCGTGAGTATAAATAGCTGTGGTAGCACGGATAGGTGCAGTGGCAGCTCAGCGGGGCCATGCTGAGTATATACCCACAGCCATGCCTCTGCTTGTGCTGCTGCAGCTACATCCTGCTAGCATATGTGGATCCCACGTAGGGGAATCCCACCCCCAGCTTATAATGTAGACGCAGTCATAGTATGAAGGTGATAGTGTTTGAAGTATTCTGATTGTGGATATTAAAAGCTCATGTAAAGAACTGCACACAAGAAGTTATTTGCATTGCACCATAACAACAAAACCAATCCCAGCAATGTGTTCTTGAGCGCCATCTACTGGCACTTTACCTGGTAACTATTCACATACAGTGTAATAGACCTCTCTTTTTACAGAGCCCTCTCGTAACAGTCACCATTAAAGAGAAACCTCAGATTAACAGCTAGATCAGACAGACTGGCATGGGTTAATATAGCACAGGGTTTATGTGGTTACAGGCTCTTGTAACTTGTGGCTTATAACTATGTCAGATTTTACTGCATGTAGTTTATTAGTAAATAATGTGCACATGGCACTTCACATGTGACAGTCGGCGGTGCAGGGCTCAGACTAAACGTGTACAGTGTAGGTTTTTTTGTGGCACTGCTGTCCCGGTGGATGGCAGAGAGCGATGCTTCCATCATCATTCTGGCATCTCCTTATCTCTTTCTTTTAAGTTTCCAGCTGCCACTGTACAACTGCCCCTCTAACAGCACTGCAGGGACAGAGTTTCTGTCATGGCCATCGTTAATTTACATGTGTGAATGCTGCCTCCAGGAGGCACTGGGGTCAGCCTCCCTTCTCCCTGTTCCCAAGCAAGTCCTCAGCTGTTTGCTGGCAAGACGGGTCCCTTCACTTAGGGCTGCAATCCAGAGATGTGCTGGGCACACAGACTCCCACAGACACTCAGCAGCTCTCAGGACTTGGCCCTTAAAATCCAGCTCTGTCTAGTCAGAAAGGGCCTACTCTGGGACTGAACCTGGCACTGCAGGTCTCTTGCTTTCAGAAGCATTGACTTCATAGTGCCTAGTCTGTAGGCCGGGTTGAAAATTTTCGAACGGAACAGTTTTCTGTCAGCAAAAGCTGAGTCAACTAAACCTAAATGTTTCATGGGAATCTATCAGTTTTGTCAACATTTTTGGCAAAAGATTATCAAAATGTTTAATTTTAATATGGTCAAAGTGCTTCATTTTGCCTTTTATAACATGATAATCAATAGTCGAGTTGAAACAGAGGAAGGTTGTTTCGATATTGCCTAAAGAATTTTGGAGGGGAAGTTTTGACGTTTTGTGCCCTTTTGGGACGAAAGGAAATGTAAAACTGGCGGGATTTCTCACTAAATGTAAAACTGGTGGGATTTCTCACTGAAGCACCATTTTCTAACTAAAATGTCAAATCAAAACCATTTTGACATTTCCCAAATTTTTGTTTTTCAGGATAGTTTTTTCCAGCTCCCACAAAATGCATTTTTCGGCAAATTTACTATTTGCTGAAAAAAATTCACCCACCTCTTCTAGTATCCAGTATTACATGGTGAAGATCAGAGAAAATAAATGACTTTACCAAGATCACACAGGAAGTCTGTGGAAGATCAGGAAATTTAAACCATGTCTCCTAAATCCAAGGCCAGAACCCTAACCACAATGGATCCAATGGGATTTAAGCGTATGCTTAAATGCTTTTCTGAGCTGGAGCCAAGCAACCAGACAGCACTACAGGAATGCAGGGAAAAACATATGGGAATGAGGAGTGGACTTCAAACTTATAAATGAGCTTTTTCCTTTCTCCAGAGTGCTGGCTCCTATCGAGCCAGCAATCAAACCCAAAGGGTTGCGTCCAACTGTGGGGTGGGGGGTAGGGGAACACATCCTATTCAAAATTATAGAAACCACCCTGACAGAGGACATACCCCTAGAAAGGAGAAACTGGAAGCGTATTGCAGCTAGCTGATTTGCCCCAAGTCAGACAGCCAGTCAGGCGCAGATCTGTGAATGAACCATTTCAGAATTAGCTTGGGGTACGGAGCCAACAGGAATTAAACCTAGGTTGGTTCTATAATGTACCAAGCCTGTCCTGATTGTACCGAAATGTACTAAGCCTGTCCTGATTTCCCTTGGAACTCAGACAGGGTCTGCAGCGCTGGAGCAAAAGGGCCAGCAGAGAGAGCCTGCCTCCCAGAAGCCACTGTTACATGTGGCACTCATGGGCACTGGCTGGCAAGCTCATCAAAGAAGGCAAAGATTAGATGGGCCATGGAGAGGGAAAAATGGGCCCTCCTGGTCAGGTTGGAGGCATAGAGCCGGGGTGCCTTGCTGAGGCAACTGTTCTGAAGTGAGAGGAAGGACTTCAGACTCCATGACTTCCATTCCGACTCCTTGATTTTGTTTAGTGAAAGGAACATAGGCCCAGACCACCGCATCCCATGGGAGAGGCTGCATCACCCCCGGCCCTCTCTGCCCATCCCAACTGCCCCACCTGCCCTGCCTTCACTCTGACCACTGAAATGGGCACAAATGCATGCAGAGATCAAAACAAGAAATCAGCAGGAGACTGAGCAGTCCCATTTCCTATTCAAGGATCTGTTCCCAATAGCCAGGGGATAGCACCTAGCACAGGGGTGCTTAGCCCTAATTGGTGGCCTCACTGGCGACAGTAATGCAATCAATCAGGATGCACAGTGACTGCAGTGCCTGCAAGAGCTGCAAATCTCTGCTTTTGTATATGCAAAGCCCCTGGACTCAAAGGGTTAAAGTGGAAGGCTGCTGTGCTCAGAACCTGTTCACAAATCAGCTAATAAAATCCTGCTCTTCCCATCCAGCAGTGGCAGAACTGTTATAAATAAAACGGAATGTAAGCAGTCTACATCTGCCTCCTCCTTCTGCAGATGGCACACACAGCTCCTCCTGGCCAAGGGCGCCTCTTACTCACCCTTCTGTGTGCTAGAGTGTACGGCACTCCATTCTGTGTGGGCACATAAACCGCCTGGGGCTTGTTTTTCATTTGAGTTTTGTGTGTATGTTTCTCAGCCCATCAGATCCACTGGCTCCTTCAAAGGGCAGGCACAGCCAATAACCAGAGACAGCACTGTGTCCTCATTCAAGGGGGAGATAGAGACAGTGAGGAGGAAATTAGGCTCTTATGCGTACAGCTAGTTGATTACCAAGTGTGGCTGGCTTGTCGGGCCTTTGATAGTGGATGGGGAGTCTGGTTGCATTTGCTGATCATGGATTAGGAGGCTTATCTCTGATCTCAGTTTTCTCCTGATTAGCCGATTTCCTGAGGTGAGGTATGCAATGGGAGCAGCGGGCACAACTTCTGCAAAAGTCCCTTTCTCCTGATGCATGCATAGGATTGGTGCAGGGCAAGGGTGGGAGTTGCCCATGTAAGCAGAGCCAGGACCCCGCATTATTGGGGAATTTTAAGGGACATTTTTCACTAGGGGAAATGATCAGTCATGTGGCTTTCTTACCAGCCAGTCCCCAGTCTCCTGGCCAGAAAACAGGCCACAGCCAGCATTTTGTCAGGGCTCTAAAGTGGTTTACCCTGCCCTGCCACAGTCACTCTCAAACCTCCCAAAGGCTTGTAGCACAAGCGAAGTGGTGCAGCTGCCTCAAAGGGCTGCGCAAGAGGTGTGCCAGGAGCTTGTCCTTGGAAATGTGGACTGGGTGTGGGTGTGGACTTCAGGCCAGACCCTGTGCTGTGCCTCTCAAGGTTACTCACTTTTCCCACTGGTCCTTCCCAAGGGAAACCAAAAACAAAGATCCCCTCCTGCATGAGTTATAACATCTCCATCATTTCTACAGGTTCCCAGAGTGCCTTTGGGTTTTCTTTGAGCTACAAATTCCTTTCTCTTCATCTGATGAAACAGCACATCTGGAGACTTTAGTTCTGCATAGACACTGAAATCCTTCCTGAGTTATTACCAGTTGAAGTGTATTCTTGTCTTCTGCCTCAATACAGAATGAGGCTAAAATATTTTTATAATTCCTTGTATTTCAGTAAGACCTAGAAGCCTCAGCCAGGGACTTCATTGTCCTGGGCACTCAGTAAATGCTTCCCCAAAGATCTTATGATTTAACTAACTAAATAAGTAATTTGTAAGACTCTCTCAGGCCCTCTAGTCTGGTGCCTGTGCTGTATAAATATATACGGTCTCAGGAGGGACCAGCTCTGATTAACATAATATTTATTAATAGCAATAGCAGAGTTCTGTGGTGCTGGGTGAATGAATGTTTCATGATGAGTGCTTGATGATGCACCAAGTGTGGGGACAAATTGCTGTTCCAATTGCATTGTGCCTCTTCATCCATTTAGCTTGATGGGGCTGTTTTACTCCACAGGCAAATGTTTCCTTCAGTTCCTGTCTTTGTTGGCTTTGTACCAGCCCGGGCTTTGCTTTGAGCTTTGCACTCCTGATCTATCCAGATACTTATCACCGTAATATCCCTAAAACCTCCATGGATCACTTGCACTTGGAGAGGCAGAGTGGCTAGTGGCTAGAGCACTGGCTGAGGAAGTGAGGAGACCTTGGTTTTGTTCCTTTCTGCTGCTGGGTGGCTTCTGGTAAGCCACATCACTGCTCTGTGCATCATCTGCAAGATGGAGATCATCAGACAGAGCTTCTATGATGGGCATTTTAGCACCATTTGGAGAATTCCAATCTGCATGTACATTCAGGGCATTGCATTTGGCAGCCTGCAGAGCTAAGCTAATACGAGAAGCAGATAGCTTTATGCCCATCATGGCATTTCAAAGTGAGCTGTTAAGTAGGGTGTCCAGATAGCAAGTGTAAAAAATAGGGACAGGGGGTGGGAAGTAATAGGAGCCTATATAAGAAAAAGCCCCAAAATCTGGACGGTCCCTATAAAATCGGGACATCTGGTCACCCTACTGTTAAGTCATATGATATGAGCCGCCTTGGGCGGGAATCGAAGCTAGACAAGCTGTCTGGCTGCACCATGGTATCTCCTGTTAATAAACAGCAATGGCTTGTGGAAAAGAGGCTTCTTATTAGCACTGGAGACAGAGAGCGGCTGCCATGTTGGAAACAATGAGAGAGAATGAGGAATGAAAGGACCAGACATGGACATATCTTTGAAGAGCCCCAGGGTCCCTGCATAGGTCTGGGGTGGCTTGGAGATAGCTGTCCCCATGGGCACTAATGAAACTAATAAACATGAATACAGTTCCAGCCTGCAGTGAAAGAGGGGAGCTCAGCTCTCTGGCTGGGGTCCTAGCTCAGGGAACTCTGATAAGGCAGGGGGCTATGGGGCCTGTGCCATCACCAGTGGGATTAGAAGGAGAAAGGTGTAGCTCTAGCGCCTCTCATTTTCACTCCAGGGAGCATTTCCCAGGTCGGTAATGCAATCCGCGCTGTCCACGCCCAGGTGTGTTACAGCAGCTCCTGACAAAGCAGATCCCGCCCAGCGAGTCTCCATGCCGGGACAGAACAGTTGACCCTCTCAACCTACTAGGAACACTCCACTGGGGCCCAGCCCACATTTGCTGCTGCATGCCAGTGTCTTGTGTTTGAAGGGTGGATGCAGTGGGGGCGGTGGATTGGGGCAGAACTGTCTGTGGCAGGCGATGGTGGGCATCTTAGGAGCTGACAGGCCAAAGCGAGACAATGTAGGGGGAGGAGGGAGTCTTTCCAGCTGTTTGCCAGAACTTTGGACTCTAGTGATCAGGCCTCCTTATGCCACAAAGAAACACCAAGCTGGGGAGAACAGGACTGTGCCAGTCTCAGCTAAGCCCTCCTACAGACTGCCACTCATAAAGCAGCTGGAACGGGACTTGGGTTGGTCAGTGGTATCAGGATAATTTAGAGGATGAGAAATGCAGCTGTTCATGGAGCATGTTGCATTCCGGGACATTAATTCCTATGTAGCAGAATGTTTAGATACTGCAAAAGCCACCTCTCTCTTCATCAGCTTCCTGAGTCCTATGGTTTGAGACAGCACTTTTCATCAGTAGATCTTAAAGCACTTCACAAAGAAGGTTTTTATCATTATATGCCTTTTACAGATGGGGAAACTGAGGCACAAAGAGACCTAACATGCCCAAGGTCATCCAGCAACCTAGTAGCAGAGTGAGGAATAGAATCCACGTCTCCTATGTGCTAGGCACTAGTCCATTCTGCCTCTCCTTGGTATTAAAGGCCTGTTCCAAAACCTTTCCATTGACTTCAGTGGGCAGAGACAGGAGCCAGTGAAGAGATTTCCCCTCTTACCTTGGTGCTGGGTTGTCTAGATTGGTTTGTACAGTTGCAGAGTACTTGAAACTCCCATGGACTGAGTCAATGGACGTGGCGGATGCTTATCCCCCCAAGATTCAGCTCAATAACGACTGCCCCCTAGCACAGAAGAAACAAACAGCAATGCTGCTTTAGGGTATGATCCAAAGCCCGCAGAAATCAATGGGAGCCTTTTCACTGATTCAGGGGCCTGAAGGAGTGGGAAAAAGCTTTGGAGTCCCATGCATTTGCACTGTAGGAAAATTCACTGGGAGGCAGTAGGTCAGATTCCCCAGATGCTGTTAATGGCTGTAACTGACTATACAAATCAAAACAAATAACCATACTGTCCAATTTGGTTGTATTCCCTGCAGAGTTTGTTAGCGGAACCCCAAATATACAAATCAAACTTCCAGCTTCAGTCAGCGGTCTTACTGTCATCTCTCTATTGTACAGCATCATGCACACTAACTATCCTTAAACTAGTAACAATCTATATAAATATATGGGAACATACAAATTGCCAGGCTGGATCAGAGCCAATGTCCATCAAGAATACCAATATACTGTCTCAGGCCATGACCAGATCCAGATGCCTGAGAGGAAGGGACAAGAAACTGCAGAGTAGGCCTGTGTGGGACAATCTACCCTCCATAATAGGTCCCATCGTGGTCTCACAGAGTTAGAGGCTGGGGTTTATGCCCTGAAGCACAAAGTTTAATACCCCTTCCAACATTTTTTTTGTCTTTAATTATGATAACTCTGGATATGTGGTTGTTTGTTTTCAAAGGTCTGTGCAGGCAGCAGCTGATAACTAACATTCTATACTTCTTACCACCTCTTTGTAGGGTTGCCCATTTTGGTTGGATGTCTTTCTGGAGGTTTCCTCACATGACATAATCTCAAATTACAGATTAATCTTAAATTCCTGGAGACTCCAGGACAATCCTAGAGGGCTGGCAACCATACCGCTTACTAAACCAAGTGTAACCTAAGCTCCAAACTCAATGCTTCTGCAAAGAAAGTTGCCAAGGAGAAAAAATATCAACTAGAACATGGTTGACTTCCAGCAAAAGACTTTTTTTTAGTTGCATTTCAGGAATATGCTGCCTGATAACCTCCACGAGTTACAAGGGAGGCTTCTTGTCAGAGCTGACCTGAGTTGGATTTAATTAAATGTCTGTTGTTGGCAGTAGGAGTGAGATATCTGAAAGGGCACCTTGATGGCATAGTGTAGTACAAAGAACAGCTAGAATGACACACAGAGCTGAGACTTTGTATTCTGGAATGGGAGGACAGACACTTCAGTGAGTGAACAGCATCCTCTACAGGCCAATTCAGGTAAAGCAGCCAACGGTGGTAACCAACATTATCAAAAGTGAATTTGGAGGCTTCAATTTACTGGGACTCGCCGTGCTGCGTGCCCAGAACTCCAAATGAATTGGAACAGCAACTGCAAATTATGCCTGTTAGATTTTATTCAGTTAAAGTAACCCCTGAGCCACTATTCAGCAGTCAGCTTTCTAAAACCTTGAGCTTTCTTCAGTTTAAAATGCACAAAGGCAACTACTGTACAAACCAACTCCGCATACAAGCCCCCATAGGCGCTGGAGCTAGGGGTGCTACTGCACCCCTGGCTTGAAACAGCTTCCATCATATAGAGGGTTTACAGTTTGGGTCAAGGGCTCTCAGCACCCTCACTATACAAATTGTTCTGGTGCCCCTGCAAACTCCATGTTCAAGGAGCACTGCCAAGTCTGCTAGGCCAAAAGGCTTGCCTCCAAGCTGAGCTTTAGACTTAGGGCCCCAGTTCAGGGTATTTGTCCAGTCTGCATTCCCAAGATACCAGCCCTTCTAATAGCTTCTATGGACATAGAAACCTTTTTCTTAGTGCCCAGCCCCCCTCCTTGAAGAGATCTTGGTTCATTCAGAACCAAATGCAAAACCCCTCTCTCTAAATACCCTGACTCCAAACCCATCAGATGGTAACCCTAATATCCATCAAAAACTACTCATCGCTACCCTGCAATAGACAGCAAACCACAGGGTGACCCTCTGAACCACTCAGCTTCCTCGATAATTAGAACAGCATATGTACCAAGTGCCCTGTCTGCTTGTGTATCTATCAGGCTTGAACCCTTTTCTTCTACTTCAGTTTACCACCTTCTACAGTGGATGCAATAACACTGACCTAGTGCCACAAGGGGTAGTAATAAGACTTTGCTGTGCTTTCAGTACCCTAGATAGAAAGTGCTATCTGCATAGAGAACACCATTCTTGTGAAGGCATCATGGTCCAGAAGCCTCAGCACAGGGTTTAGCAGCAAGGAGTTATGAGTTCTAATCCTTGTTCTACTAGTGATCTTGGGAAAGTCACTTCACCTTCTCTCCCAGATGGTCCCAGTCTGTAAAATGGAGTCATATTTCCCTACTTCAGAAGGGTGTTTTGAAGATGAGTCAGCAAATGCCTGTGCTTTGTAGAAAACACAATATGCTGTTAGAGTTATATTAACCCTTTTGTTCCAATAGAGGAAAACACATTCATTCGGCACTTCAATCATTCACCAGGAAATAATCCCTCTTACTCTTTATGTTTCTAAAAAAATAGTCAGAAGCTTGCAGGAGAATATTGCATTCCTGGCCACCACACCATACTTTTAGTTGGTTGTAATTTATCTGGCTATTCCAGCTTCTTTCTATTTTGACACTATTCTAGCTAATCCCATAATGCTCCAGCCTTGTCAATTTTTGAGACAGGGTTTAATCTTTCATGGTGCAGTGTTATCCTCCACTCGTTTCAAAATAAGACTAAGAGGAGAAACAAACCCACTCCAGCACATCCCGTGAGTTTAAAAGGTAACACAGAGCATTATTTTTTTACTGCGTACAGCCCCAGTCCTGCAACAAGCTCCCTGCAGAGAAACCTTTGTACCCACACCGAGGCCTACTGAAGAAAAGGGGCTTCAGGCAGGCACAGTGGGCCATCCACACACTCCGAGCTCTTTGGAGAATCAGGACTTATCTTTTCATTATGCCAAATTGTTTCCACCTGCCATCTCTTTATTTCAATACAGTGCATTAGAATTTAGTAAGTGACCTATTGTTTTAATAGGAAAAATAATCTGCTTTATTGTATTTATGTGCCACTAGCACCCAGAGGCCCCAGTTGTGCTAGGCGTTCTACATTCCATATGGATTTTACATCAACATGTGTAACATGTATTTACCTGCCAGACTGGAGTGAGCCCTGAGCTGTTCTGGTCTATTGAGCCCAGAATGCTTGCAGTCCTCTGCATCTAGAAATCTCAGATTCAGAGAAGCTGCTCTACACTCTTCAAGGGAGTGCGCTGGCCGTGGAATTGGAAATGGCCTCATTCCAGTATCACACTATGGATGTTGCAAGAGGTGTTTATGTAACAGGTGGGAAGCACTCAAATGTCTTCAAGTAACTTACATTCATTTTCCTTTCACAGCACTGCCATGATTCTTTCTCATCATATTTGCTGTTTGCCCCAGCTAGTAGTGCTAAACCAAAGACTTTGTGCCCTTATGAATCCAACTTTGTCTTTCCCTTTGATCCTGAAATGAAGCCGGAATTAGAGGTGGGAAAAGCCTGAAAGTTTGGATCAGAACACAGATTTCTTTAGAGCACAAAGGCAAGGTTTGGGTTTGACCCGCGAGAGCAGCTTTGCAAAACTACCATAGCTATTCATTCATCAGCCCAAGCATCAGAATCGACTTCACCCTGCTAACTGATGGTGGTGGTGGTCTTTCAGCAGTCCTAATGGCTGATCCACAGAAGAGGTTAATGAGTTTGCTGCAGCTACCAGGTAGGGACTTTGGGGCATGATCCAAAGTCAAGTGGAGTAATGCCATTACCTTCAATGGGTGTTGGACCAGGCCTATAGTCCTTTAGGTCAAGTAGTAGAGACTTGGAAAAGAATGGGATAGATCAAGTTAGAAGTTTAAAGGTCACCTGCAAATAAAGCCTAAACACTGAGAGAACCACTGACATAGGAGATGCAGCCCCAGCTAACCAGGCTTTGGCTCAGGTAGCACAGAAGTACTGTCAAAATAGGCTTTTAAAGTAAAACAGTGTTCCCCCAAAATTACTGGGCTGGTTTTGGGTTCACTTAAGCCTCCCCTGAGCACATCATCCTGGGTTGTCACAAAGCTGGCCAGATGCAGGGCTGGAACAGTTCAGAGAGACTCAGGTAAAATGGATTTTTCTTTGCAACCATGTGTGCATTTTTCAAACGTCCCTTTTCTACTGTTCCATAAGTAGGGAATTAAAAAGAGGAAAACTAAAACCACTCAGTAGATGGACTTGCCTATTTGTAAATATTTTTCCAGGGGGCAGTGGCTAACAGATGAGCTCCTTGCAGCAGGAATAGTTCAAGAAAAACTGGTGTTCCCTGCAAAGCCATCTGATTGGATTCCCAGGCAGCAAGCCCCAGGAGTCCATTCCCCACCCCACTTCTGTTTCATATCCACAGCACAAGACTAACTTTTAGGCACAGATCTCATAAGGCAGCCATTTTCAAACTGTGGGTTGGGACCCCAAAGTGGGTTGAGGCCCTGTTTTAATAGGGTCACCAGGCCTGGTGTTAGCCTTTCTGGGGCCTGGAGCTGAGGCCAAGCTGAAGCCTGAGCGCTTCAGGTTATAGGCCCCCTGCCTGGAGCTGAAGCCCTTGGGATTCAGCATTTCCCCTGCCCTTCCCACCCCCCACCAGAGGTGGCAGGGCTTGGGTAGGCTTAGGCTATGGTCCCCCGTCTTGGGGTCACGTAGTAATTTTTGTTGACAGAAGCGGGTCACAGTACAGTGAAGTCTGAGAACCCCTATCATAAGGGATTCTAGCTTGGCAGATTTCTGAGCCCCACTGACTTCTATGCAGCAGAAGCCAGGCTATCTACCTGTTTGGTGCCTGTGGTCCATTCATGATGGCTCTGGGAGTGTATACAACGCAGGGGGCTGTGCTAAAATGCTCCCTCAGAGTCAGCAAGGAGAAGTGCACATTGTTTTTTATGCATCCCATGAAAAGATGGTATGTATGATCCTGTGGTTAAATGTCTCAGAACAACGTAACAGCTGATTAAAATGAGACTTCTATTTAGAATCAAGACTATGTAATAACTCAGACAATGTATCAGTCTACATTATATCAAGGAAGAGGAGACAGTTTGGACACTATCCCTTCCCTCACTATCCCTTTAGGCAAGAATGGGATGCAACCTCATGCTCAGGCTGACCCTAAAAATCTCTGGCTCCTAGAAGTGAGGAGGAAAGACAGGTCTGGATTTCTCCAGAGTTCCCCTGTTCTATACACTCCCTGCTGCTTGTAGACCAGATACTCGCTAGACGGCCCATTGGTCTGACCCAATATGGCTTTTCGTATGTTTTTAAGAATATATCAAGAAACTTTTGCAGACGTGAAGCCTCCTTGTCTAAATCCCCCGAGCTGCTCGATAGGTTGATCCAGAGCAGCTCTGCTGCCTATCACTGACGTGCTGTAACAAAGAAACAAAAATTTAAGAGCAAGAGCCTGCTAGCTAGGAGGGATGTGAGGCATCGGAATAGGAGTGTGTGTGAAAGGTGCTTGTCTGGCTAGACTGCTGGGAAAAAACACTCCTTGCACACTGCAGCGCTAGCTATAGTAATTGCCTTCTCTCCAGCAAAGTCTGACAGGCAGCTTCACTAATGAGTGGCATTATATGGAGTATCTGAGAATTCCTCGCCACTTGGGTGAGTTATCTGGGTAGCACATTTGGAACCTCAGGCTTCTATATTGCACCGTTCGTGCCATCATGTCCTCTCAACACCTATGGTGGGGACTTATTTGTTCATTGCAGACTCTTAAAAGCATTTTATTGCCTCGTAATCTTTTAAATCTGATTTTTCTTTGTATGAAATGAAACACAGCTTGCAGCCCCCTCAGGGTTATAGATCTAAAATCAAATAACAGCAATACGAGCAAGGAGCCTTAAGGGAGGAGTTAAGGACTAATCCTGCAGAGTGCTGAGTGCCTTGTGAGTGGGCCTGAGCGCTCTCAATTGCCACTTATGTCAATGAGAATAGAAAGTGCTTTCAGTATTGTACAACGAATGCTCAGTACCTTCCAGAATTAGGCTCTTATAAAGTATAATGATTATTATTCTTCACAGGCTTGGCTGGGTTTAACTAGAGCTATCGCTGTTAAACTTCAGTGTGTTCACTCTGCAATAATATACACAGAAGAGCAGTAAGGACTTTGTAACCCAATGGTAGGGCTTGTCTATTTCAGTTTTATTTCCAGGATTTCACTCTTGTGGTATTTTCTTTTAAAACTTTAAATTATGGGATAATTTGCCATTTCCATTGGTGGATTTAACACTGACTGATGTCCTAAGTCTTACGTGATCTAACAGGCTAATGACAAGTGTCAGCTTCCCACCACACACAGGCTGTTGGCCCTGACTACAGATGAGGAATTGCAACTCACTGCTGTTTCACTGTGGGGGAATAGCATCCAATCTCATTATGCTTCAAGTCTGAGGCATTGACACTCACATAGGGACAGATGTCTGAAAGTTAAACATGAGCAGACTGAAGTGTAGTCCCCAGCCTGTATTAAATTGGGCCTACTGACATTGTGATACAGTACTTGTTTCTATCATTTCTTTTTTGCTGTTACTGTTATAAAATGCATTCTGTGAAGAGCGGCAGTCTATAAATTTAGGATCAGACAATGTGGAAATTTTATTGGGGAGGAAATATTTGAGTCCACTGCTATCCTCTTGCTGCCTTTCTCTCTATCAGTCATTCCTGACTGAGTGGGGCATGTATATGTGTTTTAAAGAAATAACAGAGCTGCGTCCCACAGCTTCAGAGACTTCAACCCACTTCTTAAGTGGGGTCTCAAACCTCCACCATTAAGACAAATGCATTCAGTCCACTGCTGATGAAGCATATTGTGTACATGAGAGGATTCCTTCTATGTTGTGTATTCACAGCACTGCCACATCGCAGCCATCAAATTTCCAGTCAGGAAGGCACCCATAAATTCCCTTTGGAGCCCTTCGTTTCTTTGTAATTGACTAGAAGGCCAAAGGGGGCCTGTGATGGACACTGAAAATTGGCATGTGCCCTTGACATATGAAGAAAGCCTGATATTTCTTCCCCTGGGTGTTTTTTGGGTCAGTTTGCCCTGACTCTTTGGTGACTGGAGACTTAGTGAAGTGACAGCATCACACGAGAGTGAGAGTTGAGCAAGTGAGAGAGTAAGGGATTTTTAGACACATTGTTTGTTTAAAATGCTTTGGGCCAGACATAGCTGACAAGCAGACTCTTCCCAGCTCTGTCACTGATTTACTGTGTGGCCCTGAGAAAGTCACTTCACTTCTCTGGCCTTATTTTCACTAGGGAAAGAGGTGCATTTTTACCATCTTTTTTTCCTAGTGTGGATTCACCTACTGTTTTACCCTCCCACTCTTGGACGTCTAAATAGACAACAGACCCACAAAGTGCTGACCACAATGGGCCCTGATCTCAGCTGGGGTCTCTCGGTGCTACTGTAATGTCATTCTGTTTATTTACATATGTGGCCACCATCACTATAGCATGAGCACCTCACAATCATTAATGAATTGTATTCTCATAGGACCTCTGTGAGGTAGGGAACTATCCCCAGCTGTAAAAATGAAGTACTTGGCTCAGATCATAAAATCATAGAAGATTAGGGTTGGAAGAGACCTCAGGAAATCATCTAATCCAACCCCCTGCTCAAAGCAGGATCAACCCCATCTAAATCATCCTAGCCTTTGTCAAGCAAGGCCTTAAAAACTTCTAAGGATGGAGATTCTATCACCTCCCTAGGTAACCCATTCCAGTGCTTCACCACTCTCCTAGTGAAATAATGTTTCCTAATATCCAACATAGACCTCCCCCATTGAAACCTGAGACCATTGCTCCTTGTTCTATCATCTGCCACCACTGAGAACTGCCTACCTCCATCCTCTTTGGAACCCCCCTTAAAGTTGAAGTCTGTTGAAGTCTAGTTAAAGGCTATCAAATCCCCACCCCCTTCTCTTCTGTGGACTAAATAAGCCTAGTTCCCTCAGCCACTCCTCATAAGTCACGTGTCTCAGCCCCCTAATAATTTTCGTTGCCCTCCGCTGGACTCTCTCCAATTTGTCCACATCCTTTCTGTGGTAGGGGGCCCAAAACTGGACGCAGTAATTCCAGATGTGGCCTCACCAGTGCCAAATTGAGGGGAATAATCACTTCCCTCGATCTACTGGCAATGGTCCTACTAATGCAGCCCAATATGCCGTTAGCCTTCTTGGCAACAAGGGCACACTATTGATTCATACCCAGCTTCTCGTCCACTGTAATTCCCAGGTCCTTTTGTGCAGAACTGCCGCTTAGCCAGTCATTACCCAGCCTGTAAGCAGTGCATGGGATTCTTCCTTCCTAAGTGCAGGACTCTGTATTCTGCTGCTCTCCTTTCTTCCTTTTGTCATGACCCTGAACTCGACCATCTCATGGTCACTGCTGCCCAGGTTGCCGCCCACTTCTACTTTCCCTACCAATTCTTCCCTGTTTGTGAGCAGCAGGTTAAGAGAAGCATGGTCCCTAGTTGGTTCCTCCAGCACTTGCATCAGGAAGTTGTCCCCAACACTCCAAAAATTTCCTGGATTGTCTGTGTACTGCTGTATTGCTCTCCCAGCAGATGTCAGGGTGATTGAAGTCCCCCAGGAGAACCACAGCCTGTGATCCAGAAATTTCTGCTAGCTGTCCGAAGAAAGCCTCGTCTACCTCATCCTCCTAGTCTGGTGGTCTGTAGCAGACACTCACCACGACATCACCTTTGTGGCTCTTGTCTCTAAACTTAACCCAAAGAGTCTCAACAGGATTTTCTCTAGTTTCACACTAGAGCTCTGAGCAATCCTACTGCTCTCTTACATATAGTTCAACTCCTCCACCTTTTCTCCCCAGCCTGTCCTTCCTGAACATTTTATACCTATCCATGACAGTGCTCCAATCAGGTGAGTTACCCCACCAAGTCTCTGTTATTTGAATCACATCAGTTTCCTGACTGTGTCAGAACTTCCTTCTTTCCCAGGATTCCCAGGAAGTGGGAAGTGGGGAAGTAGGGCAATTGGCCAGTTATCTTGCACCTAAGATAACTGGCTGATTGCCCTACTTTCTCAGTATGAATCAGGAGGCCTCCTTGTATTTCCTTCTGGTATACCCACTTCCCCACTTACCTCTGGGCTTAGGTTATCATTCCCTGCAAACCTACTTTAAAGCCTTTCTCACTAGGTTAGCTAGCCTGCCTGCGAAGATGTTCTTCTCCCTCTCTTTGTTAGGTGGATCTCATTTCTTCCTAGCAATCCCTCTTCCTGAAACAACATCCCATGGTCGAAGAATCCAAAGCCCTCTCTTCAACCCAACCTGCGTAACCATGCATTTACCTCCACAATTCGATGGTCCCTATCTGGGCCTTTTCCTTCAACAGGGAGGATGGACAAGAACACAACTTGCACCTCAAACGCCTTTATCCTTCTTCTCAGAGCCATGTAGTTTGCAGTGACCTGCTCGAGGTCATTCTTGGCAGTATCATTGATTCCCATGTGGAGAAATAGGAATGGGTAGAAATCCAAGGGCTTGATTGGTCTTGACAGACATTCCACCACATCCTGAATTCTAGCTTCAGGCAAGCAGCACGCTTCTCGAGACTCCCGGTCTGGATGGCAGATGGATGATTCCATCCCCCTTAGGAGAGAGTCCCTGTACACCACCACCCATCTCCTCTTGGGAGTGGTGGTCGTGGAATCCACATCCCTAGGACAATGCATTCCAGGCCTTCCAGTCATTGGCATCTCCTTCTGATCCCTTCCCTCAGATAACTCTTCCAAACCATTCTCAACCATAGTACTTATGTAGAGAGCCTGAAAATGGTTTCTTACCTCTATCTACATTGGGGGTACATGGGTTCTCCTCTTTCTTCTTCTGGAGGTCACATACTCCTAATTTTCTTCCCTGTTTGGCACTGCCCTCTCTGATTCTTCTGCATGCTGTGCCTGCAGTACCAAATGCTGACTTCTATCCAAAAAATCCTCATTTTCTCTGATGCAACTCAGAGTTGATACTTGGGTCTCTAGTCCTTTAACCTTCTCTTCCAAGATGGAGACCAGCTTGCACTCCGTATGGATGAAGCTGTTTCTATTCTCTGGGAGAAAGATGAACAGGGCAAATCCTGTGCAGGTCACAACAGGTAATTGCTCATTATCCATAATGTCTTCCTTCTAAGAGCCTGTTCAGATGTTGTATTTACTGCTCACAGAAGCCTGAAAGACAAAAACACCCTGGAGGAACTCCCCTCGGGTGAACTCCCCTCGGGTGAACTCCCAGGCAAACTCCCTGTGTTTGCCTATCCTCTGTTTGCTGCTCACAGGCTTTGCAATTGGCTGCTTTTTTTTATAAGCTGCTGGCTCTGAAACAGTTGGCCAGGATAAAAGCCTTCTCTCCAATCAACCACTCAAGGTCTACCTGGAACAAAACACTCCCAATTCACACTTTTCAAACAAACACTCTTAGGGTCAAACAGTCCCTGAAACTAGCTCCAGTCAAACAAATGGTCACAGCAGCCCACAGAAGAACACAAAGGAAGTCTGTGGCTGAGGCAGAAATGGAACCCATAGCTCCCACAGCCCTATCCACTAACCATCCTTCTTCCCTAGCAATCTCCACTGTGGCTTGCAGATGCTACTGTGACACAAATAAATAACAATAATTCCCATCACTCCAAAGATGATCAGCACCTGTTGGCTGAGGTAGCCATACGTGGGCCCAAATAACAAAAGCTAGGTTCCTGTGTGACAATTAAATCTACTTTTAAAATGTCTCTTTATATTAAAAAGGAGGAAAATCAGTAGATTAGAAACTTCATTCACTGCTACCAGAATACACTTAGGTCCCAGTGAACCACATTTCCATTGAATGTACATTTGAACAACTTGCCTGTGAGAATGTCCTGCCTGCCGTTGGGGGAGAAAACACATTTCAGCTTTCCCTGGTACAATCATTTAGCACAGGAGCAGTTAACAGAGCTGTATATCCTTTCCTTCTCCTGCAATCATGAAATAAATAATGATGTATAACTATGAGGCTCTTTCAGACAGGTTATTATCTATGTATTTTTTTAAAAAAATATATTAATATTAGAAACAAACCCATGTAGGTCAGCTATTAGCTGAAGACGAATGGCCCTGACAATAAGCAGAGACTGGTACATTTGCTATGCTTGCTTAATTTGAGCTAATTTCAATAAGTGACCTTATCAAATGGCTATTTTCCTTTAATATGACAGAATGAGTAATTCTTCATTTGAGGCATAAACCTCCTTTCTATATTTTTTCCTTCATGACATAAATGTGAAGTCTGAACTCCAAAATATCCTGAATCAGAGGAGTAGCCGTGTTAGTCTGGAATTGCAGAAGTGACAAAGAGTCCTGTGGCACCTTAAAGACTAACTAAAGTTTTAGAGCATAAGCTTTCGTGGGCTAATACCCACTTCGTCAGATGCATGCAGTGGAAGTATCCAGGGTCAGGAATAAATAAGAGGCAAGGGCCAGGTTAGATAACAAGGTTAGTCCAATCAGGCTGAACCAGCTTGTTATCTCTAATCAGGGAGGATGAGGTCCTCCTCTAGCAGCTAATCTAGAGGTGTGAACACCGAGAGAAGAGAAGCTGCTTTTGTAGTTATCTAGCCACTCGTAATCTTTGTTCAGTTCTTGATTGATGGTATCAAATTTGCAGATGAATTGCAGCTCTGCAGTTTCTCTTTGCAGTCTGGTCTTGAAGTTTTTTTGCTGCAAAATGCTGACCTTTAAATCTTTTCTCTACGAAAAAGGATAAATGGACACAAATCAGATATCAGGAATGGCAATATACAAAAACCTGTAGGAGAACACTTCAACCTCGCTGGACGCACCATGAAAGATTTAAACTACTTTAGTTAGTCTTTAAGGTTCCACAGGACTCTTTGTCACTTCTGCAAAATGTCCTGAGACACAAACGGCCTTTTGGAAAGAAAACAAATCTAAGAGTCTATTTTGCTGATTCCAGTTCTTTACAAAAAAAATAAAAGGTAACTGTTTTGAATACAGAGATTCAAGGAAGGAACTTAAATATGAAATTGCAGAACTACTAACTGTGGTATATAACCCATTGTTTAAATCAGCCTCTCTACTGATGCTGAGTAACTATTGGAACGCTGATTTTTTTAAAAAGGGCTCCTGAAGTGATTCTGGTAAGCCTAGTTTCGGTACCAGGAAAATTGGCTGAAATTATAGTAAAGAACAGAATTATCAGACACACAGATCAACATGAGATGACTGTAGGAGGATATGATAAATGTCTATGAATGGGCAACAGGGGATGGATTATTTGATGATTACTTGTTCTGTTCATTCCCTCTGATGCACCTGGCTTTGGCCATTGTCAGAAGACAGGATACTGGGCTAGACTGACCATTGATCTGACCCAGTTTGGCTTTTCTTATGTTCTTATAAAATTATCAATGATGTAGAGAAAATTAATAGGGAAGTGTAATTCACATAACACAAGAACTGCAGATCACCCAATTAAATTAATAGGCAGCAGATTTTAAATAAACATAAGGTATGTTGATAGAAGAGAGGTCCATTAGTGGCTGTTAGCCAAGATAGACATGAATACAACGTACACATACCTGCCCTGGGTTTTTCTAAACATCCAAATACGAGAAGCTGGGACTGAATGACAGGGAATAGCTCAACTGTCCATTCCTTCTGAAGCATTTGGCATTAGGTTACTAGAACTATCAACTTTCAGTTCCTGAAAAAAACTGTGTTTGATCCAAATGGTACATTTTAGCCAACTAGCTATCAGATTGAACAAAAATCTCTCCTCACTTGCATCTAATCTGACTCAAATAAGTTCCAAAGCACCACTGACTGATTTTACAAAAGACAAGGTGAGTGAGGAAATATATTAGATCAACTTCAGTTGGTGACAGAAAGCTTGTCTCTCTCACCAACAGAAGTCGGTCCAAGAAAAGATATTACCTCACCCACCTTGTCTCTCTAATATGCTGGGATCAACAAGGCTACAACTACATTTATTTTATAAGGGCATATCACAGGTATATGTGAAAAGAGTTGTAAAGGGAATATCAGAACCTGAGAAGTATTTTTGTGGGTGGTAGATAAATCCCATGCTATAAAACTGGATGGATTCAAATCTTCTTTTCACTGATTGGGTCTAGTCTTCATAAAATGGGCTTGCAAACGGAGTGGGATGAGAAAACTGATCAGGGAGTGAAAGTCTGATCTGTATGTCCAGAGACATCTCAATATTCTACTCTCTATGCCATGATGACTAGCACAGAATGAAACCCTTCCTGACTGAAATGGATTGCTGGTGTTCCAGGACACATTCATTTTCTAAAGCAAGCCAATATAGGTGATGCAAAGAGTTTCAGAGATCAATCAGCCCACATATTTTGACTTAACTTCACAAAGCCTCTGGCATGACTGCACAGCTTAAAACAGTGACAACAGAAATTCAGTCAACTTACTGAGCATATTAGCAAAAATATAGGCCATGATTTACTTTTATTTGTGTGGCTGTAACCATAAGAGAAATATAGTAAGGAGTCTGTTTTCACTCAAAACACTCACATACAAACAGTGTCTTCATTATAACAGTCATCACATGGCTCTTCTTTCAATTAATGTGACATCAGTTATAACCAAAGAACCATTTTTAATGTAAAAAAGGCTTTAAACAATTTTAATAAGACTTCTGCACAACATCAAAATGTAAAAACAGAAAAGATGGCTTGGAGGAGGGCTTGTCAACAGTGAAATAATAATTTAGCAGAACAAACAGAAACTGAATTAATGCCAACAGCTAATTCCCTAAACATCCTTTTCATTGAACACTGACCACCTCTCCCCTCACATGCTCTTTCTGACGCACTCTTTCTACTTCCAAATAACCTTTCCACTGCACTCCTATAGCTCTGACCATATTTCTTCCACTACTTGCTCTTTAACCCTTAACTGTAGTGCTAGATAGTTTCTAAAATGACATTAGCTGAGTGTGCTAATGGAAATTGTAACAAAGAGGAGTCTCAGCCCCTGAACCAAACAAGTCAATTGTCACTGTGGAGTGTCTTGTAAAACAGAGATCTCTTAGACCTGGTCTGCACTAAAAAATGGTCAACCCAGCTATGCCACTCAGGAGTGTAGATTTTTCACACCCCTGAGCAATGTAGTTAAGCCAACCTAGCCACCAATGTACACAGTGCTAGGTTAACAGAAGAATTCTTCCACTGTCTTAACTACTGCTTGTTGGAGAGGTGGATTACCTACACCAATGGAAGGGGTTCTCCCATTGGTGTAGGTAGTGTCTATACTGAAGTGTTACAGCAGCACAGCTGCAACACTGCAGCCAGGCTGCTTTAGCATTTCTCTTATGGACTAGCCCTTAAACGTTCCTTACACTGTATTTTCTCTGAAATTCTACTAGGGCTGACATTTTACCACCATTTCCCCTACAAAGGATTAGAAGACATGGTGAAAAATACACTGGAAGCAGGTCTCTGCTACTCCTCCCACCATTGCTAGCACTGTTACAGCTGCAAGAACTCCAGAAGAATCAGTGTACACACAGCCTTATAAGACTCATCTTTGCTAGAAAATTAGGTCATGTTAAACATGATTTTACATTCATTGTAGAGAGAAAAACCATGATTATCACTGTGCCAGCTGATCACAGGTACAGCTATGGTTTGAGCTGGGTATACCCATGTGCAGCTGGCAAGATGTTAAACAATATAGTCCCTGTCTTTATTGACTGCAAAGTTGTGTTTAACATTGTGCTAGTTAACACAACTCTTCAAACATGACCCCATTTTCTAGTGAAGACAAGCTCATAGGGTAATTTCTGTCAAAATAGATAGCAACATTCAAACTGAGTGGTAGCCATGGATCACTACAACTTTCGGTCCAGATCATCAGCTGATGGAAACTGGTATAGCTCCACTGAAGTCAATTGGAGGTTTGCCAATTTATACCAGCTGAGCATTTGGCCCTGGTTTTGTAAAATAAACCACTATAACAGTTTCCCTTCTCATCCCAACCTACTAGTATAGATTATACTCAAAATTAAAACAATACAAATTAAAACACATCAATTAGCGATGAACAAGGAATATAGACATCCTGACTGCAAAACATCTTTCCACAGATTTTTGCTGTTTTCATTAGAATCTAAACTTTTGAGAACTGCAAAATGAAGAGAAATTTATATACACCCTTATGCTTTTTCTGGTGAATAAAGGCCTATTTTTTTAAAAAAAAAACATGGGGGGGGTTTGTAGTAAAAAGTCTGGAATATCAGTTTTTACTTCCTCTTTCTTCCTAAAAGATTTTGTCATTTGTTTGGAGAACTCACAATGTGACATCACAGGAAGTTGAAACCATTACAGTATTAAGAGTAAAGGATACAAAAAACAAATATATTTATTTGCAGCTAACCAAGTTCAATTCATACTTCTGCTTCAGGAGATAATTTTCTCAATATAAACCAATGCACCAGTGATTTTGGAGCATGCAGACCAGACTACAGGAAATTCACAGAAAGCCTGGCCCTGATCAAATTCACCTTGAAAAAAAAATGGAAAGACCACAATCGAATTCAGTAGGCAGTGATTCAAGTGCCACGAGAAATGTGACTTTATCACATTCATCTCAATTGGCTCTTACTGCCAGGGCTTAGATATGGTGATAGAAGCTTTAGAAATGCTGACAGAGATGGGAACATAATTAGATGTCAACATTATTAACCTTTCCACTGCGGATCATCATACCCAAAACAGCTGATGTACTTTATCCTGTGCAGCTGAATGTATTTTTCATGTCCTGACATTCCACAGGAATAAGTCTGCAAGTTCAGATGTAGTTATATATCATATGGTTGCCTGAATAATTGAGGGTTTTTTTCTACTTTTCTTAAAAATTCAAATTCAAACATGATAAAGAGAGAGACAAGCTTCCACGCTACAAGGAGCTTTTCCTCAGGCGAGGCTCTGTGTATCTTGAAAGCTTGTCTCTTTCACCTACAGAAGTTGGTCCAATAGAAGATATTACTTCACTTACCTTGTGTCTCTAATATCCTGGGACCAACAGGGCTACAACAGTACTAAGTACATTTATAGAGTATGATATTTTAAAATGTTTGATATTTATAATGTGGCTTGAAGAATTTTGTAAATTTCTTACCAAACTTGGCTAAAAAAGCAAACTTAGTTCACTTTAATAACCTAATAAGTAATTCTGAGCCTTCCTTGTATCTTACATCAGCCGGTTTTGAGTCAAACCAGGTAGAACAGAAAAAGACAAAGGCTCTGGATGTTCAGAGGTGTTGAGAACCCCCAACTCTAGTTGTCAACAATGGGACTCAGCACCTCTGAAAATCAGGTCCAAAATACTTGCTGAAATTGTGAAAATATAGAGGTGAAAATCTTTCCCTAGAGATTTTACTAAAGCATGCTGCATGCTTCTGTTACCCAGATGAATAACACTGCACACAAACAGCCATTAATAAAGCACCATTTTTAAAAGCAATCTCTTCAGAAGTATTACCTTCTAAAATGAAATTGTATTATTTGTAACGCATTTGCAAGGCACTCCTCACCATGAGCACCAATTTAGTCACCCATGTATTACCAAACAGAATGCTCCTTGTGATCTTTTAGCAATTAAAATCTTATCATCGTGGTGTGTGGAGAACAGACTCCAAAAATAGTATGAAGATCGACATTTTTTTATCTCTTAATTAAAGTTCTTTATGCCTTTTGGGCCTTTGAATAAAATATAAAAAAAGATGCAGTAGGAAAATACCTAATCACTGAAGGATTTCCTAATGTCTTTGCTTTTTTTCCCATCATGAATGGCATATAAAAATATTATATTTGAAATTATTGAATAAAAGAAGTGGATGGGAGGCATTAATGTGCAGCCAGCTACATCATATACATTGATTCAATTTGGTTCCATGCCTTGAAATTCCTCTTTAGTTTGACTGACAAAGTAGAATTGTTATATTAACCCTTTCTCCCCTTTCATCTTCTCCATTTCACTCCCTTTTACACTTTATTCAGTGAAACTCCTGCTGATCAGTAAGATTTCCTTGAGTTTCCCTCACCTATCCACTTCCCAGCTAAGTATCTGGGATTTCAATAATCCTCTCACTAACACCTTTCTGACCTCACAGCAGAAACCTGGAGTGAACCCAAAGCCAATGCTCCTAAATTTGTGTACAGTGCCATTTTACTATGCAAAGGTTTGGTTGTGCCACATGAGGATTTCACGGGACTCACCATTTTGAGAAGGGCACGGAGATACAGAAAGGCACAGGGTTCCCCTAATTCAATACCAGATTTATCCTCCATACACACCTGAGTAGTTATGACATAGTATGAGAAACTTAAACATCATTTAAATCTTTCTTAATAATCTTTAAATACAAGAAGCCAACATACCAACTGTGCTCATCAAAAGGTTTGCAGTCTAACAAAGGACGGTACTTTACTAAAAATTGAACCAAAAAAGTTTCTAATAAGGTGTTTCTAAAAAGTTTCACATTTATTCTCAGTTGCTTCCAATCAATTTGCTTACTAGTCAAAACCTAACGGTCAGCACTGGAAGTTCAACTAGGTAAATGAAATCTAGGTGTGTTGTATCTGCTGCATACCTTATCGCTAATTATAACAATTCTGCATCCAAAACTTAGCTGCCAGGTTTTTTTGATGATGCAGAATAAACTATTGCATGTTCCTCCTATGTTCTATGTCGATCAGCTATTCAGATATTACTTAGATTATGCACATAGAGCAGATACTGCATTTGCAATAACAAGGGACAATTTTTACAGTCCTCTTTCCCCTCTAACCATGCTTTAAAGAGGTAAATAGGAAAGCGTGCCCATCACAAGATGCCATTACTAACATTTACATCTAACTAATGTAAGCCCTGATCTAATAAATACTTGTATCCCTGAGAAACTTTAAGCACGAGTAATGCCAGTGAACTCAATGTTTGTAGGTTGAGAGTCGTGTCTTTATGACTTCTTGTATAGCATTTCCTGGAGAATGTTCTGGCAGCAAACCTAATATAGCCTGATCCTGAGAGGTGCTAAGCACTCACAACACCTATTGATATAAATGGGGATTCCATTGCTCCATACTTCTCAGGTTCAGGCCCTTAATCATCTTGGCCTTTACTTAGCCTTCTGATAAGCTTACAATAAAGAAAATCTTGTCCAAATTTATCTAATATACTTTGTCAGCCCATAATACTTAAGAGCTCTCTTTTTTTAAAAAAAACTGAGCTTAGATAAAATTTTAAGCTATAAAATAAGGTATCAACAATGTTATATACACTGGACCCTCGCTATAGCCCAGGGTTCGGGAGCCATGCATGGTCCCGCATTAATGCGGGGGACGCATTGCCATGGATCCCAATTTAAATATTTAAATTTGGGATCCATTGCTGCGACCACGCTACACGCGAACCCATGCTATAGCAACTGTCTGGTGTACTTAGGAACTCAGGGATGGAGGGTCACAGCATCACAAAATGTTCCTATTAGAACACCTTTATTGCCACAGAAATCCATGGGTTAGATTGGTTTCTCAGATATGTAGACATGCTGCAGCACACTGTATCTTATTTAAAAATATATCAGTTAGACCCAAGGAATTTTTACAGGATAAGAGTCTGCAGAGCTTGGATCTAAGTAAAAATAAAACCTCTTGGGAGGAATGAAACTAGAATTTCTATAGTGCATGATCACAAAGAGAGAAATTAAGAGAAATAGGCACTCAGCAAAGGGATGTATCCGAATAAAATTGCTCAATGCACAGATCCCAAGTTTTCCTTCCATTTTCTAATAATTGATTTCTGTGACCCCTGCACATCAACGTCGATTAAAATAAGAAAGAGAGCCTTTTAATTTTGGCATTTTGTTTTTCTGTGTTTCATTTTGACTGCTCCTATCAGTTACACTGAAAGGACTTTAACAGAGGCTTCCTTCATCCTGTCCTCTGCGGTGTGATCTTTTCACCTTTCGAAGTCATTTCAGTAAATACGTTTCTATGCATCTCCTCACGTCAGGCTGGTGGAACACTTGGATCAAATACTCCTGTAGTCAGAGCCACGGGCAACAAATGCTGCTGCTTTCCACTCCACAGTAAAGAAGGAGATTGTTCCAAAGAACCCAACCACTGCCATGATCAGAAGCTGCCACTGAAGAAGAAGATAGTTGCTGTAGAAAAATGCGATTGCAGCACAGATAGACTGAAAGAAAGAACACAAAACGTTGGCTATCACTGCAGGTATACAGTCTAGCTGTTCTAGGTAAAGATTATCATTACTGACATGCATACAGAATGACATTTAGTCTTTAATTCTCTAAGAAATAGATTCCTTTATCAGATATTAAATGTAAAAAGGTTTCGCTATATTTCTATATTTCTTTTGGCCTGATACACAGAAAATTCAGTTTTAACTTCTGTCATTTACAAGGGCTTCACTGGACGAACTGAACACCGCACACAAGGGTGTTTATAGTATAGTATGCAATTCTCTGGTACTGAAACCACTGTGTCTTGTGCACAACACATCCAAAGAATGAATAGAGTATATAAAACAATAACCTGAATAATCTTTTCCAAGTATTACAGCACTGTATTACAGAACCAGAGGCATACATGTATGACATAACTGCAAATTTTTATCAAGTGTAGCTACTTAAATGCACTCCACTCTTATTAAGGATTTAAGCTACAATAATCATTGGCTCCCAGCTACATTAAAGAACCTTTATAATTAGCCTGATCCATCATCACGTTAAATACTTAACTATCTTGGATAATGTTATCAAACAGAATGGTGGATCAGGAAATCATTGGAAATAATAAAGTCTTTACAAATAAAGAAGCTGTGATCTAGTGGATTTGTCACATGGCTAGGAGGCAGAACACCTGGGCTCTGTTCCCAGCTCCGATTTATTGTGTGACCCTGGGCAAGTCTTGTCATCTCTTCATTTCTGAGCATCACAAGCCATGATCTGGGAAAGCTCAAAACCACACAGGTTTCCTCTTTTAGAGGGAATCCACTTGGGCTCCATGTCTGCTAGTTTATCAACCCATTCAGAATAGGAAAAAGCAATCATTTATGAGAAGCACTTCTAATTTAGTCCACAGCTGGCATAATTATAAATATTTTGGGGGTGATGGTTTAAGACATGTGAAATGACCATTTCAATTCTTCTCAGGCCCATGCTCCCCTCACCAAGTGTTGAGCACAACTGGTAACTCCAAGAGATGTGGTACAAACTTTAAAAAATTTGGAAACCGGCATTTAACCTATACATTTGCTGTTACCTACTGCCCAATCCCCAAAGACATCTTCCAGTAAATAAATATTTAAACCAAAAATCAGAATCTGCATAGCTGAACATGCCTTTAGACCAAGGATCAGCAACCTCTGGCATGCGGCCCACCAGAGAAACCCCCGTGATGGGCCGGGATGGTTTGTTTACCTGCCATGTCCACAGGTTCAGCCGATCTCAACTCCCACTAACCACAGTTCACTGCTCCAGGCCAATGGAGGCTGCAGGAAGCGGTGTGGGCCAAGGGATATGCTGGCCACCACTTCCGCCTGGTGCGCTGTGTGCCAAAGGTTGCTGACCCCTGCTTTAGACATTAAAGAAGAACCCACTATTATCTATAGCTCACACTCAAAAACCTGAGAGTGTCTGATGGCTCAATTCATCAACACAGCACTTTTACATTGTTCTTCTGAAGCCTGGGCTACTACTTGAACCAGTTTTTGCACAGAAGACAGAACAGGCTCTGATCCTTTCTGGGAAGGATAGTATTAAATTTATTGAGCTCACTAAAAATATCAGTATTATTTCAGTAGAATACTAATTATTCATATACCCAAAAGACATCTTCACATACACAGTCTGCCTTTGCCATTTGGCGCAATAAAATACCTGGACAAACTTGAAGACAGCAAAGGCAGGTGCACTGTCTTCTGAATAAAGGAACCCCAAAATACTGAGGAGTTGTGTGTTAAAACAGCTGTCTCCTAGTCCCAACAGAAAGCTGCATAAAATGGCCAATTCTTTGCTGCAGGGAAAAATGAAACCAACTTTAACAGGGATATTCAACTACTGGCTAGTGCTAGTACACATAGAGATTATCAATATAAACAAACTTCTGTCAGACTTGTCTTGGAAACAAAAGTAGAAAATTGAATTCAGGTTTGAATTTTGATGGAAAACTACTGATGTGGGTGGTAGAAATATTTCCTTACAGGATTTTTGTACTCTGAAATTCTAAGTTTTCTGCTAGTGCTATAGCCAGTCAATCCTACACTGAATTGGAGCAGCTAAAACAACTACCTCACTTTGGGACTCCTCTTCTGTTAATGGGCAAACATATCTGGATCTTAATGCCTGCAGCCACCAAGCTCATAATGCTTTCTCAGGCAATAGAAAAGTAGTAACACAAATCTGACAGCCAGGGATATGGAGAGCATGAAAACTGCATGAATATGGGAAGCTTAAAAAGGACCTTTCAAATTGCAGAAAATTTGAAATATAATGCTTAACACAAATCCATTAATATGTTCACAATCTCTTACATTGGCAAATTAGCAGTAACTTGTATTTAAACATGGGATTGCTCCCTTCCAACTCATTCTCCTTCACACATATGTGTGGGGGAAGCAAGATGATAGAACAATGGGGGCACAGAAACCGAGTAGTTCCTGAAATCTGACCACAGAGATTAGAATTCTGCTTGGCCCTTACCTGGGTCATACATGCATAAGGCAAGAAAGCTTATGATGCCCACTCCCCAATACTGAGCACGTATGTAACAGACAGGCAGAATCTGGCTACAAGTTAATGGAGTGGACTCGGACAATGAGTATTCAATTAGCTTTAGGCCATGGTTACACTGGCACTTTATAGCGCTATAAAGCCCCCACGAGCGCTATAACCTACTCCCCGTCCACACTGGCAAGGCACTAATAGCGCTATAACTGCTGAGTTATAGCGCTATTATTAATCCACCTCCGCATGGGGAATAAGGGCTGTAGCGCAGCTGCTGTAGCGCTACAGCAAGAATATGGACACCCACTGCGCTACAAGTAATCTCTGGAGATGCCTAGAGCCATTTAAGGCAATTGACGTCTCTTCCCTTTGTTTTGAACTCAGCTGGAGGAATGCGGAAGTACCTCTTTAGAGTTTCTTTCTTAACTCGGCAGATAAGCAATGCAAATGTTTAAGGAGGGAGCCTGTGTGAAAACAAAGCCTTCTGTGAATGGAGGCTCACTAACAGGCTTTCAGAAAAACGGAAAAACCACTGTCTCTCTCCCTCCGCATACACACAACGCATCCCCCCTCACCCCCCTCGTTTAAAAAGCACGTTGCACCTAGCTGAATGCTGGGATACCTACCCTAATGCGCTGCTCTTAATGCCGCATTAAGTGCCCCAAATGTGGCCATGCTATACCGCAGGAGCATCTGAGTGTGGACATACAATAGCGCTATACATATTACTGTATAAGGGGACCGCTATAACCTATAGCGCTATAATCTTGTAAGTGTAACCATACCCTTAGAAATTGCTGACATAGGGTGTGGCATAGTTGTGCCCTCTAGTATATTAGAATATCTGGAATCACTGGCATCTATGATAACTAAAGTCATTTCTCAGACCATCAATAATAATGTTCACAAACAATGCACTTAATATGAACTGACACCATTCTGACCTGACACTTAACCTCCCACATTTTGGTATGAATTGCTACAACATCTGAAGCTACTGAGAATGGAGAACTGTGGATGGAAACCTTCTCTAAGGTCTTGATCACTAGTCAGTGAAAACAGCTTGAAGCTGCCTTTCCAACAGAAGAACAAGCTGCTTCTGTCCAAGGTTGTTAAAAAGAGAACGGCGATAAACTCTTTTCCACATCCAGCCAGGATAGGGCAAGAAGTAATCTGCTTAATCTGCAGCAAGGAAGATTTAAATTAAGTATTAAGAAAAACTTTCTAATTACTGTATAAGGATAGTTAACTTCTGGAACAGATTACCAAGGGAGGTTGTGTAATCCTTGTCACTGGAGGTTTTTAAAAACAGGGAAGACTAACACCTGTGAAGGATGGTTTAGGTGTTTTTTTTACCTGAGGTGGGACTTGAATCATCAATTTCTGTTCTAGAAAACCAATGCCTTACTCATTAGGCCACTGAAGTGCAGGAGGATGGACTAGATTACCTCTTGAGGCCCCCTACCACAGCCTTATATTTCTAGGCTTTTGAATTACACTGACCAAGAGAAACAAAACACTTTGTACCTTGGATTCATATAAGCGCTATTATCTGTTCCTTCGAAGGAAGCAATAGGGGCATCATTCGGTATGTTGTAAAATATTAAATAAAATGCTACAAGATGGACCACAATGCCAAGCATCACAACTGGGTTCCTGCCAAAGCGATTATCTTTGTTCACTAAGCCAAAGAATCCTCCACCTGTAGAAGGGGAAAAGAATACATAATTATTAGTATTAATGACAAAAACAAAAAAAATCATGTTTAACAAGTTTCCAATAAATCATATATTTACAGTGAAGAAAGAATCCAAACTTTAGGAATGCGATATTCAGGTATATATTTACAGTGCAAAGAAAGAATCCAAACTTCAGGTCTGGCAGCACATGTTGAGAATGTACATTAGAAATTTATCTGTGATAGACCGTGAAGGAGAAGCAGAGCTGAGATCAGCCAAGTGGTACCTTGGTTCCACAGCGGGAGGAATGCAACTTGACAAGTAGCAGAGGTGAGTTCTCTGGGCTGTCAGAGCCATCAGTGAAAGATGGGCAGGAGCTTCATGGGACAGTACTGAAAGGGCTAATTGCATTGTTGTAGCTGCCCTGCGAGTACTTACTATCTACAGAGGGATTGCAATGGTGAAGGGCAGAAGTTCTCAAACTGGAAGTCAGGATCCCAATGTAGGTTGTGACACCACTTTAATGGGATGACCCAGGGCTGGCATTAGACTTGCTGAGGCCAAAGCCAAAGCCTGAACTCTACTGTCCAGGGCCCAAGCCTAAGGGCTTCAGCTCTGGGTGGTGGGGCTCAGATTACAAGACCCCAACTTGGGGCTGAAACCCTTGAGCTTGGGCTTTGGTCCCCCTGCCCAGGGTCATGTAGTAATTTTTGTTATCAGAAGGGGATTGCAGTGCAATGAAGTTTGAGAACCCCTGCTGAAGGGTAATAGTAGCGGATGATACTGTGTTTAGCCTTATTCAGAGAAAGTGCAATTACAACCATAGTGTGGTTGTGTGGATTCAGGGTATTTCAGAAGTTAGGGGATTTCAGTGGTGTTAGCTACACCAAAATGCTCTAGTGTAAGTAAAGGGTAGGAGACTTTGATCTAGTCAACTGAGTTTATATTCAATCATTTTAACTTAGTACTAAGTTTACCCTTGGTATATGTTTAGTCTTTCATCTCTAAGCATACAGTCTCAGCTTTTTATTATAAAAAAAGGTTTAGACTTAGCAATACAAAAATGTAAATCAGATGCAACTATAAAAGCATGATGTACAAATGCTAAAAACTGCCTATTAACACTATAGCTTGGATTCACTGTTGTTCTCGTCTTACACAGTCATTTATACCAGTGCAAAGTGGGTGTAAAATGCTAAGACTCTTATCTGGTAATATTCCACTTCCTTCTTTGTATTCAGTTTGTACTAGTATAAATGACTACACAAGATGTAGCGCAATAATGAATCACAGAATCATAGGGCTGGAAGGGACCGTAAGGGTCATCTAGTCTAACCCCACCAAGTATTGTAGCAGATTTTAGTTGTACTTTACTTCTTGCATATGCAATTTATGCTGCAAGTCTGACATGTATAGTGCACTGTACATTTGTGTAGAAACAACCTTTTCAATAATCTCAACAACTTCATTTTTTATATCTAAACTCTAATTTCTTTAGACTCACCTAAAATTTCACCAATGCCAATAAAAATACCAGAAAGGCCAATAAGACTTTTCTCTTCAGTGCCAAATCTATTCACAGCACCAATACAGGTCCCATATACTCCAGAAAAGAATGTTAATTCCAGACCTTTAAGGAAAGACAGACAAAAGTTGACAGCTGTAGTATTATGCATTATTTCAGACACCATTATGCAAAAGTTCCTTATGTCTAACCATTGTCTCTTACAAAGACATGGTTAAAAGATAAAGATTGTAGGTGCAATCACATTAATTTAGGAATATTCCAAGACATATAATTATATGACTTTCATAAGTCATAATACATAAACTATTTTAGAAAAACCCACACACTATGACATGTGCAGTTAGTGTCATATCTGCACCTGGGGTGAAATTCTGGCTCCACTGAAGTCAATGTAAATACTGTGACAAAGTTCCGAGTCTGTATTTGTGGGTCCTGCGCTTCCTGGCAGATTTAGGGGCCTCAGACACTCATCTAGGTCCAGAGTGACCTCCCTTTCTCAGTAACTAATTAAGGGAGGCAGAAAAGGGGGGAGCCCGGGCCCTCCCTCTACTCCAGACTCCAGCCCAGGGACCATATTAGTATCAGCTAAAATGGCTGACCTTTTATCCACAAAACACAATACAATGCCCTGGGTTACTTCCTCACAGCAGTCCCCACTTCTTCAAACTCCACTTCACCCTTACCTCAGGGCCTCCTTCCTTCTGTATGATATGTTCTCCACCGCTCAGTCTCACCAACAGCATAACTTCCTCCTACAGCTCCTGACACCCACAGCCCACCTGAGTAACTGGGAAGTTTTTATCTGGTTTCAGCCAGTGCCTGATTGGCTTCAGGTGTCCCAATCAGGCTAGCTGTTTCTACTCCTTTCTAGAAGCTTCCTGATTGGTCTGGAGTAGCCTTTGTTTGGCTATCCAGGGAACAGGGACCTGCACATCCTGAGGCTGATATACCTGCCTTCCAGCACTCTCCTATACCCTTCTGGTCTGACTCTGTCACAATACTTAGATTGACTTCAGTGAGAGTAAGATTTTACCCTGGGTCTTTGACCTCCCACCAAAAAATGTATGACAATATAACCTTGTTGTGTATCACTACTTTCAGATACTGTGGAACAATATACAGTCGACTCTCGATTATCCAGGATTGGGTTAACCAGAAAGTGGATTAACCAGGATGTCAAAAAAACCAACGTGTAACTCGTAGGCTGGCTCTGGCTTTGTTGCCGCCCCAAGCACACAAAAAAAGCCCCACCAGGGCACAGAGCAGCCAATGAACCAACCCCCCGCCCACCATATTTCCTGTGGATGATGATTATCCAGGATTTTATTAACCAGGATTAATTTTTCCCTATCATCCTGGATAATCGAGAGTCTACTGTATAACTGGAAGTTGGTTATAAGATTATACAATGGGGATGTCAAACCTATAGCCCCAGTGACAGACCTAGAATGACCATTTAATATTATATTAAGTAGGCCTGCTGCCAGAAGCAGCCAGAACAGTGCCTCAATCATTTACACACACTTCAAAAGAGTACATTACAAAATTTGGAATCCTGTGAGAACCTTAAGACCTGTAGTGGCTTTCACAAAAATGGGTACTGCAACATGGGCTGCACTAAAGCTGTTTCTGAGTCACTACAACACAGAAAGACACTGGTCATTTCTGGCTAGATCTCAGCTTTCCCAAGTCTTCTCTGTCTTGTTAAATTCTGCATGAATATTCACCTATACCATGAAGCATCACTGTTGTGGTGACCATAACCACTTTGTTTATTTTGTGTATTATATCCATTCATAATATTCAGCTTATACTCTTCATCTTCAAAGTGCTTTACAAAAAAACCCAAATACTCATAATATGCCCCCTAACATGAGGTAAGTAACCATTATTATCCCCATTTTACAAAGGGGGAAACTGGCCAAAAATGCTAAGTGACTTACCCAAGCCCACATAGCAATCAAAAGTAGAGTTAATAAGAGAACTCAGAGCTTCTGACTACTAGTCTCATGCTCTAATCACTAGACAAACTGCTCTTAGATTAACAATTTCCTATACAAATTTTGTTCTTTGTTTAGTAAAATTTATGTTTCACAGCTAAAAAAATACTAAGGTGCTCTATAAATAGCTGTGTTCAATTAATACACCTCCCCTAAAGTTCTAATAAGATATGGTATTTTTCATGCCCTGTCCTAAGCTATGATGTACTGTTATTGCAGAGTGTTGACCAGCTGCTGTGTTCCATCCCAGAGGTAGCGCTATGGTAATGATAAGCAATGTGATCTCTGTATACAATATACATTTAAGTTTTCAAATTATTTTGGGAATTCTTGCAGATTAAAAGTGCCACAAAATTATTATAAATATCATTTCAGGGAAACAGTTAAATAGTCAAATCTTTAAAGCCTGACTTCAATGCAGGAATAATTTCTTTTTTTGTTGTTGCTGTTTTTGTTTTTGTCCAGTGATGGCATTTCTGAAAAAAAGCCATTGTCCAAAGACTTATAAAGGAAATGACAGATTCCAAGATAAGCTTCTACTATGTACTACTACTTTCGATACACTTATAATTAACTAGAACTGAATAAAAATAAAAATAAACTCTAAGATAAGACCAATGTTTTGCTTAGTACTTCTCTACCCTACTACTGTCATTAACATGAGGAGAGGTAACATGGCTGAGGCCCAGCGAGAGTGACCACAGAACCATGAGTCATGCAATAAGACTTTTCAATATACAGAGTCCATTTCATAAATGTCAGCTCTTCCATAGCAAGTATATTTACAACAATGCAAAGAGTTGTGCTTAAACCAACACAAAGCCAGGACAAAAAAGAACTCTTAAGTAAACCTCTTTGGCAGAAAATATAGTGCACCATGTAAAGATCTAGTAATAGTAGGTGATTTTACATAGTATGTGAGCCTTAAAGCCTCACAAAACTTTGAACAGTTTCAATAACAGACCACAACAATTCAGAATCACTATCTGCTTTTGGAGCTCTTATGATGAATTGTACCAAATCACTTTACAATACAGATGGTAATGGTGAATTTGAGCCACCAGATGGCAGTATCATATTTCAAGCTAGACTAGTTTCTGACATTTTGTTACTTTAAGGGCCCAATTGGGCTTGAGTTACACAAAACTCTCATTGATGAAATGGGAGTTTTGCCTGAATAACGATTTCAGAATCAGATATCAAAAAACGTTATTATTTGTTGTATTTTTGTACCACAGTAGCACCATGTTACCTTGCTTCAACTTCTACAGATACTGCACCTCTAAGAGGGCCGCATTATGCTATGCAGTGTGCTGACATGTATTAAGAGAGCCACTGCCACAAGACACAACCAGTGGATGAAACAAACTAATGTAGATAGTGGATGGAGGACAAAGCAACAGTAAAATGAGTACATTTTGAATAATAGGCAGTAGTCTCAGCTCACCGCCAGCCTAGATATCATCTGCTGGCAGTGGTTTATAGACAGCACGGTAGAGATAAGTCTTAAGGAGGCATTTGAAAGACGATAAAGTGGTGACCTTATGGATTTTGACAGAGTTTTTTTTCCAAGTATAAGGGGTGGACCTTGTATTCTCCCACTGTTTGGGTACTGTGAGTAGGCATGACACTGACCTTTCTATAATAATGTTACTCTCCTGTCTCTCATACTGTTTCCCCCCAGGGATGAGAAGGCAGCATGGCTAAAATAGCCAATTTTTAAAGTGTGTTAAAGGTAAAAGACAAAGTTTGAAAATACGTTATAAGAATCCATGAAAGTAAGGGCTTATTTACACTTGAAACACTACAGCAGCACAGCTGTGGCACTGCAGCACTTCAGTGCAGACATTCACTAAAGCAACAGGAGAGGTTCTCCCATCAGCATAGTTAGTCCACCTTCCCGAGAGGCAGTAGCTAAGTCGACAGAAGAATTCTTCTATCAACTCAGTGCTCTATACTGGGGGTTAAACTGGCTTATCTATCTCGCTCAGGGGTGTGGACATGTCTTTAGTCAGCTGACCACCAACTGGTCTTAAAATAGGGCACTTGTCCTGGTCCCTAGAGGAAGGTGATCACCAGATGAAAGCTCAGCTGTCTGAGAAGTGGAGAGACAAAGTCTGGAGAATCAGAGAGTAGAAGTATCTAGAGAGAGAGAAAAAAAAGCGCTTGCATAGAGCTATCGGAGACCTGGTAGAGATGAGTTCTGCAGAGAGCTGGAACAGAATTGTTGGTGAGACCTGACCAGACTGGGAGCCTCTGATGAGCAGAAGGCTTGGCCACTGACCCTTATCCAGCTTGGTGAGAAGAAGCTGGACCTCAAAGGAAGAGGTTGGGCTCTCAGCAAGGGGAGGACTCAGGCAGGGAGTCCTGAGGCATGAAACTTAGTGAGAAGCTCTCTTGTGGGCAACGTGACTTGAGGACTGTGGTAAAGTTCATGAGACTGGTCACTCAGGTGGACAGTTTAGAGAGTAGAGCAAAAAGGAAATGGGAACATCGTGCCACTATTGACTCTCAGATGAGTGATCTGGAGGCATTGTCCTTGAAGAGAGGACTGGAAAAATTATTGTATCTTAGTATTCTTTCTGTGAGTTTGTCAAGAACAGTTTTGTTGCAAGGGCTTTAGGGGAATTACTGCACTGGTATATATGAACAAATTATGCCCAAAGGCAGGTTTTGTATCAGACAGTGAAGGTATATCTACACGATGAAGATTATACTGGCATAGGTATGCCAGCATAGCCGTGTAGTGTAGATGCAGCTTTCAACAACGGTTTGCATTTTCCTGTCAGCATAGGAACACTACTTCCCTGAATAAAGTTGGCTATGTCAATGGAAGCCCTCTTCCATCGACATAGCTGTGTCTACATTTTGTCAGCATAGCTAAGTCAGTAAGGAATGACATTTTTTCCATATCTATGACTGACAGAGGCATGCAGCTATAAATTTTCAGTGTAGAACAAGCCTGAGAGTCTGTCATGGGCAAACAAATGGGAAACTGAGGCAAGTGTATGGAGAAAGATAAATAGTGTGTCCCCCAGGGATCTGTACTGGGACCAGTATTATTCAAGATATGCATAAATGATCTGGAAAAAGACATAAACAGTGAGGTGGCAAAATTCGCAGATGATACAAAACTACTAAGGACAGTTAAGTCCAAAGCAGACTTTGAAAAGCTACAAAGGGATCTCACAAAACTGGGTGACTGGGCAACAAAATGGCAGATGAAATTCAATGTTGATAAATGTAAAGTAATGCACACTGGAAAATATAACGCCTATTATACAAATAAAATGATGGGGGGTAAATTAGCTGTAACCATTCAAGAGAGAGATCTTGCATCATGTGGATAGTTCTCTGAAAACATCCACTTAATGTGCAGCAGCAGTCAACAAAGTGAACAGAATATTGAGAGTCAATAAGAAAGGGATAGATAGTAAGAGAGAAAATATCATATTGTCTCTATATAAATCCATGGTACGACCACATCTTGAATACTGCATGCAGATTTGTTCGCCCCATCTCAAAGAAGATACGCTGGAATTGGAAAAGGTTCAGAAAAGGATAACAACAGTGACTAGGGATATGGAACAGCTTCCGTATGAGGAGAGAGTAATAAAATTGGGACTTTTGAGCTTGGAAAAGAGACAACTAAGGGGGGATATGATAGAGGTCTATAAAATCATAACTGGTGTGGAGAAAGTAAATAAGGAAGTGTACTCCCTCTCATAACACAAGAACTAGGAGTCACCAAATGAAATTAATAGGCAGGTTAAAACAAACAAAGGGAAGTATTTCTTCACACAACACACAGTCAACTTGTGGAACTCTTTGCCAAAGAATGTTATGAAGGCCAAGACTATAGCAGGGTTCAATAAAGAATTAAATAATTGCATGGAGGATAGGTCCATCAACGGCTATTAGCCAGTATGCGCAGGCATGGTGTCCCTAGCCTCTGTTTGCCAGAAGCTGGAAATGGGCAACAGGGGATGGATCACTTGATGACTACCTGCTCTGTTCATTCCCTCTGGGGCACCTACCGTTGGCCACTGTCGGAAGACAGGATACTGGGCTAGATGGACCTTTGGTCTGACCCACTATGGCCATTCTCATGTTTTTATTGTGTAGCGGCCTGCCACAGGCGTGCACTCCATGTGAGGGCTGCCCTATTACAGAGTCAAACCAGTGATTGCAATGTAGGAAGTCCTTGCAACATTTTGCTAATGCAGACATGGATTTAGGACAAGGGCTCTTACAAAAGTCTCCCACGCTTCACTGCAAGTCTGATGGAGCTGATATTAAAGACCTCATCATCAAAAATGAGTTTAATTACCATTATTAGACTTCAGTGAAGTTTAATTGTGTTCTAACATGATTCAGGCTGGCCAGTATGAACAGAGACAAAGTGTGTAATAAAATTGATTCATAAACCATGCCCTAGGCAAGATATAAATTGGCTGACCTTAAACTGGGTTTAACAACTCCTATTAAATCCCATAATTTTGGCAGGATTCGGTACAAAAAAATTAATCTACAGAAGAGCATTTTTCAGAAACAGAGTACAAAAATACTATAAAAGAGTAATAAACTGCAGTATGTTAAAGTAATATATACTGGGATACAAGAATATAATCCTGATCGAGGGGTACTCATTTAGTGTCCCATAAAATGCCCTGGCACTAGTAAATGATTGTGTCCTTTTGCCAATTTTGTTACCTGTATAAGCTGTTGTAACACTAAGGAGCAAAATCTCTTTGGTGAAGTACAGCTTAATAGATCTCTCTGCAAAGAAAAAACATAAATGAATAAAATTCGCTGACATTAAGGGTACATTTACTTTCTCTTGCTGTTTACCAAAGGCACAAATACATTAAAATGATGCAAACCATGCACTGATTTTTTCTCTCTTTGATTAAATAAGGCTGCTACGTAGGGGACCTTTAACATAAAAGGCCAATGTGAACGAGTTTTATTGTGGGGGGAGAGGGTAGAGAAGGAAATCAACCAAATAAATTTTTAAAATGACTAAAGGCTGAGTGGTTTTATGTACTGTACTCTTGTAATCTCAATTCAGAATATTTTTATTTTAAAATAATTAATTGAATTTTTCTAAATGTTTTGAGGCCAAATTTTGCTTTCAGATATCAACAGCTAAGTGTCATTAATTACAAGCTCCAATGGGAGCTGCACACGTGTCTGAATGAAGAATTTTTATTTTTTAAATTGTTTAACTTTATTGTAAATGTTGATGTAAATTCATACAAAAGGTGATTTATACTTCATCTTGCTCTTTCTTTAATGGGAAACATTTTTACTTTCATAGAGTAGCTTTTCCTTTTTTCCTGCCCTCATCCCTGTGATCTCACTTCTCATCCTGTCCTCCCTTCTGAGTGCAACCCTCTTTTTCACCTCCGTAGACTTGTTTCACTTCTGTCCTGAGACTGTCAAATATCCTTTGCCTCTCTCTCAACTCAGCAACTCGCACAGTTGTTCATTAGTCCTCTTTAATCTCCACAGAATGAGATCTTTGCTCTTTTCACTGAGCCTTGAACCCGGAAGTGCCTAGAACCTTCAAAACACAGATCCAGCCTACTCTTTGCCTCAGTGTCATGTCACCTTAAAGCAGACACCACTGCTAAAGACTCTAAAAATCCTAGACTGATCTGGGATATGAAGGATCTGAGCTATACGATACGTTGGATGAATGAAGAACAGAGGAGGAACTGTGAGGATTTTTTTAGCTGAGTGATTAACAAGGAAGATTAAGTGTCTCAGGATTAAGGAAGAGGAGACTGCAGATCTACTGCTCTGCATTATTAAAGACATATTTCTGTTTAAAATTCTTCATATATGGTTGTGTACAAATAGGATCATTTGACAGTTCATAAATCTGTTGCAATATTTTTGAGAGATGGTTCTAAAGTGCAATAATACTTACTAAATGCATCCACTGCCATCGTTGCTTTGCTTTGGACAGACCTGGGTAAATATTTTTTTAAGATCAGAAAGATGAACCAGAGAGAACCATTACTATCTTGTTGGAAAATATACTAATTCATCTTTTAGTTTTCTGTACATTTTCCTGCCCATAATTAGCAAATTTCAACACACTATGTTTAATAAAACATTTTTGTGAAATAATATTTTAGTCAAAAAAGATATTTTTTCTTTTGTGTGGGTGTATGTCATTCACAGATCATCCTCTTTTATAGCACTATATCTCTGGGTTTTGTCTGTATCAGACTTGTTCTCTCCACTACATGTGCCCTCGTCTTTCTAATTATCCTACAGCTATGCTAATAAAATAACTGTATCTGCAAATACTGTTTCAGGAAGATTTTAGTGCTTATATCTATGCATTTCTAATGTGCACATCAGCCTGGTATCTAGCCATTTGTGTGAGATCTGCAGCTAAATAATAACTGATAGCTTAACAGATCTCTACAGGTTATTAAATCTGTCCAAACAATCCTTGCCTACCACTGCGGCACAATATTTTTAAAAAACTGTTAGCAAGATAGTCAGCCTACATTGCCACTGATACGACAGGCCTGGTTGAGCAGATGCTTTTGAAAATTCTGACCCAAAGCACCTGCCAAAGCGACAAAGTAATAAGAATTCTAAGCCCTATCTCCACCAGCAAACCAAAATTACAAACCACTGAGCTTCAAGTAGCTAATAAAGGACAATGGAAGAATTGTTTAAGGTAAGGGGTGTGTCTAAAAGGGTTTAGAAACCTACAAAGCTCTTAGAACTACAAAGACACTTGCTTGCCAGATACAAATTCTGATACGAATGAATCAAGCTTCCTATAATTCTCAGAGAGGCTCTGAAGGTTCTTTCTGTGCTGCTCAATAAGGATGTCAGCCCTCTCTTGCACAATAATTATTATAGAGAGACAAATTGAGAATGTGCTTTTAGAAGGGAAGTAAACAGTCTCACCCCAATCTGACCCCTAGTCTGTTTTTGCCTTCATAACCCCCTCTCTGCTCTGCTTCTATCCCCAAATCACTTCCATGGTTGGAGACCAATAGTTACTGTTTGGAGGTAAGGGCAAGAAAAAATATGAAAGAACATACATATGCTTAATAGCGAGAGGAGGAAGATAAATGAAGTCTCTCCAAAGACCCTTACTCACCAATGAAAAAACACTATTTGTTATGTCCTATCCCATGCTCAAGTGTATCGCCTATGAGGAGAACAAGTAATGATTGCATCAACTAGTTAATGGCTACTTGGCTACTCTCCTATAGTTAATGGCTACTCTCCTATACTTTATTCAAATTCTACAAGCTTTTGGTTTGGAGGGAGAAGCAAATAAGTTTTCCATTATGCACTACATACACACATGCTTGGCTGGATGGTAATGTGTTATTGCCATAAGCACTTACGAGCTGTCTACAATGCTTTCATCAGTGGAGGAGACTTCCTCCTCCAGTGTGTTTGACTCCTCTGGTTTCCTAATCAGAAAGAACAGAAATGTGCCCACGAGACTGAAGACAGTTAGAGCAATGAAGACAGTCCTGCGATCACTCTCTGTGGAAAATCAAAAAGGTGTCACACACAGGTCTGCATAAAACAATTCAAGTCTAATAAGCTATCTCCACAACTAATGGATAGCTAAGAGGTTTCCATGCTAAAGCAAGGTACAGTTTATAAAGAGATGTATATAATACATATTAACTTCAGTGGTATTGTCTAACTTACCACCTGTGGGGCAAAGTGTCCCTTATGATTGGCAAATTCCTTTGTCATTGCTGAAATGCCAATGGAATGCTGGCTGCTCAAAGAATATCACCACCACTTTCTCCTGTGGCTAAGTGGGGGTTAATAAAAGGGAAGAGGAAGTGCAGAGGCTGTTCAATAACAGTATCCGGTATTGCTTGCAAGGTAGAGGCATCATCATCTTCCCTACACTGATTAGAAATAAATCCCTTCCTCTCCAGCCCCAGGAACTAATGTTACATTATGTGATACTATAAACTCGTAGACGTACATATTTCAAAAGCCACAGGCTCATGAAATCTCACAATCTGACAAAAGATAACAGTGAGTATCTGGAGGAAAGGTACCTGATGTTCCACGCACCCTCTACACTAACCAACTTGTTTGGCACAGTAAATTCTTTTGTGCAGAGGCTTCCCCTAGTCATCAAGCAGAAAAACTGCTGAGAAGCAGCTAATCATGGGTTGTGTTGAGACAAACTAACCTTTGGGCTCCCACTTCTCAGTCCTAAAGATACTGCCTATGTACTTATATTTATTTTTTCAATGGCTTAAAGTTTAACAGAATGTTTTCAAAATACATTTAAAACAAAATCCATGTAAGATTCCAAATCAATGACAATGTGTCTCCTGTGTGTGTAGTTTTTAAAATAGTATTTTATGTGCATGTGCAAACAGCTCTTGTGGGAACCTGAAATAAAGTGTGGTAAGGAGGGATTAATGTTCAAATGTAGGAACATTCACCTTAAAATGAAATGGAATGAGACTCCTAAATTGTTTTAACACGCTTCAAGGGACTTTAATTCACTTAAAGTTAAAGGAAAACTTCAATGTGAGTTCTGTTAAATGCTGTAATCCGAGGTGATTAGCAGGAGTTATATAAATCGGGAAACAGAATTTCAGACTCCACAGATTTATGTTTTTGGCAGAATTTAAGCTTTTGCTTTAATGTTTGGATGTTTGAATATATATAGGCTGTGCTACTCAGTCTGCAGAGAGCCTGAATCAATGGTACAGTAACAGAGCTGGGAACTGCCCTGTTCGGCAGAAGAGGATGCTAACTGCAAAGTCTTAGATGATCACTTAAAAGTCAACATTTCAAATTATCTTTAGCAGAAACATCCTCCTAAAATGTTTATCCAATGAGGTTGAAAATTCCTTTTATTTGGAAGGACGTCCTACAGGGAAAAGGCTTCATATTTTAAAGATGTGGATAGTTGAATGGTCTATCAGATATTAGAGTTCTGTTTTAGTACATAATATAGGAAACCCTCCTCCTCACATACACCTTGCAGCAGGATCATCAACTCCATTTAATATTACAATTCTGTTTTTTTTCTGGGTTTCCTGACTGACTATATTAAAACACAGGCTTTGTCACATTTTCCATATAAATCAGTTGGCTTCTTAGTCGACAATCACTATCTACATATCAGTCCTTGCCCCCACCTTTTTAAAGCAACTCAGGTCCCAGATGCTCTGGGTGGAGCCCTACAGCTTTGACCACCTGTCACTTTCTCCACTGAATATGAGTGCACTTTACTCCAAGTTCTACTCTGATAGATTTGGAAGGTTCCAGCCACAATTTTAATTATAATTCAAACAGAAAATTAACCTTGATTATCTGTATCAAGTCAGGGACACTGAGGGTTTGTCTGCACCAGGATATTATTCTAGAACAGTTAGGATGTGAATTTAAAGTGTAATGGCTATGCCTGAACTGTTCCCCATGTGGACATTTTTATTTCAGAATAAGAGTCGTCACATGGGAAGCTATTACGGAATTCTGCAATAAACTACTCTGATCAATTTCCCTCTGTACATGAACCCTGAAGGCAGGCAAAGGGAACAGCAACCAGGAGTACTGGAGATATTCTCAGCTCTTGTATCACATGGCTTTACATACTCAGGCTATGTCTATACTACGCAGCTTTTAGCGACACAGCTATGGCACTACAGTCATGCCGCTAAAAAGTGTGCAGTGTAGTGCTGCTGTTTGTTGGCAGGAGAGAGCCCTCCCACCAACAAATAACTTCCACCCCAATGAGCAGCAATAGCATTGCTGGCAGGAGAGCACTCCTGACTACGAAGTGCTGTTCATACCAGCAGTTGTCATCAACAGAACTTTTGTCTTTTGGGGGTGTTTTTAATGCCTCTGAACAACAAAAGTTTTGTCTTTCAATTGCCAGTGTAGACAAAGCCTAAAACTAAAATACTCCCCAGAAAACAAATATAAATTTTACCTGTTATTCCCTATGTTTCTAGTTGTCACAACTATGGCTATATCTACACTAGCACTTTTGTTGGTCAGGGGTGCGTGAAAAACACCCCCTAGCCAACAAAAGATTCACAGACAAAAACACCAGTGTGGACAGTATTATGTAGGAGGAAGAGCATCTCCCATCAACATAGCTACTACCACTTGGGTTGGAGGTGGTTTAATTATGCCAGTGGGGGAGCTCTCACCCGCTGGCATAGAGGGACTACACAGAAGATCTTACAGCAGCACAGTGCAGCTGTGCCACTGTAAGGTCCGTAATGTACACATAGCCTATGGCTGCTTCCTCCTTCATTATTTTATCCATTTTTTCATACATTATGATATAGCAAAGTATTCTACACACAAAACAAGTAGTACAAACCTGATATGTGAGTTTTCCCACGCCAAGCAAAGTATATATAAAGATTTCCAAAGAACAAGCTGCAAACAAAAGAGGGATAACACAGGAATATAGTATTTATTATAGTGACAAATTATATATAAAAGAATATGGTGTAAATGTTAGATAGAGAGAGGGTGCCTGTCCTCACACTGTCAAACTGCTAGCCCAAAGAAATGTAAAACAAAATTGAGGATTCACCTTCATAAGGCCGACTCTACATTTCAAAGGGATCCAAGATATCAGAAACGACATTAACTTTAGTCCATCAAGAGGAAAGACCTGCCGCATATAACTCCTATTTACCATTAAGCACTGCTCAATATCAGCAACAATGTCACCTCCCGCTTCTCCTTTTGTTTCATAGTCTGTGGAGCATCACTCTGAAACACTGTCAGAGACAAGTCTCCCTTGCACTCTCATTGAACAATACAGCAAGTACAGGGTGCATGTAACCAAAGGGAAAGATTTAATAAAGGAAAGTTACCTGGACTGTAAAAGTGCCCAGAAGATTCCACTGTTTCTCCCAATAGTGTTTTCATCTGAATTTATTGTCAGGCAATTTCCCTGCGCAGTCCAAAGTACTGAAATTCAAATTAAAAAATAGCTGAGAAAGGAGGAAAAATAGTTTCTAGAGAGAGAGACAAATGTAGCGAAGAAGTACAAGCAGATACACACTAAGTGCAATACTTACCAGCAGCTGCTATCCCAATGAAAACAGAAGCAGTGTAGAAGGACCATGTGAAAGGCTGGATAAAAACCGCAATGTATATGCTAAAATATAACAATGTATTATATTCAAATTGAATGTGGTCAATGTTATGCTGATTATGCTTTTTAACAATCAGATTTGCATCAAGCACTTATTCCTAAACTCATTTTGAAAAGACTCCAAGCCAAACAGATTTGAAAAAAAAACAGTTTTTTATTACCCTAAACAGATAATACTATTTTTCTAATACAATCATTAGATTGAGGCCTGATCTTGGTTCTTTACTCCAAGGTCAGCCAGATCTGCCAGCGCTGTGGAAATAACATGGTCACTGTCTCTGGGGGAGGGAGTGCTCTGAAGTGACATTCCAAGTGACTCAAGAGCAACACTGATATCATTGCAAGAAGCCAAACCCTTCCCTCCTCAGCCAGTACAATTTCATGCATGACACGGTACCTTTTAAAGGTGAAGTAAAGGGAGGAAATGCATAAGAAGCAGAAACTACAGATTTAAATGAATTACTTACCTGTAAAATAGACCGCTAACAAACATGGATAACTGAGGTCCTACTACAGCAACCACTGAAGGTGAAATAAGATTTGACGCAGAGAACACCCCATAAATAATGGCCATGCTACACAAATAAATAATAAAGATGAATTAAGCATTTCAAATGAAATTTAAGAGTATTGGATAGTGTAGTTAACTTTATTTAAGGAAAATTTTCAAATGATTAAAAACTATTACATCAAACATACTGCTAGCCTACGTAACTACACGATCTTACTATTCTAGTCCCTCTTTCCCTTCTATTGTTATTTAACCTTGTTTGTTGCACCTTATCTTAAATTAGATTTTAACTCTTCAGGGCAGCAACCAAGTCTTCCTAAATGATTGCACAGTCCCTGCACAACACAGTCCCGCTCCCCGATCATGATTGGGGACTTTGGTTGCTATGGCACTACAATAAACATTAAAAAAACTGGTTTCCACAGTTCTGATATCTTGATTTTCCTCCTAACTTTAGGAGTGTTCCCTTCCATGTGACTGTTGAAAGCTCTCTTGCAAGCTGATCTGCACGGGCAGACCTTGTGCTCTATGTGGGTACAAAGGTCCACACATGTGGATAAGTTTGTAAGATCAATGCCTTAGTTAGCTGCTTTATTTTTCAATAATTTCATCATAGACTGCATGACCCAAGATAAAAAACGAAGCATGGCATTGTTTCTTCCTACACAGAAAAAGTGCAAAACATTAACATGGTTCATTTTAATAGGAAGATCTATGTGTAAAATTAAGCTGTGTTTAAGTCTATTAACATAATTCTGTTTTTAAAGTGTAAGTTCAGCAGAACAATACAAACACCTTAGAGCATGTCCCTATAAGATTTCATTAAGATTGGCTATGCCTTTTAAGTAACAAAAGGACAAAAATATCATTGTCAATTACCTGGTGTAGCCACTGCCATGAAAATCTGTGTTGTTTAAATTTGTGATAACAGTTTGCTGTGTAGAGAAAATTATAAATAATAATACAGAAAGTACATTTTATTTTATTTTTAAATCTGAAAACTACAAACAGATTAGCATAAGAGAGCAAAGTTACAACTGATTGTTAATAACATCGCCCAAGGAACTAAACACAGTTTAGAAATGGCCATTAAACCTTGTAAACCAGTGGTTCTCAAACTTTTGACAACCGCGACCCATTTTTCCTTCCTCGGCTGCTGCAGCGGACCCTTGTATGTCTGCCGAAAAGCCGCCAAATAAATTACTTCCAATTTCGGCAGCTATTTTCAGCGGACATGCCGAGTGCTCCCGAAATAGCTCGGTATGTCCGCCGAAAAGCCGCCGAATGCGGAAGTAATTCATTCGGTGGCTTTTAAGCAGCGCCAGGAGCTCGTGACCTCCCTGGAAGCGCTCGGCAGACCCTCAGTTTGAGAAACCCTGTTGTAAACCCTAGGTGAGGAAGTAACTATTACACCCATTGTACAGTTAGGGAAACTGAGCTGCAGCTTGTTCAGATTCAGTGGCAGAGTCAAGGACTGGACATCAAAATTCTGACTCCCATTCCCCTTTCTAATTAGTCTACACTCCCTTCTTTTTTCAAATGAACAATACGCAAGCCTTTGAAAACCACGTTTATTAATTATAGCCTAACTTCCATGAATTAGGCCTTAGGCTGTAATTAATACACGTGGTTTTCAAAAGCTTGAGTAATGACTATTAGCCAGGATGGGTAAGGAATGGTGTTCCTCACCTCTGTTTGTCAGAGAATGGTGATGGATGGCAGAAGAGAGCTCACTTGATCATTACGTGTTAGGTTCACTCACTCCGGGGCACCGGGCATTGGCCACTGTCAGGAGACAGAATATTGGGCTGGATGGACCTTTGGTCTGACCCAGTACGGCCTTTCTTTTGTTCTTAAGGCCCTGAACCTCACAGGTTTTTAGGCTCCCAATTTCTGTTGATTTCAATAGAAGTTAGGGTGCCTAAATACCAAAGGGATCTTGGACTAAGTCCCCTTGTGGATCTCAGCCTTCCTTCCTACACTCGCCCTCTATCTACTGGTTTTCTGGTATGCTGGTTTGGTCACGGGACAACTGCAATTTGAACTATGGAATCTAAGTCCTTATTCATTCACTGCACACATGAGAACATAAGAAAGGCCGTACTGGTCCATCTAGCCCAGTATCCTGTCTACCGACAGCGGCAAATGCCAGGTGTCCCGGAGTGAGTGAACCTAACAGGTAAAGATCAAGTGATCTCTCTCTTGCCATCCATCACCCCCCTCTGACAAACACAGGCTAGGAACACCATTCCTTACCAAGCCTGGCTAATAGCCATTAATGGACTTAACCTCCATGAATTTATCCAGTTCTCTTTTAAACCCTGTTATAGTCCTAGCCTTCACAGCCTCCTCAGGCAAGGAGTTCCACAGGTTGACTGTGTGCTGCGTGAAGAATAACTTCCTTTTATTTGTTTTAAACCTGCTGCCCACTAATTTCAATGGGTGGCCCCTAGTTCTTCTATTATGGGAACAAGTAAATACCTTTTCCTTATTCACTTTCTCCACACCACTCATAATTTTATATACCTCTATCATATCCTCCGTTAGTCTCCTCTTTTCCAAGCTAACAAGTCCTAGCCTCTTTAATCTCTTCTCATATGGGACCCGTTCCAATCCCCTAAAATCATTTTAGTTGCCCTTCTCTGAACCTTTTAGGTATTGCTTGCAGACACTTTTATTTATGAGAGACAAGGTGGATGAGGTAGTATCTTTTATTGGATAAGCTCTCTCTCATCAACAGGAGTTGGTCCAATAAAAGATATTACCTCACTTACCTTGTCTCTCTAAGGCTTTGTCTACACTGGATTTTTGTCAGTAAAATATTTGTTGTTCAGTGGTGTGAAAAAATCACCCCAAAGAATGACAGAAGTTTTACTGACTAAAAAGCACCAGTGTGAACAGAGCTTTATTGGCAGAAGAGCTCTCCTGCTGACAAAGCTATCGCCGCTCATTGCGGGTGGACGTTTTTTGTCAGTGGGAGAGCTCTCTCCTGCCAACAAAGAGCAGCTACACTGTGCATCTTTTAGACTGGGATAGGCAACCTATGGCATGTGTGCCGAAGGCGGCACGCAAGCTGATTTTCAGGACTCACACTGCCCAGGTCCTGACCACCAGTCCGGGGAACTCTGCATTTTAATTTAATTTTAAGTGAAGCTTCTTAAACATTTTAAAAACCTTATTTACTTTACATACAACAGTAGTTTAGTTATATATTAAAGACTTATAGAAAGAGACCTTCTAAAAACATTAAAATGCATTACTGGCATGCGAAACCTTAAATTAGAGTGAATAAATGAAAACTTGGCACACCACTTCTGAAAGGTTACCGACCCCTGTTTTAGACTAATATCCTGGGACTAACACGGCTACAACAACACTGTATACAGCTTTTACTTATAAAAGTTCACCCACAAAGATGCTTGGGGTGAAGCTGCTCATTTAAAACAATAACTATTTTTTTGTGATTCTATAGTGCCTTTAGATCTCAAAGTATTTAACAGACACTAACAAATTAGCCCTCTCAACACTTCTTTAATGTAAAGCAGTATGGGCCCCGTTTTTACAGAAATGGAAACTGAGGCATGGACATGGTCTGCAGCAGTCATGAATTGAACCTCTATTTCCAGACTCTCTGTCCTGTGCTTTAGCCACATCAGCCTCCTCTACCATAAATTAACCATACAACATCGTAATGCAACATTTATAGATCTACAAGCAAGGAATTCCTCCTGAAAATAAGAAAAGAGAGTCTCTAAATATGGCAAACACCGGTTTATAATAATAAAAGTAGTAAAAGGACAGTCTACTTTTAAGGATAAATTGAATTATTTTTATGTTCAATTTGCCTGCAGTAAAGGAGAGAGAGACTGACAGTAAATTATTTAGTGAGATGGAAAGTGACTTGGCAGCTCTGTCAGTTGTGATGGTATGACCACTCACCAGATACTGTATTCATACCCCTTCAATCTCCAGTTTGTCATTACATAAAGAAAATGTGAGATTAAGGAAGATTAATTAACCAGGAGAAATTAGGTGACAAAGTTACAAAATATAGCATCCTGGTCATGTGTTTTAAAGCGAAATTATAAAAAACTCAGAAACATGACAAGATCCAGTTTAATTCAATTGCAGAATAGATAATTGCCAGAGCAGATATTATTAAACTGAATGTGTTTAATTAACAATTTTTTTTCTAAGCAATTGTGTTGTCTCATACCACTATTATTTCACTGCTATACTCTCTTAAAGAATCAGATTACTTAAGTACCTGTGCAAATACTAAATCAAGAGAAACACAAAAAGATAAAATGTAATGCTACCATGCACCTTAGATCCCTAAAACAACCCTTAAAATTGTGGTGTCAGAAAGAAACGTAAGGATGTGGAGTGTTTTGACATTTGCACTTACCGCAACATTTCCACACGTTTGGAAGGCAGTAAACATAAACATAAAAGCAAGTCCTAAAATAATTATGTTAAAAAGCTTTTTCGATTTAGGAGACATTTTGTTTTCCCTTAGGAAGTTGTCCTCTTCAGTCCGGAGAAGTTCTATTTTCCTTTTAAAGCTCCCTTTTAAGTTCTGTCAAAAAACAAGGAAAAAACCCTTCACAAACAGGTATTCAAAACTAATTGTTAAGTGTTAAGAAGTATTCACTGGCAAGTCAAGAAGTCTAGTCTTTACTGTAAATAAAATAAAGGAAAAAAACAATAATACTGAAAAAAACTCTCAAGTCAACAGTTTAGTAAGAGTTGTGGAGATTATTTAGATCCTTTCATATGAAGATATGCAGAGTGCAGTATATTATTTTTTCATGACATCTCTTCCCCCGAGAAGTAATTTCCGACCCGGTGAGTTAATATATCAGCTCACTTCCTTACGGCCATTGCTCTGAATCAGATTTTAGTCAAAAGACATTAAATCACCTGACAAAGGAAAGAAAAGACACTCATACACACAAGCCATGTCCATTCATGCTGAACAGGAAATAAGGAATATTTCACAATCCAGGTCAGCTGACTGATCAGGCTAGAACACTCTCATGCACTCTGGGAAATGCAGTTTCAGCATTTCTCCAACTTAAAAAAAGAGTAAATCTACAATATTACTTAAAATAACAATAGTATGTTTGTGGTTACTGTAAATAATATTCCATAACCTTTAGACAATAATACTTTGGGTAAGAAACCAAATTTCTCAGAAAATCTTTTAAGAAAATTGTCACCTACTGCTTTCAGTCATGCAAAAAGCATTCATAAATGCAGACTGAAAAGCTCAGGAGGTCCTTTCAAAAAACACAGCAAAAAAGAAAGGAAAGGAAATATGTCATTGTCACTGACGCACATGCACAGTCTCTCTCTGTTTCAGTCTGTTGCTCACTCACTTTGAAATGGAAGTGAAATAGCTGCTTCTACAATCATTCAATATTTTACCTTGAAATCCTTCCAACATAAAACCTATTATTTAATTGCTAATATATTTATGTACTGAGTTTTGTAAAAAAATAAGTAATCCTCAAGATCAGAATATCCCTATTTTAAAAAGTGAGTAAAGCAGAAAAAGAAAGTCAGACATCTTATACTAAGTCTGTCCCCACTTCCTGCTATTATTATTTAGCACTTGTATTACAAAAGTACCCAGAGGCGCCAGTCAGGATTGTGCTAACTGCTGCACAAACACACACAAAGACATAGGGTAAAACTGGCCAAGTTGAAGTCAATGACAAAACTTCCATGGACTTCAGTGGAGTCCCAAGGTTTCATCCAGCATTTCTTCCTGTCCTGAAAGGCTTTCTCAGAACCTACCATTCCAACAACAGCCAAAAACACTGTATTATTTATTCAATATTTTAAAGATTTCTCAGCTATTATTTTGCAACATTGTACAGTATTTTATTTGAAACTAGAGCTTTCTTGTTACTTATGCGAGTTAAGGGACCAGACAGCAAGTGTGAAAAATCTGGTCAGGGGGTGGGGGATAATAGGAGCCTATATAAGAAAAAGACCAACAAATCGGGACTGTCCCTATAAAACCGGGACATTTGGTCACCCTATATGTGAGCCAATACCTCTATTCTTATGAGTATTGACTTGGAATAAGATCCAGGGCTCAAGGGGGATGCCTGCATGGATCACATTGCAGGAGCAAGGCCTTGGTTATGTGCTTGGGAAGAGTAACTCCTTTCCTCCAGTTTCTACATTATGAACATTACAAAGGGAGATTTCTATGAGAAATAGGAGGAAGACTCCCTCTACCGTTTTGAGGGATTCACTGTAAAGCAGATTTTTAAATCTCTTCTGATATAAAGATTTTTGTGGTGTGATTCAAAGAGAAATTTTAAATTTTGCTGTCCTATGTTAAATGAATAAATAACAAAAAGCACTAAAACAGACATAAAAAGAAGCAAGACTTCATTTCCTTAATTTAGATTACTCATGCAGGAAATACCTTGCTTCTTGTTTTTATACAAACATTGTTGCTTCCTGTTATATTTATTTTCACTATTGAGCACAATATTTATTAAATAAAGCATTACACTAAGAACAAAAAGTAAAATCTCACTATTAGCTTTTAGAAATCTCTCGTTCACATTGTAATCCCAGTTAAAGAGAGATCTCTGGAAATGCAGTCTCTTCTTCATCTTCGTTTATTTTCTTTTTAAATAAATTTGTCAAGAAGACAATCATAAACCTTTAGTAATGACCTACATATGCATTTGTCATTGTTGTTATTTATTACTATTATTATTATTTGACTAATATAACTGAAGAAAACAGTGTAGACAAGGTCAAATTTCCCACTATCACACTAACACTGGTACCGCACCACTGGTTGGTGGAGTATGGTCACAGTGCTAGTATGCATAGGCTGATTGTATCTCCCCTACACCAGTTTGAGCAGGCATAGACAACAGAAAAATAACAATTCCAAATGCCAGTCTACCCTAGTACTCCCACTAATGCTACACTGTGGCAGTGCAGCAGTGGGAAATCTGAAGAAAAATGCTAGCAGTCTTTTGCGCCGCTGAAGTGTATATGTGATGTCCTAGCACCTTGGAGTGGAGATGTGGAAGTCATTGAAAGGTGATGTCCATGCCTTGACATCAGGGAAGTTTTTATATGATGCCAGCAGCAACATGGCAGCAGGTGTATGCTTGTGCAGCTTTTACATGGCACCCCAAAACCTTGACAATGTGCATGTAAGCTTTCACACAGAACCAGCAACATTGTCACAGATCACATATAAGGGCTTTTCCACAGCGCTCCAAGAAATATGATGAGGTATCCTTGGGGAGCTTTCACATTACATGCAGAGTTCATGTGGCATTCCCAGCACTATGGAACTGCATGAATGTTTGTGGCGCTTTTACACACCATGTCCCCAGTAGTGTGTCAAAGTATATATGTGTGAGGGGCTTGTGTGCAGCATTCCCAACCACAGGATGAAAAATGTGTGTAAATGTGAGGTGCTTTCGTGTGGCACTCCAAGTAAAGTGGCAGAATGTATTTGGGAGGAAGTACTGCTTCCAGCACTTTGGCAGGGGGAGGGAGTGGCACTTGCATGGGACACCCAGCATAGTTGCAGGCAGTGTGTGTTTGGCGGGAGAGAGAAAGGGAAGGAGCATCACACAGTGTTCTGACATTACACTTGCAGCACATGGCAGCTTGACATAGGGCTTCATGCTGGCCTTACAGTAGCAGAGCAGGTGTGCATGGGTGTGCTGAGGGTTTCAGATTGTATCCCCCACACTGTGTGGATTTGGGAGGGAGGGGTTAAAATGACACCTTTTGCATCTCGGTGGGTGTGAATGCAGGGTGAAAAAGAAGTGCCTACCTATACGTAGGAACCTTCATGTGGTATCTGCCGCATCGTCAGGACAAGTGGGAGGGCTTCGTGCACTGACCCCATATTGTGGTGTGAGGGAGAAATGGGACTTTAATGGGAACTGGCCAGCAAAACAGCAGCCTGTGTGTGTGTCTATGAGAGGCATAGGACACGGTCCCCATCCCACATGAGGGGGTGAGCAGAGGCCTACGAAGATGTATGAGGTGAGGAGAAAGTGCCCTCCCCAGTATCTCCGAAGTGAAAGATTCCTAACTGATCAGCCCGCGATACTGGTGAATGCCATGTGTCCAGTTTGTACCTAACGTTGTTACAGCTCCCTCAAGCCTGTGCCCATGTGTCTGGCCCTGTCACTCACACGATACACCCAGGCTCGCACCTTCCCTTCCCTCCCCCTCAGACCCACCAGCCCTTTCTGCCGATCGTCCGCCATTTTGAATCGTTTCCTTCCTCAACTGCTCTCCCCTGCTTCGCCACGGGAGGCTCCTCCCAGAAATTTCACCTTCTAGGTTTTTTTTCTCCTTTCCCAAAGGAACGAACATTCACCCTCGATCTGTGTCCTGATTTTCGGGCCACATTTCGTTTAAAATTTCCCCGCCTCAGCCAATCCCTTCCGGGGTCGCGGCCCGGCCGCTCCAACGGCCACTTTCTCGGAAGGCCGCAGTATTTATTTAGAGGCGGACTGGCCGCGGATGTTTCGCGGCCGCTTCTGTAAAACGCGCGAAGGGGTGAAAAATAATGAACTGAAAATGTTGGTTACGGAGAGAGTCCAACGGTCGCGCGCGCGGACCAGCTTAGCTTCCGGGTCAGAAGCGGCCATTTTGTGGCGTTAAGTAGGAGGGCGCGGGCTCCACCTCGCTCATTTGCTAGTCGCAGCGGTGAGAGGCGGGTGGCAGCTAGGGTGCATTTGCCCTTTTCGGACGGACCTCCATCGGGCCGTCTTCGATCCCCGGGCCGGGTGCCCGTGAATCTTCTGCGGACTCATCACACGGCCTGTAGCTTTCCATCTTTCTGGCCTAAAGTTCAGGACCCGCTAAGACGTCCATTCCCTGGCTTGAGGGTCCCCCCAGGCCAGACCCTGATCTGTTCGTCAGGTTTATCTTCTCGGTTCCGCCGCCCCTCGGGGGCCTCTGCCCGCCATGAGCTACGGGCGACCCCCGCCTGATGTGGAGGGCATGACTTCCCTGAAGGTGGATAACCTGACCTACCGCACCTCTCCAGACACTCTAAGGCGTGTCTTCGAGAAGTACGGGCGGGTGGGAGACGTCTACATCCCCCGGGACCGCTACACCAAGGAGAGCCGCGGCTTTGCCTTCGTCCGCTTCCACGACAAGCGCGATGCCGAGGATGCGATGGACGCCATGGACGGCGCAGTGCTGGACGGCCGGGAGCTCCGCGTCCAGATGGCCCGCTATGGGAGGCCCCCAGACTCCCATCACAGCCGCCGGGGGCCGCCGCCGCGCCGATACGGAGGTGGCGGCTACGGACGCCGCAGCCGCAGGTGAGAGCCCGGCAGAGCAGGACTGTGAGGGGAGGGGCAGAAGGCTGTTTTCCCGAGACCAAAGAGTACTTGGGAGGCGCCGGGCTGAGGCCGTGAACCATGGGTTCAGGGGAGCAGCGGGAGTACAGCCTTGGGAACCAGTGGTCTCTATGTGATGTGATGCGGATAGGGTGTTTCTTGGCTAGGAAGGCAGGATCGGCGCGAAATCGCTGGCTTGCAGAGCCACGTGGTGTCCATGGCGGCGGGGAGTGTTCGGGGGTGGATGGCAGGCTCAGCCCCAGGCAGCGTCCTCTGAATAATGGCGTCTTGTAACCGCCGCACAGGCGCGGGGAGCCTTGTTTCACTTCCACCCAGACCGGCCCAGCACATCACGCCTTTTTCATATCTAACCGAGTGGTTTTAATTTAATCTTCTAGCCCCAGAAGACGCCGCCGTAGCCGATCCAGGAGCAGGAGCCGCTCTAGGTCCCGCAGTCGATCCCGCTACAGTCGGTCCAAGTCCAGATCCCGCACACGCTCCCGATCTCGCTCCACCTCTAAATCGAGGTCTGCCAGGAGATCAAAATCCAAGTCGTCATCCGTCTCCAGATCACGATCAAGGTCGAGGTCCAGATCCAGGTCTAGAAGCCCCCCACCAGTCTCAAAGAGGGAATCTAAATCCAGATCCAGGTCTAAGAGCCCCCCCAAATCTCCTGAAGAGGAAGGAGCAGTATCCTCTTAGGCAAATGGTAAAGTAGTTGGAATGCTATACAATTTGCATGTTACTTCATAATAGCCCTTAAGTGGGTTGTATCGGGGTAGTTCTTACCATATTAACAATCTGAATCGAGTGAATTCTAATGGGAGACACCATTAGCTTTTTGAGCAGACTTGCCAGTTATTTGGCTAGGGAAATATTTTTTTGCTGAGGGCATATTTTCATGTTTTGTAGAGAGATTAATGGTTTGGTTTTAATGAAATATTGTATGAGACACAACCTATTAATGAAAATGACTATTTCTTGCTGTTTTTTATCCAACATCTGCATTTTCCCCTTTAAAGCTGCGGTCTCCTGTTTGCTAAAAGAATATTGGCCAGTATTGCAGATTTTAACTGATTTGGCTGATCCTCCAGGGACCAGTTTCTGTGGGCGTGTATTGGAGCAGGTTTGTCTTTAAAAGTTAAAGATACACTATCCTTTTATAATGGAAAATCAATTCAGTGGTCATTGTACTGACTGGAGGTTAAAAAAAGGGGGGGGAGGTTCTTATAGAAATGGCAAATGCAATGCAATAAAAAAAAGGAAACTAGTTTTTCCTCAAATGAACTTTAGAGCTTTCTAACGAAATACTGGATGGGGAAAGGATAGTGTGTCTTTAACCCCTCAAACTGTTTGGTCCTGTTTTTAAAATGGAAATGGGCCTAAGATAGCTGTAAGGTTAAATGATTGTATGTTAAGATTAGTGATACTGTCTTATTGTACTGAATGCCAGTTGGAAGATAAAATTAATTAATGAAGTATTACAAAAATGTTAGTTCTGATAACTTATTATATGGGCTGAATTCAAGTTAAGTGTATGATTTACAGCCTGATGCTTGCTCTTCAGTAACTCAAATATTAAACTAATGTGACTATTAAAGGCTTCTTCACCATCATCTTTGAATTTCAAATTTGGCCTTTGACTTTGAGGTAATGTGGTAACAACTGGTGGGGGAGGTGAAGCACTATACATAATCCTTAATAAAACTTAATTAAATTAGGCAAGGCCAGTTGAATCACAACCAGAAGCATACTTGAAGTCATCCAGGTAATTGGGAACATGCATGGTGGAAATGTAGCTGAACTGTTCTCTCTTCAAACCTAGATGCATCAGATAAATGAAAAATCCACATAAAGGACACCTCTGGGGGAAAAAAGATCCTATGAATCTTCAGTCCATTGGAGAGACCCCAGGCACAAGCAACCAGCTGTTGAAAAGGTTATTTTGTAACATTTTTGTCTAACTTTTTACTTAAGTTGAGCCTCAAATGGTAGACTTTACATTTTATGTGCCATTTTGTTGCTATTATTCAAATTTCTTGTAATTTAGTGAAGTGAACGACTACCGATTTCATTATTGGCTTGGATATTTGAGGTAAATTTTCATTTTTGTTTATATAGTGCTGACTTTTGTTTGACTTTTAAAAAGCCTGATGGTAACTTAATTTGTTGCCTCAAATTTCATGTTGAGGAAACATGCAGCCATTACATGCGGAGTAGCTGACTGTCAAGGAAGTGTTCTCAATTTGCCTTCGTTCCTTAAATAAAATTCTGCAAAACTTCGGATGTAAACTTCTTGTAAATGCTATTTACTTTGAATTTAAATAGTATTGTCTATTCCAAATTTGTATAAAACTTTTCAGTTGACAGTTGATTTTGAAAGGATTGTTTTTATCAGATTCAATTCTAATCTCTTCTCTTATGTATTTTTGTGCACTAGGCGCAGTTGTGTAGCAGTTGAGTAATGCTGGTTAGCTGTTAAGGTGGCGTGTTGCAGTGCAGAGTGCTTGGCTGTTTCCTGTTTTCTCCTGATTGCTCCTGTGTAACGATGCCTTGTCGTGCAGAATCAAATGGCTGTCCAGTTAATTAAAATGCCTGACAACTGCACTTCCAGTCACCCGGGCCTTGCATAAAAATAATGGAGCATACAGTGAGCACATCTAGCTGATGATATACACACCTTATTTTTTCCAGAATGGTAAATCTTACCATCTACATTTATGAACTTGCATATAAGAAATGTAATGTTAAGAGCAAATGTTTCATTCCTTTGTAAGTACTGATTGGTATCTTTTGCTTATGACATTATGTATTATAACCACTGTCCCTGTAGTTACTATTAAACATTTTTCTTGGTGTTAACTTTTTCTCAATCTAATGACTGAGTCAGCATTTATTTTTAGCTTATAAAGATCTCAGCAATTATATTGTGAATGTTTAACTTCTCTTCAGTAACTTATTACTGTCTTATTGCTTTTAAATTGTATCAGGAGGGAGTAGCTGTTTCAAAACTAAGTAAGTTTAGTATATCATCTCAGTAACAAATGTTGCTTTTTGAACAATGCAAACCTTAAATATGGACTGCTTAGGCAAGGTACCAAGCACCAGATCTGGTTGCTTGAAGTCCTGTTTGTTAAAAGAACAAGTAATGGATAACAGCACTTGATGGATTTGCCTTTGTGCCAGCTTAAAAGTGAAAGTAGCTAATCTTGTGAGAAGTAATGCTAGTATCTGAGCTAGACACCAATTGAATTGTAATTGCAACCTGCAAACACTACATAGAAGACCACCTGTTTATCTAAATACTGCTTCAGTGCACTTCTAATGGAAAGTCTTGATTACCAAGTCTTTGTATCAAATGTCTTATCTACACTTTTAAAGTGAATGCAGTCTTAAAAGTGCTTCAACTGAATAGAAACAAGGTGCACTTGTTCCAGAACAAATGTCAACAACGGAGCTAACTTTGTGTAGACATGCCCTACAAATTAGTTTCTGTATCTAATCCTAAAATGTCTAAAGTAAATTGTGAGCCACTAAACTAGAATTTTGTTCCAAGAAAGTTACTGTTCACATAATTACATCTTCTTAAATATAGAAAGGGTAATTGCATAAAACAAACCATTGTTCAGATCCTTAAAGTTAAATTATGTTAATTCACTATGTTTAGATGTTAAACTGGAAAACAGGTAAGAAATAACTTCCAGGCTGAACGTGTAATAGTCAAGTTCCTAACTTGAACTTTGAAGAAAACCACAACCTGGTCATTATAAATAGTCAGTATGGTAAGCTATAGTATGTAGACATGAATGTTTTGCCATAATTTCACTGTCTGTTTCTTCTTTACTGGTGATGCGATTAAAATAGATGTAAAAATCCTCTTAATTTTATTGTCTAGGTGTGAACACAACTTTTTAAAAGAAAGTTATAACTAATCTAAGATGAAATTGTTTAAAATTTTTGTACTAATTAGTATACCTGCTCTGACAAAGTGGGAATGTTCTTAGTGTTTTTTCTGAATAGTGAGGGTGCCTCAGTTTCCCCTATCATTTAAGTATCCAGGTTGGGGGGATAAGGGGATGTGATAGCTGGAGAGGGGCAGTATGATGGTGTCCAGGCAGAGAATGGCCAACACCCTGTCTCCTGGTAACTGATGTCCTGGGTCTCCTCCACGGCAAGTGCCAACTGAAGGTGTTGGAGAACAAAGACCTCCTGGCCTGGAAAAAAGACAAAGCCCAGAGGATAGGGCTGGAAAGTTGCAGTTTGGAGCTGGCTAGGGAAAGAGGGACCCCAAAACCTGGGTTCTGGCCTCCCTGGCCCAAGTTGGACCTGACGGGGGGGAGAGAGAGGTCCTGTTCTCTACCTACAAGCTCTGTTTTGGACCATGTTCCTGTTTTACTGGGTGGCTCCGAGTCATGTCTGGGTGCAGAGCCCTCTGGCTTCCCCAGGAGCCCCACCACTGTGGATGTGCTATGGGAAATGCACAGTGTGAAAGGGGGATGCTGAATGCACGGAGGTCAGACCCAGGAAGGTTGAAGCTGTGTAAGCTTCTTGCCCTGGAGACAGCATGCTCACAGGAGGTGTGCTCCCCCAGATTCCTGACTGGCTTCATATGGAGTGGTTCCAGAGCATTGCCCAGTGACAGACACCTGCTTTCATAAGAATTGCACTAAAGCCATTAGGGATATGATAAATGACTTTTTAATAGCAGGGATCTGTGGAGGAAATGCTTACCACAAAACAGAATGCAAGTGTTTCCTCTGCCTCTTCATCAAATGACATTAATTCCCCTAAACACGTTGGTTCCTTAACAAATGGAAATGCTGTTTATCCAAACCTTGTTTGGAGTGCAGTCAATTTTAAGGTACTTTCTTGAATTGGAACCAGCAATTGGAATAAACTTAAGCATAGCTTGCTCCTGCTAGTGAGATGATCATCATTTCAATGGTATGCCTTCCTGGGAGAGGAGAGCTAGCCAACTGTTCCTTGTCAGCATTAAAAGACTGTAAGGGAACATGGACAATCTTCAACTTCCATTTGTACAGCAAAGCTTCAATAGACCAGTCAGAACTGAAAGAAAAATGTCAGATGGACTGTTTTAAAAGTACAATCTGAGTTCAGTACTTGTTCTGTCATTAAACTGCATGAACAAGCACTATACAGAACAGTGACTGACAAACTTAAAATACACAGAGCTTAACTACAGTTACCCATGTGTTTCTCTTATTCTGTTGAATGGCTTAAGGCCTTGTTGGTCAAAAGCGCCCTTTGTATCTGACTTTGGAGCTTTACAACACAATGCAAACAGGATACTTTCTCCCGAAATTACCTTCGGACCTGATACGTAGTCCAGAACTGAGCATCTGGGTTCCTTTTCAGCAAAAAGTACACTGTACTTATAACATCTTCAAAATCTGCATATAGATTTTAAATAAACAATTTAATCTTTGGTTATGTGCATGCTGAATTATACCTTGGCAAATAATGCACTAATGATCAGAATAACTTCAGAAAGCAATAATTGTTTAAGGAGACCTATGTTTTACTGAAGAACTTAGAACAGCCTTAGAACAACAGTTGTGTGTAAGTTTAAAGCTAGGAAAAATGGTGTTAGTTTTCAGTTAGCCATTTCACTATTTTTCTCCCTTTAATATGTTGTTGCTTTTTTTGACCATGTCCGTTGTAATATTCATCTCTATGGAAAGTATAAAGATGAGTTTCGTTACTGCAGACCTATTAAAGTCAAACACCCAGAAGTGACTTTTGTTTTCTTGGTGCCAATCAGACTTACTCTGGAGTTTATCTGAAGTCCCATGTTGCCAATTTAGCAACGTTATCACTAGATTTAGTGACTCTTTGGTTTCCCTAGCAAGAAAATAAGTGTTTAAGTGACAGGGCCAAATCAAGTGACTTTCACTTGCTTCAGAGAAGTTACCAATAGCTACAGTCAATCATTCATAAATAGCTCAGTACTGTTAATGAAATCTATTTCAGACTCTTCTTACAATATTCGGTTGCACACTAAGTTAATGCCATTGTCTCAGTTGAGCATGTCCTCAGAAGGAATTGTATTCCAGAACTTTTTGGAAGGTGGGATTAGGTGGCACACTGTGCCTCTAGGGATGAAGCCCTTAGCGCTGGATCAAAGGTGGAGCTATCTTGCCTTCAGCTGTCCTTTACTCCTTCCCCTGGCTTAGCTGCCCAGCTATTTTCAGAAATGAAACCCTGGAAGTGGGAGGAGAGGGGTCTGGCTAGTGGACTTTTGTTTTAAAATCTGCTTTTTTGGCTCCCTGCAGCAGCAAGCTCAGGTCAGATGAATGCCCTCTTTCCCCCTGGGTCTAGCCTCTCCCTTTCACTAGCTTGTCTGCTAGAATCCAGACTGGCAAGAAAGGGAGGCTCAGCTGCAATTAATCAACCCTAGCCAGCCTGAGCTGCAGTGTACATAGTACCTTTCTCCCTGAGCAGAGAGCTGCAGTTTCCTTCCCAATGACCACTCACCTAAGAATGACTGTGCTGTTATAGTTGCTTTTGGTGTGCTATAGTATGAAGAGTATAGAATAGATTTCATTGATATGATTGAGCTGTTTGTGAATGATTTTGTGACTATACATGCCTGTGTGTGTATACTTAGGGCTTATCTATCCTGGCAATTAACAGCACTGCAACTTTCTCACTCAGGTGTGGGAAACCTGCCCCCCAGCACAAGTTCCTGCATTGTAAAATGTTGCTGTAAACAGTGCCCCAGTGCTGGGTGTGTTGTGGCTTGAGGTGAATTTTTTTAGAAAACCAGGAGAGCTTGCTCCCAGCACTGCATCATAACCACCCAGGGCATGTTAAAGTGCTGCCCGTGTAGATTAGACCTAAGCCTCAGTTAAGGTCTGGAAATTTTGTTTGGTGACAGTTTTGACTCCATTTCAGTGTTTAAAACTACTACATCTAGCGACTTTTCAGGGTATCTAGTGACTTCCTGCTACGTGGAGTTGGCGACAGTGCCATGATTAAATTAAATACTAACACTTTACTTTCTGTAGCTTATTGCTACATACATTTAAGACATTTTATTTGCTTATGAGTAGTCACTAACCTTCTGGTTCAAAAAATACATCAGAGGCCAGAATAATGTCTATTTGAGGCAGAGAGAGCAGATTGGGAGATATTTGGCCCCACGTGAGTCCTATAATGTGTACCCCTAGAAGGTTATTTATCCGACAGCTTCGTTCACAGTTCTTCAAGCACTGAGGCAGCTCTTCAGTATCTGACAGTATCACTTTGGCCCCACATTTAGCAGCTACTACACCAGGTAGGCTCACACCTGCTCCAATCTAAATAAAATAAAGGACTTTAATTTTCATAAATTATATTTAATGCAAAGAATAATGAAAAGAGGGAGGAGTATATTCTGTATCTTGTCTCAAGGTGTTTAATGAGGCCATTCTTTAGTTGAATTCATGGTAACTTTAAAATGACGTGTTCACCTCTGACCTGCCCTTGCTCAGCAGCATAAGACTTTTTTATTTGATCTGTAGCAGCCGTGGTATATGACATATAAAATTAAGAATGTTATGAATCTTACCTGTTTCTGTTCTTGTAAATATAATGAACTGTATGGAATCCTACATGCTTATACATGTTAGTCACAAAGTTAATTTCTGCAGGTCATAGATTAGCAAAACATATTTAACAGGAAGCCTCTTCAGTGGCTCATAACTGCTGCTTCCATAAATCAGCCTGCAAAAATATCTGCTTTAATTATGGTTTTACTGTATCAAGCCTTTGAATATTTGGGCATTTTTCTGATGTTTGAGCAAAAGAACTCAAACTGCTTCATAAATCTCTAACTACAAAAAAGTTTCCACAGTAATTTTTGACATAACTTGGATCAGAGGTTAGACCATTTTAAGCCACATGGGCAGAATAGAAAATAAATGCCAAAAGGCAGATCATGAAGTAGGATCACCTAGAATTATATTAATACTGAAACAGAAATAGGAAAAAATATCCTGCACCTTACCTAAATAAAAACTGAAATCAAAATTAAAACTGATTGAGAGTTTAAGACATAGTAACCATGAGCCTACTAATTTTTTAAAAAGTAAGTTTATATGATCAAAAATCTTTCAAGACTACTTTTACCTCCAAAATTCTCTTGCCAGGTAGCATTCTTCTGTGAAACCATACATACTGAGCAAGAACCACAGCACAGGGCCAAACGTACATGCCATATTGGGAATCCAGGACCTGAAACAATAAGCCCTTCTATGGTCTTTGGCAGCACCACAAAAACACTTTGAAAGAGGCAGAAAAATATTACATTAGTGCATTTTTTATTCTAGTCCTGCTTTGGTCACTCATTTTGAGCCTGATCCTGAGCTATCCCTACTTAAGTTGTTATTTCTGCTCATATGTAATTGCAAATAGTACATCCCTACAAATAAGTAAGCTATTTTGCATATGGCTAGAGTTTTCACACTTGATAGCAAAGACTCTTGCCTCACAGTCCTTCTGGTTAACTTTTATAGACTAGTAAAAATGTAAGCATGCAGTTTTGTGCTTTACCAGTGAAAGTTTGAAATATATCAAGCAATGACACTTCTATTATCTTGTTTCCACAGTCTAATAGTCTGGTTCTAGAATCTTCACTCGGCTAAGTAGTCTTAGTGCAGCAAAAGAGCATAGGTGGGCACACATTAGTAAGGAATTCAGTATCAGAGAGAATATTTCTGGCTAAATTTCAGAATAAAAATTTAACAGATTTACTTTTTGGTGATTTCAGCCCATTTTCCCTTGAAAGATCTCTCCTGGAGTTTTTACTCAGGCAACACTCCTGTTAGAATCAATTTGTGCCTAGATGTGGTCATTTGATGCATATTAGACCCAATTATTTGTCTATATCAGTTCTTCACAATTTAAAATGAAGGCCTTCATTTCCACACAGTCAAAAGAAATGAGTTTACCAATGATTCCAAGTAGCAGTGGGGTAGCAATGTTAGTCTGTATCTACAAAAGCAGGGAGGCTGGTGGCACCTTAAAGACTAATTTGGGTATTCTACCCACAAAAGCTTATGTCCAAATAAATCGGTTAGTCTTTAAGGTACCACTGGACTCCTTGTTTTATCAATGACTGTTCATCTGGGATTGAATAATGGTTTTAGCCTATTTATTACATGGCTTGGGAGGAGTCTATACAGGTCAGAACAAACTGGTTATATGCTGCATTTCAGCAACAGCTGAATTTGACTGAGTTGTATAGACAGGGCCTAAAGCACTTACTGTCAAAAAGGCAGCTCACTTGTAGGGCTTCTAAACAAGTGAGCACTAAATCTTTCTTATTTTTGTTTTCTTAATGCAGTCTCACAATTTTTTTACCATTTTAAAAAAAATTCAATCCATTCAATTTTTTAATTTTGTTGGAAACGATTTGTTCAAATGTAATGAATGTAGAAATTCAAAATTAAAACCACCATTTGATCATCACATTACATAGATCTGTTAGTACTTCATCTTTAAGCATCCAGCAAAGTGGAATGGTGAATTCTGTGCTACAGCTACACGTGCACTTAGGAGCCAAACAATTAGTAAAATTTACTTTCAACTTTCCTAGAATGTCCTGTCCCCATTCTCCACTTTATTTTTTCCAGTAATGCCCAGAGGCCCGATGTAGGTTGGAGCCTCCTTGTGCTAAGGAGGCACTGTACATATCGCGATTTCTGCTATAGCATATTGCGGGTCTGAATTTATTGGACTAGATAAGCACAAAGGATACAAAGAAATCCAGGGAACGAATGCAAAATCTAGGCTTTTTTTGCATAAAAAAATCCTGCCCCTCCTTTCCATCCCCACATGGCTCAGAATTCCTGACCCCCGCGCCCCCCATTAGGAGAGGAAGGAAATCCGGCTTCATAACGAATCGAAGTGCTACCGGTGTAAATGTATCAGCACCTCTGGAATTAGCACTACCAGCTCTGGCCGCGGCTCTTCTCTTTCCTGCTCGTCCGCAAACCTGTACTCCTTGACACTGATCGGCGCGCCCTCCTCACACATCGGAACCGCTTCGCTCGCCGGACTGCGGTGGCGGCGGCTGGGGCTGTAATGCACGCGCCTCTTTCTTCCCCTGTGCTGATTTCACCCATGAGCTGACTGACACCAAAACACACCAATCACAGGCAGGAACACTTAAGGCGGTGTCTTGTCTAGGTCCAACCATCGTCAGCTAGCTGAGAAGGTCTGAGGCCCGGGAAGACAAAATGGCACATAAAGCCACCCCCTTCCTTCCCTTAATCCCTTTCCCCAATCTCCTACATCCTCCCCAGCAGCAAAAGCACGTGCTGAGTCTGCTGCAGCGTGACTCTGAAGTTAGGGTGACCAACGGCAAGTGTGACAAATTGGGATTTCTTTTCGGGAGAAGTATGGTTGCCTACGTAAAACAAAGCCCCTACTATTGGGATGATCCTGATAACATCCGGAGGTCTGATCATCCTATGCCTTAGTAGCCTTGCAGGAGAATAAAGCACAGCAAATTCTGGGCTGTTATCCAGGCCTGCACTACCTTCTTCCCCTTCTCTTAGAAAAACAGCAAAGATTTAAATTACAGTGGACATTTGAAGGCCAAATCCTGTATTCCTACTCCAGACTAAGCCTGAGTTTTGATCTTGCTCCCTTTGAAATCAAAAGGAGATTTGCAGGCATAGGAAATGCAGGATTTGATCCATAGATTATTCTATAATTGTGATCCGGGTGTTTTCTAGGCACATAGAGAGTTAGAATGAGCTGTAACATGGGATCACAAAATGGGAATGGTTGAAAACTGCTGATACTAGTGGAATGATATGGAAGACAGGAAGCCTTTTCTTGCTGTCACTAAAACTCAGTGGGAGTTTTGCCAGTGCAGTGTTTTAACACTGAACAATTTTACCCTAAATTTCCACCTAGTAGGACTTAAAACTATCTATTGAAATGTATGTTAAATTGAACTGTCTGGAATTCCCTCCTGCAACCCATGATCTCAGGATCTACCCTGGTTTCCATCATTCCATCATTTTCGAAGTCTCACCTTCCCAAAACCCAGTGTATGGGAGCTTTTCACAAATATTGTTCTTATGGGAATGATACCTTGTTTCATTATGGTTGCTTGTTGGAAAAGGGGTTGTTGTTTTTTAACAGTGTTTCAGACTGTGTGGCGTCATTGAACCAATGAAAACAATGCACTATAGACAAAAACCTTTACAAAAGGTAGAAGATAATCTTTCAGTGTGGTGATTGCAGTGGCTGCAGACTGCCTTTTTAATCTTTCAGAGCCCCAACCCATAACACGCTGAGCCACCTGAGCTCCCCTAGGAGTCAGAGGAAAGGGATCAGGGTGCTGCTGCTCAGTACATTTAAGTGTCTGTGGGCTGAGAGTGAGTGGAAGAGGAGGATGGAGAGAAGAAGGGAAGGACATCGGGGAGAGCAGAGAGAAAGTGGAGCGAGGGGGAACATACAGAAGAGAAGCACAAGAAAGGAAGGGGGATGGAACAGAGAACTACCCCGCTCAACCCTCCCTTCCTCCCCCTGACGTTGCTTTCCCAAGATGGCGGCAAAGACCCCACCTCTCCGAGTCCGGCACGGCCAATCATTGCTGGGGACGGGCAGGGGCGCGTGGCGGAAGGGAAGGTAATGACCAATAGGATCGCGCCGCGGCGCTCGCGGGCGGGGCCCTGGTCTGGCGGAGGTAAAGGTAGCGGCAGGGGTGAAATTTCTCGAAGCCTCCAGGTCGCGGCGGCGTTGGGCCCTGGCCAGGAGCGGAGCCGGCGGCGGCGCCGGGATTCCCTAGCGGTGTCGGTGGCAGCAGCAGCGGGTCCTGGGGCCTGGAGCGGAGGAGGCGGCTGTCGGGGCCCGTCCGGGAGCGGAGGAGGTGGCGGGCCCCGGCCCCGGCCCCGGATCGCCGAGCATGAACCACAAGAGCAAGAAGCGGATCCGGGAAGCGAAGCGCAGCGCCCGGCCCGAGCTGAAGGACTCGCTGGACTGGACCCGCCACAACTACTGCGAGACCTTCCCGCTGAGCGCGGCGGCCTGCACGGTGCGGACCGGGTTGGGGGAGGAGCCCGGGGGTCGCCCCCTGCCAGGCCCGAGCCTGGGGAGGTGCCGGGTGGGGGCCGACCGGGAGAGGGGCGCCTGTTTCCAGACCTGAGCCCCAATGGGGAAGGGGGCTTTACGGTGCGGCCTGGCTGGGGGGGTGTTGGTTCCTTGGCAATGGGATCTCCAGGCTGAGCTTGGATCCTGGGGTAAAGCGCGTAGGGTTTCTGGTGAGGGAACGGTGGAGGTCCCGTTCTCCCCCGAGATCGCCTAGGAAGAAGAGGCTCCCAACAAGGGGGTTGGTGCGTCCCTAGAGCATCCATCTAAGGTGTGTGTGGGAGCTCGCAATGGGGAAGATGGGAGACGTCTCTCCCCACCTTAAGTGCCCCACAGATGAAGAGGAGTGGTGGAGGGGGCATGCAGCTCTCTGGTTCACTAGATCAGGGGTTCTCAAGGTGAGGGTTGGGACTCCACAGGGAGTTGTGAGGTTATTACATGGGGGGGAGGTCACGAGCTGTCAGCCTCCACCCCAGATCCTGCTTTGCCACCAGCATTTATGATGGTGTTAAATATATTACGAAGTGCTTTTAAGTTATTAAGTGGGGGTGGAATTAGAGGCTTGCTAGGTGAAATGGATCACCAGTAAAAAAAAGTTTGAGAGCCACTGTTCTAGAGTCAAGAAGGCTGACTTGGGCAAGCTAGCAAATTACTCACAGCCAAAGGTACAGCTGGTACTTCACAGGCAGCTAAGAAATTACTAGGGCCTAGCCCAAAGAGCTTTAGTCTAAACTGGGCATTGTCCAAGCTGTGGGAGAGAAAGGGATTGGCCACATCATGGGAGAGGGTGGCATGCATCACATTGTCGTCTTATTCGAAGTAGCTTCCTCCTTGCTTGAAAGAGGGAGGGAGCACCTCATGGTGCTTTTCAGTGAGTGTGACTCCTAGGGTTCAAGCCTCGTGGCGCTCTCCCATTCCCGGAAGCTCACGCTCATATGAATGTGGGGAAGGGGCAGGAACTGTAGATAATGGGCAATATGTGGGCTTAAAGGAAAGGAAAATGCCTGGAAATGGAAAAAAGCTCTGTCATTTGGTTAACTGCCCTAGTGCTGCATGATAGTTGGTCCTACAATATTTAACAAGGCAACCTGAAAGGAGATGCATAGAAACGTCTGAGGAAGACAGGATGGGGGAATCAGAGGACGAATAATTAAAAACAAAATAATAAAAACAGGATTGTTGACCAGGGACTTGGGGAAAACCTCTAGTTTCTATAGTGGTTTGTATTTTTACTTATCAAGAGCATGCCTACTTAATTCAAAGGTAGCTTCTAAATACCTTCCCCATGGTATCAGGGGGAAGAAGAAATCGAATTCTCACATCACAAATTGTAGAGTAAAATGCTGTGCAAGGGGAACTGATTGCCAGGCTTCACTCTATGGATTTCCTTGCCTGTAATGGATCTTGCGTCGCCTCTGCAGTGAAAAGCATTAAGCAAAATTTAAATATAACTCATATTTCTCATAATGTTAATGATGTGTGTAGGAGCAGGGACAGAGGCATATTACAGTTAGGGTCTGACACTGCAGTGTTGTGCAGGGGAAGCCTAAAATTGCATGCACTCTGTGTAATGTCTCCATATCCTCTAGATTTGAATGCAAGTGTAGGGTTTGCCCATGTAAGTGTAGTAGACCAAACCTAAGCTGCATCTGATAAATTTACAAGTTAGGTTGACATAGCTACGGCACTCAGATGTATGAAGAATTCACACTTAGAGTGCTATAGCTATGCCAACTTAACCTCTGTATAGATGCAACTAGGTCAATGGAAGAATGCTTCTGTCAGCCTAGCCACTGGTGCTTGGGGAGTTGGATTACCTACAGCAATGGAAAAACCGGCCACTGTAGGAAGTGTCTACACAATTTTACGCACCGACAGTTAGAAACTAGGTCTATGGTGATTAAGAGAGTTTGTGGTACATTGCAGCTCTTTTTTCCCAACTGTTCTCTGATTTTACAGGATAATGTGGAAAGGGCGGATGCACTCCACTTATCGGTGGAAGAATTTGTTGAGCGGTATGAAAAGCCTTATAAGCCTGTAGTCCTGTTCAATGCTCAGATGGGCTGGTCTGCCCAAGAGAAGTGGACTCTTGAACGGCTGAAGCGCAAGTACAGGAATCAGAAGTTCAAGTGTGGTGAGGACAATGATGGGTACTCTGTGAAGATGAAGATGAAATATTACATAGAGTATATGGAGACCACGCGTGATGACAGCCCTCTCTACATCTTTGACAGCAGCTATGGAGAGCACCCAAAGCGAAGGAAACTCCTGGAAGACTACAAAGTGCCCAAATTCTTCACCGATGACCTATTCCAATATGCAGGAGAGAAGCGCAGACCACCTTACAGGTATAGTATCCATGGAGTGGCGATGGAATGGGGATTCCAGTTTCTTCTGTCAGTTGCTCATGAGTAAACTAAATTTACTTTGATTATAAATATCTCAAGATTATCATGCAAATACAGAATAGAGAGGAGAAAACTCAAAGTAACGACTCCTGAGTTCTGTTAACAGCTCTTGGTACAGACTTGCTATGTGTCTTTAGACAAGTTGCTCTGTGCCTCAGTTTCTACATCTGTAAAAACAGAATAATGCCTACTCCAGAGCCATGTTGTGTGGCTGTAAAGTGCCTTTTCAAATTATGTTACTGGGATCAAGTTTACTATTAGGCCTTCAATGAGACTTTGTGCTTAAGTCAAGCCCTGCTAAAGCAAGCAGTATTTTAGGTCATGTCTAGGTTAGGGCTAAAACTCTGTAGCAACAGCAGTGCTGCTGTTGTAGCTCTTTAGTATATACAGTATCTGTCTGCATAGATAATCCACCTTCCCCTGAGAGGCAGTAGGTCTTCCATCAACCTAGAGCTGTTTGCACCAGGGGTTCAGTCAGCATAACTGGGTGTCTCAGGGTTCTGGATGTAAATTTCTAATGGAGACCAGCCTAGGAAAGTGTCAGGTTTAGATTAGACTTAGCTAGTTCATGTTATTTCCATATTTCATATTTAGCTACAGGCCTAAAGGCTATTCTACTCTAGAGTTTTTGCCTTAACTACTTATCAACTAACTCTATTGTCTCAACATAGCAAAGGTCTTTCTGAACGCTGATGTAGATGGTCCCCACACATTTGGACTGGTCTGCACGACAAAGTAAACATCAATCCAACTTTGTAGCTCAGGGATGTGAACAGTTCTTGTGTTGGGGGTATTTGCCATTTCCAGCACTGTCGCCTGGTCATAATTGCTGTTCTCAAACCATCTTATTGAAATAGGACTCACAGTTCCCTTGTTTGAGTGCTTAATTCATAATCTCTCTTCTGCCCACACAGGAAGTAGAAAATTGCATTTATTTCCTTCTCTTGTGGATACCTAGTAATGATTAACCTCACTTAAGATATCAGTATCTAGTATGATGTAGTTTTTATGTACATTTTCATATCCTGTCCCAGAGCAATTGAGATCACTAAAGATGGGTGTAACTTTAAGCCTTCGAAGCAGTAGTTCTTTGCATGGAGAAAAATGGCTTCCACACATGCATATATCTTCCTAGTGAGACTATTGGGGAATTAACTATGACCAGGTAAATGATGCAGTGGTGAATAGAAAATGACAAGCGAATAGTGTGTAGGTAATGGGAGCTGTCTTAACTTCATCTTCTTAACCCTTATCTGAAGATGATTTTGTTTGTTCATCATTGGAACAAGAATTGTAGAACAATACATCTACAGAACCAGGAAAACACTTAGAAAAACACAGTTACCATCTTATACAGCAGGTGGTTTATATTTATATCTTACAATAGATATCATCAGAAACTACTGAGAAACAGTTCTGGGTTTCTAAACAGTTTTTATTGTAATATAAACAAACCCTTGCTCCAAAAAACGAAGACAATTGCCTTTATTTGTATAGGTCATAGGCAAAAACGTTATGCACCTTTTACTGCAGTATTAAACTAACAATCCCTATAGTCAATGCTTTGCTGCCGGTTCTGCTTCTGGTGCACAAACAAAGAAATATATAAAGGCCATGTTAATTTCAAGCTGTGCTAGAAATGGAAGGGAAACATGCTTAATGGAAAGGAAAGTTCATAGAAGAAAATAATTCTCTTGTAATGCAACTGGATGTGTTTTTTTTCCCCGTGTGCAGATGGTTTGTAATGGGCCCACCTCGATCAGGAACAGGAATTCATATTGACCCTCTGGGAACCAGTGCTTGGAATGCCTTAGTCCATGGACATAAGCGCTGGTGCCTCTTCCCAACCAGCACTCCCAGAGAATTGATCAAAGTGACACGGGAAGAAGGAGGGAACCAGCAGGATGAGGCGATCACTTGGTTCAGTATCATATACCCTAGGACGCAGCTCCCCACCTGGCCTCCTGAATTCAAACCCCTGGAAATTGTGCAGAAACCAGGCGAGACCGTCTTTGTACCAGGTATGTGTGGCTATCTCCAGTGGACATATATTAGCAGTATGGGAGAACATATTTAGATGTATCCTTGTTGAAAATGTATCAATGCTTGTTTACATAGTCCTCCATTTTCCAGTGTTGTACAGTATGCTTGGGAAAGTGATCCTGAACTAAAATATACAGTGAGGAAGTAATCAAAGCATGGAAGAACAGAGGCCTTTGAAGACCAATAACTTTCTCATTCTCTGTTTTCTTGGGTTACTGACAGTGTAACAAATAACAGGATTTGTGAGGAAAGAGTCATGCAAAGATGCAAACAGACCCCATCTTCTTTTTCCAGGCTTCAGTTTCAAATGAAAGATTGTGCCATAGGTTCTAAAAGTGTGTCTCTTAAAACTTCTATGAAATTGATGCAGACTTACACCTCCTTTAATTGGGAGGGAAAAGAGCACATCTGTTGGATAGAGTGGGGAAGTTTGTCACCTGAATTCTATTCTTATTTGTCCCTGACTTGCTATGTGACCTTGAGCAAATCCTTTATCTCCCCGCTTTATGCCTGTTTACTTCTCTGCACACATGAAATCATCATTCCCATTTTACAGAGTGCCTTGTAATAATCTTGGCACTTTGTGACTTTTTATTATGTCTTCAGTTAAGAACGCTTTGGAGCCTTACAAATTTCCATTATGAATCCTGGCTTTATTTTTTTATGGGATTACAACATGACCATATGAACCTTAGTGTCTCTAATTTTGCCCTTTTATGGGGGGGGAAAAAAAACTTTAAACATTTATATATTTTTTTTTTTTTTAAAGTAGTGAAATTCCTCAAGCTAAAAACTTCCTTAAGGGTGCAAATTGATCTGCAGTTAGACACTGGGTATTTGTGCAGCTTGGGTCACGGTGGCATTTGCAGTTAAGCAAGCTGTCCACAGCCAGATGCTCAGAAATACCACTTAACCAAAAAAGAACATTTATAGTGTGCTGGAAAATTCTATCACTGAACTTGAAGAATACTGCACTGAGTCAAAGGATTACAGCTTTCCCATAGGGGCTTACGTATGGGGGGAAATTCTGGAATAAGGCAGAGGGAAAAAGCCTGCAGGCAGTCTTCTGTATTTGAGAGCTGCCCTCATATGGGGAAGATGTCAGAGTGTGAGTGGAGGGATCCCCTAGTATGAAGGTGTGACAATCAGGGTCCAGAAACTCAAAAGAACAACAAAGTTTAAATCCTTAAAATGAGCGGTTGGACCAACTGATTGTATACTGTATTGTACTATCCGTAAGGCCTTTTATGGAGGTTTGTAGTGTTCTGAACTGGATTGTCATGAGATGTGTACAACTGTGTTTATGACTTTATAATACACACACATTCATAACCACAGAAAGGTCCTTATATACGTACAACCCCACCTCTTACTATGGGCTCTATTAGCTATTGCTGATCTTCTCTGCAGAGGAAGGATATTTCAGTGATTAGGGACCTTACCTGGGACTTAATTCTCCGTGCTTTGCCACAGACATGTGTGACTTTAGGTAAGTCCCTTAGTCTCTTGGTATATCAGTTTCCCATCTGTAAAATAATGGCATTGGGGTGTTGAGGGAAAATCCATTAAAGACTGAAAGGTGCTCAGATACTGTGGTGATAGGGGCCATATAAAATAATGTATCTACAGTACTTTAGCTAAACAATATAAAAAAGTGTATTTAAAAGTTGCTCTTGCATTGCATTTTGTAGGTGGCTGGTGGCACGTAGTTCTCAATCTCGATACAACCATTGCCATCACTCAGAACTTTGCCAGCTGTACCAACTTCCCTGTGGTATGGCACAAGACAGTAAGAGGGAGGCCAAAATTATCGAGGAAGTGGTACAGGTAACGGTGTAGTAAATTCTGTTCATATTTCTTATTTCCAGACAGTTGAAGGGACAGTCCAAACACTTCCTTTCAAAGCAAGGCATGCAGCTGGAATAACACTAACAGTACATACTCACGTACAACTTTCTTGAGGAAAAACACATTGTCATTTTAAAGACATGTTTTCTAAACTATGGCCTGCTTTTTACAGCAACATTTCTTGGCTCCCTCCTCTGTGAGTTGGTAGCTTAGGGCTTGGCTACACTGGCACTTTATACCACAATAAAGCCGCCGAGAGCACTCTACCTTATTCCCCATCCACACTGGCAAGGCACGTAGAACGCTCTGACTCCCTGGTTGGAGTGCTCCTGGTACTCCACCTCCCCGAGAGGATTAACAGCTGTTGTGTATTGGGTGAGACGCTTCAGCGTCAGTGTGGACAACGATTACTGCGCTCTGACCTCCGGAAATGCCCCATAATCCCCTTAAGCCAAGTGGCCTCTCTTCCACATTCCTGCAGCAATTTCACAACAAAGAGCTCTGAAAAGGCACTTCCCTGTTTCAGACAGTGGCTGCTTATCTGCAACAGGGCAAAGCAAACATTGAGTGAGTGAGAGGTTGGGGGGGTCTGAACTTACAAGATAGTGTGCTGACACACACTCAGCACCCCAAAAACCCACTCTTTTTCTCCCCCCACATACAAGACACTCCACCCCATCCCCCTCATTTGAAAAGCATGTTGCAGCCACTTGAAGGCTGGGCTAGCTGCCCATAATGCATCCCTCCCAGTGCCACTGCAAGTGCCGCAAATGTGGCCATGCCAGCGCGCTTGCAGCTGTCAGTGTGGACAAACTGGAGTGCTTTCCCTAGTGCGCGCTCCGAAGGCTGGTTTAACCCAAAGCGCTCTCCAGCTGCAAGTGTAGCCAAGCCCTTAGTCTTGCTGTTTGGGGAAGGATCTGATCTGGATTTCACCTGTCATGGAGCTGACTTGATTTCAAGTAACATGCATGAAACTCAGATGATGCAATCTTAAAATTCTTTGCCAAGCATGATAAAATGTAGAGGCAGTAGGTTAGTAAACCAATGCTCTAAGTCAGAGATTGCCAAAGTGTGGCACATGTTCCACTGGTGCTGCGTGAGTTTGATGTTCCATCAGTTACTTCACAATTTTTTAAGAAGGTGGTGTGTGATCCAATATGCTGGGAGTTGCTTCTCTAAGCATTTACGGGGAATTTAGTACTGGTGAAAGTATGTTAGCGGGCATGGAGATGGGAGTCCTGTTGTTCACCTTGGAGATGGAAGTCTGCTAATCCCCCTGGAAGGGATGCATCTTTTCCCCTGATCTGCAGAGATAACTACTATGGTGAGAGTATCTTACTCTCCTTTCCCATTCACTCTCGGTCTCTGTAGAGACCACCAACAATGAGGCTAATTTTGATATGATTCTTGTCACATGGATGCTTCTCTAGTGGGAGTTGAGTTTCTGCAACTAGGCATCAGAGAGCAACAACTTTAGGTCACTATTGAGGTGACTCATGTTTATCCATGTAATCTAGAAGTGAAAGGCTTCATATGCCTTACTGATCTCTAGAGCTGTCTAGTGGCCAAATCCAGTATCTTATGGAAACCTTTAAATTCAAGGTACTTTTCTCACCCAGTAGCCTCTGAATATAAGCACAATTTACTTCTAACTACTTTTTTTAAAAAAAGAAAAAAAGCAACTCAGCTATCACTACTAATTCCATTCCCCCTTCTGGAGGACCTTATTGATATCAACCTTGTTAATGGTCTCTTCTCCGATGTTCTGTGTTAAGGGTAAAATAACTCTGGAAACCATATAAAAAGCCATCAAAGCTAGAGTGCAGGAAGTTGCACAATGGTAGATGATGCCCCTTGCTAGCAAATCATTATCTATTGCTCTTGTATTAATGTGGTAATGGACAGATTTTGTGGTGTATGCTAGTGTAAGTTAAAACCACGCTAGGATATTCTTTTGTTTTTCATTATATGTTCTAAATGCTAATCGTGATGGTTGTGTTTAGGATCCTAAAACAAGAGCATCCTGAGCTGGCAGTGTTGGCTGATTCAGTTGATCTACAAGAATCAACAGGTATTGCTTCTGATAGTTCCAGTGATTCCTCAAGTTCCTCTAGCTCCAGCTCCTCGGACTCTGATTCAGAGGTAAGGATTTGTCATTGCGGATGACCCTTTTCCCATGACTATGCTACCCTTTTAAACCAATTGTCGAAGGAGTCATGTCTGTTTCTTTTCTAAAAATCCATACAATGTCCCTGACTCACAACTCTGAAGTGGGTTTGAAGATAACAGTTGAATAAATGTTAGACTCCAAAGTTAAATCCTAAACTGCAGAGGAGGCTAATAGTGTGCAAGTATAAAGCAAAAGACTGGACCAGTGGGGATCTTAGTGAGAGCTTTAGTCTTCTGTGGAGGGTGGCCCACTCCTCTTGCCAAAACAAACTTGGTTTTGCGATGCCACTAATTCTCTGGGGAGCACAGACTCCATCTTTTTATGTGTAATATACTTTGTGCTACTGCTTTCACCATCTTCTAATGGCTTCACTGATTTCCCATTTGTTTTGACATCCAGCTCCTTGCAGACCACCTTCCCTTGCTTTTAAGTTGCATGGATGTACTCCCAACTTTTGAGATCTTGTCACTCCCATGAGACGGAACTCATGTGGACCCTGCCTCCTCTCTCTGGCCATAGTGTTCATGTTGTGACACCTGTAAACACTCCTCTCATTTCCTCTCCCATCCTTCAAACTTTCTTCTTTTGCCACTCAGTAGCTATATCTATTGACTGACGATTATTAAATTTCATAATTCTCAGAGGTGTTCAGAGGAACCTGAATGAGAGATTCTTGTCCAGAAATTCTTAGTGGGAGGGAGGGTGAGTTTGAGTTCCCACCAACCTTTACCGCCTTTGAGAAAATGTGACTAGTTTAATGCTTGCACAGCACCTTTCACCTGAGGCTCTTTATTCACTTTACAAACTTGTATCTGGCCTTAAACAGACAAGTAAAATTTTCCTTATTTTATAGATTGCGAACAAGGCCACAGAGTTAGGGCCAAGATTTTTTTTTCAAATGTGACTAATGATTTTGTTTGCCCAACTTGACACCTTAAGTGACTTGACTTTTCAAAAAGTGCTGAGCACTCTGTCTGAAAATCAGGGGTCTTTGAGTGTCCGATTGGAATACCTGAAAATCTTAGCCTAAGTGTATTGCTGTGAGTTACAGGGCAAGGAACAGATTTGGAAGTCCTCGTTCTTAGTCTCTTATTTTAAACATGCTCTTGTGTAGAATTTGTGGTGCTTCAGGGAAGAACATGCATGATAATTCTCTGGTGACTGTGCTAACACAGGTGTGGTTCACTGTCAGATCTTCTGAGTAATAACTGAAGGTTTGTATTTCCCTGCATTGATTTGCTTTTTCAATTTGTCTTTCTCTGTATTTAGTGTGATTCTGGCTCTGAAACCGAAGGAGTGATGCATCGGCGGAAAAAGAGAAGGACTTGCAGCATGATGGGTAATGGTGATACTACCTCTCAAGATGACTGTGTGAGCAAAGAGCGCAGCTCCTCCAGGTGACCAGATGTGACAGCTTTCTTTTTCCAAACAAAAGACATTTTAATGCAGAGATGGCAGGGTTAGGTTAGGCCAGTGGTTCTCAAACTAGGGGTCACGACCCCCCTCAGGGTGACGAGGCGATTCCGTGGGGGGTTGCGAGCTGCCAATGCCTTTGGCAGCATTTCGGTGGAAGCTTCAACCGCGGGAGCATGTCTGCCAAAAAGCCGCCGAAGTAAAAGGTTCCGCTGTCGGCGGCATTTCAGTGCACACAGAGACGAAGGCAGGACGCGAAGACAGGATGCAGCATAAGAAAAAGGGGTCGGAACACTGAAGTTTGAGAACCGCTGGGTTAGGCTGTTCCATTATGCATGGGATGGAGGTGTGCAGGATGAGAGGGCTGTCTAGATTATGAAACAGCTTGCCACTGGTGATATCCTCTTCCTCCTTCCCCAGTTCTGATTTGGCCTGCTCCAAACAGGAGCCTAAGATCTTCTCTTTTTAAAAAAGAAAGTGCCAAGGAGAAATTTTACATTATTTTAATAAACAATTTTTTATAACTTTTTTCTAATCATTTTTTAACATAAAAAGAATGCTCCGATTACTCGGGGTGGCTTTGCGAGTAGCGGGGCATTTTATGGGGAAAGTGGAATATCTGATTCTGTGCCAACTGAGGAGCATAATTGTGTGGTAAACTGGCAAAGGGAGGAATAACTAGCAGGGAAAAAAAGGCTTGATCACCTGATTGTCCAAACTGAAAAGCTTCAAGCAATTGTATACTTAGTTTATCCTACTTCACTGTTGCCTGGACTATTTCTTTTCTGCCTACTAGTCTGTTTTTGTAAGGATTAACAGATTATAAACTTCATTCTAAAGCCTTGTTGCTTTAACACTTTAAAAAAAAAAATGAAGCTGTGCCCAAAACTGAGATCTTAGCTGATTTGTGGAGGGAGGCGCTTTAAATAAACGACAACAGAATTCACTTGATGTGAATTTAGTAGGACAAGGTCCTTTCCCCATCCATGGGCTCCAAACTAAGGCAGATTGGAAAACGTTAGGCATTTAGGAGATACTTACTACTAAAAAGCTATGGAAAAATGCTGGATTTAGAAACCATCCTGCTTCTGAGCAGTTGTCCTAGATTCACTTGGGTAAAAGGTACAGTTTAACCACACTAAAGTGCTGCTTGTACCAGCACCTCACATTCATATATGCATCCTCTAATTCATCACAGACCTTGGGTTGCTCTGAATTTGTCTTGTGGTTGCAAGCTCTGTGATGAATTAGCAGAAAGTTGCACATAGTACTGACCCAGCTGGAGGAGCCTCACTTCCCAGACGCATGTGTAACGTGCCTGTGTAGGGCCCTGTCTGCTCTTTTTGGTATATATGGCTATCTAACTTTCAGAGATACAGCACTCCACTTCTCCTGTCCTTGAGAAGAGTTAAAACACCAAACTATCCTTAAATATTTGGCATTAACTGAACTAGCATCTTATTTCCCAGCTGACATTCTAATCCTCTCTTAAGATACTGTCAATTCAGTTCTAGCAGCCAGTTCTAACTTCAGGCTGAGAATGAGCAACAGAAGCTAATAAACACAGAACCTGGTTTCCTGATATCTTAGAAATGCAAGCTATATTGCAGAGCTCCATCTTTTCTGCATTTTTAGCCTCTTCCAGTGAAAACATTCATTTTAATATTTGATATATATTACAAAAGACTAATAAGTTAGCACCTTGTTCAAGAGCCCCTCTCTGTCTCCCAGATGTCTCTTCCAGGCCTTTCTATGTTGCAGCTTGATTTGATTCATGATTTGCTTGTTACCTCTGCCAACTCCTTAGATGACACTGTAGCACTGGCTGGGGTTTCTGCTGCAGTTGAGGAATACAATCAATAGAAGCAGAATTGTTTCTAAGCCTTGTCAAGCATGTCAGCAGCTCTATTAAAAAAACCAACAAAAAAACCCCTTAGTCCTTTGCTTAGGCAGCACCCTGCTGTCTTGCATTGTGACACTGGAGGAAAGCTTATGGTCATGACAGGCAGTTGTACTTTTTTTGACAGGATTAGGGAATCTTGCGGAAGCCGCAGTCACCCCTGAGAGATAACAAGAACCGTCTAGAGGCAGCTGCCACTCGAAGCTCCATTATCAGCCAGCACTGTTCTACCCCTCAGCTTCTGTCTACTCTTATGATCCTTCTCAAGTCTTCACCACTGCTACTTTGATCCAAATCCTATCTTCCATCACGGGCTGACTAAAGATGACTCCTTACTAATTATTGGGGAGAACTCCCAAGTCTAAATGACTGACTGTGCAATGCTTAATGTCCTTCTGTACCCCCAAAAAGTGCACTAAATGATCAGAAAATAACCCAACTCTGGACAAGGATATGCCATGTGTCTTACAGTTCATGAAGTTGGCAAGGAAAACAGTCTGATACCTGTTTTTAAAGAACTGTTTTAAAACCAGCAGCTACATCCGGATACGTACCGTGCTTTGACACTGTCATACATTTACATGTACCACACATGCTGAAGCTAGGAGAGGATCTCGGCACCTTTGCTCTGCACAAACATCCAGTGGATATTGTACCAGAGCGCTGGAAGGGAGACGAACTCTGTCACATACTCTGAACACCAAGGTGACTTCAAATGACTAGAAATGGCTACCTGTGAGAAGCACTTCTTGTGGTCATATTAATCTACATACACTCTGACTAAACCCAAATAGTCTAAGATGTGACATCTTAACCAGCAACGATCATATGTACTTCTGCTTGGTATCTGCCATATTAAGTATAAAAAGGGTGAACTGGCACTTGGGTGTAGTATTGGGGCTTGAGGGAAGAAGAGATGAGTGACTTCTTGTCTAGTAGAAGCCACTGAAAGTCACCATTGATCAAGTTACCCATGAACCTTAAGTGTAGTGGGAAAACTATATAACTGAATTACAGACTTTATGCAGCCCCAGCAAGCAGCTCTCTTTGAGGTCATGTGTTTAGGAGCTGAGCAGCACTTGCTCTGGGATCTGTAAAAGCGTTCAGGAGGGGCGAGTATTTTGTCTTAAACATTTTAAAATAACAAGATGCTTGGGGTCGCACAGCTGCAGTGTTATTGTGCCAAGATAAACTATCATCCCCAAGCAATCTACTAGGATGGTAGGTATTAATTTACTGGGGCCTGTGCATTAAAACTTTCCTATAGCCTGTTCCCAAGAGGCTGTGCTGAGGAGTGGGTGGGAAATAATCATCTTTCTCTGATACACTGCACCCAAGAGCCAGCTAACTGGGCTGTTTCTCTTTGTACCCTCATTTCAGTTTTGCTGTTTGGGAGGGGGGAACTGAAAACCGAGGGGCAGTGCGCGCGCTCTCTCATATAATCTGCAATGCCTAGGCATTAGTGCAGAGGTCTTCAGGTGTGAGGCACGCCCTCTGGGAGGGTGTGGGGTAATGTTTAGATGGTGTGGCGTGGGTCCAGACTAGCCCCCCAGAGGGGGTGGGAAGGGAGCACTGCCCAGCTCTGCTTCTTGCCCATGCCTGGGGATCATCTGACTGCCAGTCCCGCACCCAGAGTCCTGGCTGCGAGCCCCATGCCCAGGGATACACTCCTGGCCACAGCTGCTGGCCCTGCATCTGGGGTCCTGGCTGCCCCTCCAGCTGAGGATCAGCCCCTGGCTGAAGTCTGCCCCTGTCCCAAGCTGTGGCCCCAGCCTTGGCCCCCTTACTGCTGTTCGCATCCTCCTCCTTGGAGCCGTGACCCGGCTCTGTGGGATGTGGGGAAGCAAGGACAGGGTATGAGGGAGCATGAGGTAAAAAGTTTATGAATCACTGCACTAGTGGCTGAATTAGAATGCAGACTGGCAACCTTAACTGTGAATTTTCTGTATACCGTGTATTAAGTAGACCCCCTGAATGTTGGTTTTTAACTTGTCCTTTTATTATTTGTGTTCCCTCTCCTGTCTCAGGATATGACTCAACCTGCTGTAAAAATGAGCCCTACTTATTTTGGTTCATCAGCAGTACAGACCTTTGTTTGCAAGGCTCCTTTGTGCCAGTCACTTTGATGTAGCAGAGAAGTGGGAGGGAGTTTGGCGGTATGAGGCAGGTGGCTCATCAGTGCATCCTAAGCAGGAGATCCAAAGAGTGCATCTTTGGCACTGGAACACAAGTGCGCAGACTTCTCTTCAAAACTGCTGCAGTCTTTCCTGCAGAGGGACTCTTCCTTAAGGCTGCTTAGGTCTATAGATAGTTTTGTGTCCAAACATCCAGATTCCCTGGCCAAGGATGCCTGTAGGCTGCCTAGCTCAGGGGGTACACTGGCATCTTGCCCCGAGCCTGCATGCTGCATGTTATCTTCATAAAATGGAGCAGGCTGCAGCTGCTATCACTTAGGAGATAGAGGGCTGCGGTGGCTACAGAATTAGAAGGGTATCCCCCTCCTAATGGCAAGGATTAATCTGGATTATAAAACACTCAGGGCTGTGGTTTGGACCATTGCCTGGCTCTGAGGTGGCTAGCTGTAGCATGGTTACAGCTGTGTGTTATTTTTACTGTATGAAAAGTCTGGGCCTGAGCCCTTGAAGTCTGTCATGGGGAAACTACCCTGCCTTCCACTGCCAAGAAAGCTGCTCCTTTTCTAGCAATAGCTCGGTCTGATGCTCCAGAGTGCAGAGCACTTCTCCATGCCTATGAACAGATCAGTGGTGTGACAATAAAGCTATCAATTAAAATGGAAACAGTCTCCTTGTATTGAATGACCCATCAGGTAACATTTTAAACGAGCAATAAGAAAGGTAATGTCAGCAACTGTAAGCTGACTTCCACATAGCCATCCCTTGCCTCACCTTGAAAAGCAAAGCCTGGTATAAGGGCTGGGACTCTGAACTAGAGCTACTCAAATGTTCTTCATTGGAACAGGTTGACTTTGCATAGAGGTATATTGGGTTTCATGAAAACTTTGTTGGGAATGTTCCTCAAGTTTAGGATGGAGTTTCTGTTCAAAACCAGAGAGACATACCCGACTAGCCAAGGCACTCACCTGCGATGATTGAGAGTAGGGACTCGAACCTTCCTCTCCTGCATCCAGCTGTGTGCCCTAACCACATGCCTAAAGCACTAGCACTAAGCTGAATATTTTACAATTTATATAAATTGGAATAGCTTCAGCAACAGAGAGTGAAGGAAAGGACTGACTAGCCTACTGGAATGTGCACCTCAGCATTTTTTGTGAAACAGAATTCCTGTTTTCCAGCCAGCCTTACTCAGGACTGCTGCGTTGTTGTGTTAGGTCTACCACTTTCGTGCTGTGTGTGTGTTTGGCATCCTTGCTGTAAATTGGCAATAATAACATCCCTGCATGGTATGTATGAGGCTACGTCAAATTAACGATTGTAAAATACCTTGATCCTTCTGCAAAAGGTGTTACAAATCACTGAATATGATTAAGCCCCTGATTAATGACTGAATATGATTAAGACACTGTTTTCTAAACTGGCACTAGCTCCTCCCACTAACGTGCTACAGTCACAAAGGTTCAGTGCTTCTGGGCACTTGCTCAGCGATAACTTCAGAAGTGCCCACTTCAAAACCAGTTCACCCTACATGCACTATGCCTAATGTAGGGGTAGATTTCATTGAGCTCTGGGATGAAAATGTATTGGTGCCTAAACTTGCTGAATTAGGGTCCCAGGTTTGCTAGTGCAGGTCAGCTTTGCTGTCTTCTCTTCTTTCCATTTGATCAATGAACATCTAAGATTGGGCACTGTTTTTTCTGCCCCTGTTTAGCAGCCGGTGTGAATCAGTTGTATCCCAAGTTCACTTCTTCCCTTGTTACAGGTTAAAGGGGCTGACTGGTGAAATCTTGTCAGAAACATAACTACAGTTCATAGGATGCAGATTTCTTTGAAGGTACTTGCTCCATACACATAGGGTGGGGGAGCCTCTGAGATCATAGAAGCTAGAAGTGGCTTCCCTTCCTTCTTTCTCTAACAGTGGTCAAAATAATGCCACCTTCTCCCAACTGCTTACTAGAGAGAGGTCTGCTTCTGCCAAGATTAATCTACAGGCCCTTTTCCTTCCCAAATCCCCAGCCAGCCTATGGGGACAGATGGGTGGCACTGTAAAACCTCTGTGCAGGCTGGACTCCCAGAGACAGTGCTGTGTGCTCCTCTTGGGAGGGGGGCAATGGAACCTGCTGATTCATTCCAAAGCTACAAGTCCTATCACTGCCACTAACTTCTCTTATCCTCCGCCAGGCAGAGCTGCGGTGCCCTGAATTGTTTTGTCAGGGTGATGATTGTGTTGCTTTTTATTTGAAATAAAATAATTATTTTGCATTACTCTATTTGTCACTTATTCTTTTTCATCTCGCGATCTGGAAAAACTATGTATGTATAGCAGGTGCCTCTGTCATCTGCTGTGCTTGTAGCAGCAGACTGGTTAGTTACAGTAGTAGTAAAGAGGAGCCTCCATCATTGTAGCATATGGGAGGGAAATGACAGTCTCATTCTTTATTTCACAGTATCCCTGCTCCAGCCTGTGGTCTCAGTCATAGCCCTGTGCTGCATGCTCACATCAGGTGAGGCCAGCACACATCTTGGAAGCTTGTGCCACCAAGGAAAGGTACTAGGGACATGATGGCGGGCAGGAGAGGGCCTCCCTATACCTAATAGTAATTGTCAGACTGCAATCAGTGGGAGGGAGGGAGACAAACAAGTGAATTGCTGGAAACTTGCCTCCTGCTACTTGTCTCTTGTCACAAGCCACCTGTGGACTTGATCTTCGGATTAAAGGGGGTTGGGTTGAAGCCAATACAGCTGATACATGCACTGCAGAGGATGACCAGGAAAGGGTTAAATTCAAAGCACAAGGCAGTGATTTGCCCCTCTCCACTTCTTGTTAAGTGCTGTGTGTTTTTTCTGGTGGATTAATGGAATTAGCTTTCCTGGAGGACACTGGATTATCCTAGTTGTCACTGGCAGAGACTAGACAGGACTCTTCTATATGTTAAGCCTGCCTATATAGATGTGTGCACGTATTGGAACAACATTTGGAACTTTTTGGAGCATTTGTTGTAAGTTCTATCACAGGCCTTTTAGGAAACCAGATTCCTAGGGTCAAGTTAACACAAAGCACATGTCATCAGGGAGAGAGAGAAAGCCCTGAGGAATCTAAGAAACTTATTTTAAAAATATTCCAGAAATTGTGGAAAGAAAAAGATCTGAAGGGGAAATGAATTTGTGGCAATGCCGGACAAGAATGTTGCTGACATGCCTCAGCCTAGGTCCATTCCTCCCATGTTTGCACCTCTGCCTGCCGAGCATTGATTTGAAAACCAAACTTTCTATTACTTTTCCCTCTTGGAGCTCTTGCAATGCAAGAGATGTACAATTGCTCTCTCTTCCCTTGCCTGCTGGAAAACTGGCTGGAAGTGAACAGTAAACCAACAGCAACCGTATTGTTAAACAAATCCAGACCCCCAGCATGTCCTTTGGGAGAGTTTAACATCTTGATGGAGATACAGCCATTGAAATGCTAACATTGTTATGTGCTGCAGTTTGGATTAATGCTGAGCTGCACAAGTATTTTTGCAATGGGGATCATTCTGCTTTTCATCTCTAGAATTCCTATGATATATGCTTTCATATGTCCCGAAATTTAGGCTGTCTGCTGTTGTAGCCTGGAAGGATTGCTATGGCCCTGCTCTATTCTTCCTCCAATTTCTTTGATCCTTTTACTGCAATTGCACCATGGCTCCTCCCGTGAGCGTAGAGGATGGGCACACTGTTCCTTTGTTTAATTGCTGCTAATGAGCTGCTGGAGGAGGTTACATCAGTTGGAATATAAAGCTGTAATTACCATGTGACAGCCTGCCTAGCTCTTCCATCTTTTTGCAATCAGCCTCAATTAGAGGCACACTTACCAAATTAGGTAAACCTGGGGGCCCCCCTTACAGGGTCTGATGTAAAGTGAATGTTGTCATGGCCCTCAGACAGAAGGTAAGAAACAATGATGTTTCACAGCGAATCTCAAATGCAGCATATGCAGTTAGAGTTACCATATTTCAACAATCAAAAAAGAGGACAGCCAACCCAGTCTGGGAACGGAAGGGAACAGGAGAGGGCACAGAGGAATTGCCTGGTCCCTTCACCCAGCACCTCTCCCATCCCCCCACAACCCAGCTAGCCCCATAGATATCCCTGCTGACACAACCCCTATTGGGGGGTATCCAACAAAGTGGGTATTAGTCCACTTACTTTTAGGATTCACATAATTTTACTATACAAACCCCTGCACCCCCATAAATACCCCCTCCCACCACCTGACACAACCTCCATTGCTGTGAGCACCCCTGTCCCCCACAGCCACCCCTCTACCCCCATAGATACTAGAGTTACCATATATCCCTATGTTCAGGGACATGTCCGGATTTTGTAGCTTAAAATAGCGTCCGGGGGGAATCTGCTGCAATCTGAAAAGGTCGCGGATTTCAAGCAGCAGCAAGGGCAGAGCCCCGCCCACACGGGGCTGCCTCCGCCGTGGGGAGGGGGAGGAGGGAGAGGGTGGGGGGAATTCCTCAGCGCAGGCTGACTGCAGCTGGCTGTGGAAGCCCCCGAGAGAGAAGCCAGGAGCGTGGTAGGAGCTTTTAAGCCTGGAGGGGGGTGACACAGGCAGGGGTAGGTGGGGGTGGTAGCAGAGAAGTCCTGATGCTGGGCTGCCGGCTTTCCTCAGCCTGGGTCAGTAATTCAGCCGGTGATGCCACCAACAGCAGTTCAGAGGCTGAGCTCTTTAAATGGTTAATTCCTTAAATCCTGGGACATCCCAGTCTCTGAATCCTGCTAGTTTCAAACAGCAGGAGCCTCCTTCCATATGCAGAGCAAAACGATGTGTGCACATGCAGGTCATTAGCAGGCTCTCTCTGTCCCCAGGCTGCTATTTCACATCAAGACTTTACAGGCAAAGAAGGCAGCAGTGCTGCACAGTGCAGTACCCTCACAATAATATGCTAAAATGGCAGTGTTCCCACACAGCTAAGAACATAAAAACATAAGAAAGGCCGTACTGGGTCAGACCAAAGGTCCATCTAGCCCAGTATCCTGTCTACCGCCAGTGGCCAATGCCAGGTGTCCCGGAGTGAGTGAACCTAACAGGTAATGATCAAGTGATCTCTCTCCTGCCATCCATCACACCCCTCTGACAAACAGAGGCTAGGGACACCATTCCTTACCCAGCCTGGCTAATAGCCATTAATGGACTTAACCTCCATGAATTTATCCAGTTCTCTTTTAAACCCTGTTATAGTCCTAGCCTTCACAGCCTCCTCAGGCAAGGAGTTCCACAGGTTGACTGTGCGCTGTGTGAAGAAGAACTTCCTTTTATTTGTCTTAAACCTACTGCCCACTAATTTCAATGGATGGCCCCTAGTTCTTCTATTATGGGAACAAGTAAATAACTTTTCCTTATTCACTTTCTCCACACCACTCATAATTTTATATACCTCTGTCATATCCCCCCTTAGTCTCCTCTTTTCCAAGCTAAAAAGTCCTAGCCTCTTTAATCTCTTCTCATATGGGACCCGTTCCAATCCCCTAATCATTTTAGTTGCCCTTCTCTGAACCTTTTCTAATCCTAGTATATCCTTTTTGAGATGAGGAGACCACATTTGTACACAGGCCACCTGTGTACAAATGTGGTCAGTGCTGTGCTTAGTAAGGTGGCCCTTACTAAGCACAGCTGCTTAGTAAGGGCCACCTAAACAACAATAAATACAACATGGCTGCCATGGTCAGGTTGGGCAAATCCCTGTTTTTAAAATAATATAGTGCACAAAAGACCCTTCCATGCAGGGATTTCTTAGTACTTTACAAGGCACCATGCATATCGCACAACTGCACCTGGTTTGTAGATCTTGGACAAAGGCAAACTCAGGCAAGTATGGCTAATGTTTTCCACGGGCCTTGTGAGTTTGGGGTACCCAACATGAGACTCCTGGTGCCTGATTTTCAGTGAAGCTGGACTCTCATAACTCCAGCTGATGTCAATAGGAGCCATGGGTGCTTAGTAGCTCTGAGAATCAGGGATGCAGGTTGACTACTCAAAAATGAAGGCACCCAGAATGGGTGGACATTTGAAAATCGGGGCTTGAGTGCCTTGCCTACGTTTATACAGTGAGTTGGTGAAGTCAGCGCAGAATCTGCTGTGAGCAGAGACAGAAGATAGGTGGTTAAAACAGCAGCAGCACTAGTGCTCCCACCATTGCCAGTGGAGGTGCTCTGGTGCAAGAATAGAGTAGGGGAATTTCAAAAGCACCTCTGGGCAGACCCAGCCTAGGGCCTTTTCTTTGGCAACAGATGGGGCCAAACTCCTCTCAGTGCTTGTTACAGAAAGCATGATGGGCTTTACATTATGTCAGTTTTGCCTTCCATTTTGGGACAGGATCAATCAATTTATTTAAAATTGTGCTGCAAATAACAACTGTACTTCAGGACACTGTGCTAGCAAAACAATGATGTTGGAAGATCATGTTGTTATAACAACATGTGGCTGGGACTGCTCTCTGTCCTCATCAGAAAACAAGTGCTAGAACCCTCTCAGCATCAGCCATGGGCATTCACCCAGAATTGGGGGTGGGGATGACTGTCCACTCCATTGCATCTATCAGCCCAGACCCAAACTGTTTTCAACCTCTATCTGAGGAAAGGAGGGCTTGCGGGAGGGGAGGGGCTGTGGTTGACACGTAGGTCATTTCTCTACTACGAGGGCCTCCTCTGATGCTGTCCATCTGCCTCCAGGAGGCCATATCAACCTTCATGTGCTGTTATCTGTAAGGTAGGAAACCGACATGGCCCTGGTGGACTGATTAGATAAATTCCTCTCTTGTCAGACCTGGGTATGCTACTGGTGTAGGCAGCCTTGATAACAATAATGGTGTTTGGTGTTTGCTAGCAGCTTCCTTGGCTAGCAGGACATTGCTCCCATCCCTGCAGGGAAGATTTTCAAACATAACCCAACCCCCATCCCAATATGGCAGTTTTGAGAATATAGAGCCCTTAGTAGGGTTGTTGCTAGCACAGGTTTCATCCCACATGGGCAGTAACCCAGCTGATGTATTGAGCCAGGATTATACCTGAATAGAACAGTATCTTGTCTCGCTAGAGTGGGATGAAACTCTGCCAGGTTGCTTTAGCTCTGCTGTGAATGGGCATGTCCTTTCTGTGCCAGAGTCTCTTGAGGGGACAAAGAGATCTAATTCCTCTGCCCATGAACTGAATATATAGAGTTGGGACACAAGCAGCAGGTCACATTCGTAAGCACCTGGACTGGATTTTCTGTCCCTGGGGAAATGCCCTTTGTCAAGTCATCTCCTTTTGGCTTTTCTCTTCCTCTATTGTTAGTTAAAACTATCTCCAGCTTTTTTCAGCCCCTCTTATTAGATCCATCTACAGATAGTTGGCAGAGGTGGCTCCTCTTAGTCTGATGATCACTATGCTTTTACAAAGCCACTGTCTGCCTTTCTGTGTAGGATAGCTAGCCCTTTTCCATGGATTATTTCATACCCTCAGTGGCAGTTGAGTGACCTGTGTAGAGCCAACCTTTTCCCAGTAGAGGGCAGAATGCTCTTCAAAGATGGCTCAGATACACTGGCTTTCTCAAAAGCTAGCCCTGCCCATTGAAAAAGGGCTGTCTGTACCCACTAACAAACAGTACTTTGCCCCCCTTTTTAATCTTAGTGAGTGGAGTCCTGGGTGATGTATGTCTCCAGATCATTAAACACCATCACAGTTAGCACTAACTGATCCTCTTGGTGCTGACAATAGCAGCAGAGAGGCCAAAAATTGAATGGACACACTCACAGTGGAGGGTAAGACACGGTTGATTGACCAATCGTATTGCACCCTTGACAACCCATGCTGCCAAGCCTGGCAAGGACCCTACTGAGTCTTTGTACATGGTGAGCAGGAGCAGAGCTAGAGCAGGGCAACAATCAGGGATGGAAACCTGAATAGCTAATTTGGCAGGTAACGTAAAGATCAGCCATGTTCAGCTTGTCTTCTTCCTCTGTGAATTCTTGGCCTCCTGTCCCTTGTCTTGCAGTCAGACAAGAGCCAAGGGCATTAATCCTGCTGATGACTTGGAATCCCCCCCTCATTCTTGGCCTCCAAAGGCACAGGAAGATCTCCCCCAGTGGCTGTCCTCCTTTGGGATCCAGGAAAGGAGGTCCCTAAGAGCCCAGACCTTCAGGGGGGCCAGTGGAGGAAGCTTACGTGAGCTCAGCTTTTCAGGGGCCTACAGCACCCTGAGTTTCAGGGGCAGAATTTACGTTAGGAGATGAGAGAGCTTGGTAGACTGCCCAGCCTTCTTCTCCTCCTCCCCCCCTCAAAAAAACCATGCTGGATTGGGGGCAGGTCTACCTGTCTGGTACATAAAAAAGATGCACGAGGAGCCAGCATCCACCTGCCCCTTGAGGAAACACAGAGAAGAGGGGAGGGCCACCAGCTATCCTTAGCAAATGGGTAAATGTGTATGGTATATTCAGGGCCCATTGTGGGAGATCATTATATTCAGGAGACCAAAGAACATCTGAAGGGTGGAGGGGGGAAGCAAGGTTTAGTGGTTAGAGCTAGAGGCTGGACTCAGGAGATCTGAGCTCTGTTGCTGCTCTACTGCTGACTCAGTGGGTGAACTTGGACAATAGCACTGGGTGACAGTTTCAAAGACATCCTAGCATTATTGGATGCCAAACTTCCAAGACCTCTGGCTGGTTTTTCAGAGGTGTTGAGTCCCTGCAGATCCTACAGACATTAGCTGGAGTTGTGGGTGCAGAACATCTCTGAAAATCAGGTTCCAGGTATCCACAGTCAGGCACCTGAAAATTGAGGCTCTCACATCAGAGGCTGCTATGGAACAATTTGGCCTTAACTGCTCTGTGCCTCAGTTTCCCTTATGTAAAATAGGAATTATGTCCTTGAGTCACCTGAGGGTTGTGAAGCTCAGCTTATCTGTAGTGATGGGAGATACTGGGATGCAAGGTGCTAAGCGAGGCATGAACCTCTGTCTGGGAAGATCAGCCAGAGCCGAAGAGTGGGGTATTTGCCATGCCCTAATAATCAATATTCCATTCAGTGCCAGAAAGGGAGCTGACAGAAGCCTGACAAGGCCCACCTGGGGAATAATGGGCCATTATAACAGGGAACAGTTCGAGAAAGAGGTAGCCTCCAGCAACTGTAGCACACAAGAACAACTGAGATGATGAAGGATTCGTTCTACGGCATACCACATTCTTTTTCCATTGCGTCTATTTCTGAAGCCCATAACATTACCAGCCTCCAGCGTGGAGGGATGAGATAACAAAAAATGTGTTTGGGAGGCCTGAGATGCTGCACTGAATCTCTAAACCCCACCGAGGAGCTGTAAATCATTCGTTATCATTCAGGCTGAGCTGTAGTGTGGCTATGGTGATCTCCCACAAAACCTAAAGCCGCACAGAGAAGAAGATTAAGTGCTGTGGTTGTTTGTTACTAAGAATACAATTATCCATAGGCTAATGAGCTCCTGCTTGATAGGATTATCCAGAGCAGCAAAATCAGCTCCAGTCCATTTCCCCCCTCCCTTGGGATTTAAGTTAGATGGGGGAGAGGAGGCTATTTTTTTCAGTCAATCAATAAACTGCCCACTCACCCAAGCAACCAGAGAATGTTTGCTGGGGCAGAGTTGGGAGCCAGATTCCCATGTCTGCTCCCCTGACACTCCATTATGACAGCAATAATTAGCACTCATAGAGCACCTTCTATTTTCAAAGTGCTTTGCAAAGCTTAACTGAGCCTCCCACTGGCAGGGAACGCTGGGTGGCCCAGACATCAAGACCGGACAAATCGCCCAGTCCAAGCTGGGTCCAGTGCAGGATTGGTCCCGACGAAGCGTTTGACCCAGTCTAATTTTAAAATGTCCGGTGCAATGTCCCATCACTCCCTTTGGGAGACCATTCCACAGCCAAGTATAACCAACCTGACAGATGGGAGTAATACAGGCATCTAATTTTCCCTGCTAGTCCTTTTTATCCATGCAAAGGGTGGCTGGCCAGTCCACAAGCAGGGGCTTCCAGCATAGAAGGCGGGAGGAAGGAAGAGGAGGCATTCTGGAGCTCTGGCATCCTCTTACCTCCAGATCCACCTTTCCCATGAGCAGCTCCTTCATTACCGAACAAAGGGATGATAAGGGGCAGACTATTCACTACAGGGTTCCCAGATCCTGCAGTGAGATCCAAGTCAATAGATGCCCAGGCACTGAATTTAATTGGGCTCTGGGAGGGGGAGGGTCTGAGTGTCAGGGGAGGACAAGGGCGCTGCCTAAACAAGGCTCATTTCAATTAATAACGGGATGAGTCGCCCGAACTTTCTGGAAAGAGCCTTTTGGGCACCGCCTGCTCATTTCCCTCAGGCTAGTTTGCATGTTCCCCACATCACCGGCTGGGGATCCCCTTTCCTAGGGGAGTGGAGACCCGGGTCTCAGGGCTCGGGGGGGCCGGGAACGCACTGAAGGCGAAGGCGGGAGAGGGCTGCCCGCGGGGTGGGAAGGCAGCTGTGGGCAGGGCCCTGGGAAGTGACGCCGCCGCTGAGTGTGTTGTTGTGATCGCCTCTCCCGCTTTAGCCGCGCCGGGATTTCGCGCACAGCTGCGGGAAGATTGCGCTGCCCGTTGAAATTAACCAGAGCGGGTCAGCGCTTCCCAGGCAGCAGCCGCGCAGGGGAGCCGGACGGAAAAAACCTTCCCAGGCGACGCCCTTAGCCCCTCGCAGATCCGCTCCAGGCTGCCCGGAGATGGACGTGGCCGTGGATCTGTACCTGGCCGTCCCGCTGCTCTTCACGGTCCTGGCCGTGATCTTGGCGTCGGTCTTTGTGAAGCTGCGAGCGGCGGAGGGGGACAAAGCCGCCGAGACAGCCCCGGGGGAAGGGTCCCAGGGCCAGGAGGCAGGGGCCGGCGCGGCGAGCGAGCAGGGGGCAGCGAGGAAGGCTGGCGAGGGGGAAGGGAAGGAGGGAGAAGCGCTGAAGGAGGAGCGGCTCCCCGGGGGGGAGAAGGACGGCGAAGGGGCGAAGGAGGAGCGGGGAAGGGTCCCGGTGGAGGAGATCGGGGCCGAAGAGGGGAAGGCGAAGGGAGCCCAGGAGAAGAAAGAGCAGGAGCCCAAGGAAGAGGAGGCGGCGGTAGCAGCAAGGACGGCGAAGGCAGAACAGCAGAGTCCCCCCCAGGGGCTGAACGTCCCCCGCCAGGCGGCTGAGGCGGTGGAGGAAGAAGAGGAGGAGGAGGAGGATGACGAGGACGAGAGTAAGGTACGAGCGGGGAGCTCCTCTTCCTTGTGCAACTTCGGGGAGTTGGGTGGGATCCGGCTGCCGGGCTTTTTTTGGGGGGGGGGCTGGAAATAGGGGGGCTGCCGCCCCCCCCCCCCCGGCTTGCAGTGGTTTCCATTGTACAGTTTGGTTCCATGGCTCTCTGCCCGCCCCCGCCCCGGTGCAAATCGTGCCAGCTCTCCTGCCTGTGGGAATGGCGGGTGTGCAGCTCCCCCCCGCCCCGCAGAAGTTGTGTTGCTGTGGTGTGTGGGTGTGTGTGACAGCAGCAGCAAAGGCCTGAAACCTGGTGTTTGTCCTAAGCCCCTGTCAGTCCAGGCACGCCCATACAGTGCTGTGTGCAGGGTCTGTACAGTTACTTCTGCGCTGGGATCTCATACGCTTTGCACCGAAATGCTTCTCGTCAGCCAGTTCTGTTTCTCTTTGTGACCTCCCGATCATCCCACCCCGCCCCAAGCCTCAGATCTGTTTAATCTCTCTCCTTCCCACCTCCTCTGATCTAATGAGTTATGACAAGCTTGTTGCTTCTGAGAGTGTGAGGAAAAAATGCTGCTTCATGTTGCTCCACTGACATTTTGATTTAGGATTTTAACTCCCAACCCTTCCCCCCCACATACTTCTAAAAAAAATAGATTCTGATAATTAAATGCAAACCAGATTAATCTTTGCTTGAGCTGACCTGAGTCTCCAAATCTGGTTTGTGAGTCTCCTCCCTCTCTATCACTGGTCTCACTAATCCAGATAAGAAGAAGGGGTTCAGAGGGTTCCCCCTCAGTTTCCTTTTTGCACCCTCTATCTAGATGTCTCTGGTGGAAGCTGGCTTCTTGCGGCTCTGAATATAATGAGGATGAGCCCTTGTGAGGGAGCCTCCAGTGACCTGCTCCCCCATGCCCAGGAAGGAGAAATTTGAACTCACTGCCCTGTAGTCTCAGCATGAAACAACTCTGAGTCTAGGCTCAGTGTCTAGTAGCCCTGAAAAGTGCCCTGGGTATCTGCAGTGTGTGTGGCAGTCAACCAGTGACATGCAGCAAAAGTAAATCTTCCCACCGCTCCAGATCTTGGCTGTTTAAAAACAAATGAGCACTCCAAGGTGCGGGAAGAGTTCATGCTTTGTTGCTACCTCTCCTCCAACACAATCAGGACTCCAGGAGCTGGTCTCCAATGGATGGTAAACTGGGCCTGATGCTTTTCTCACACTTTTAAACATGAATTGCCTGAACCTGCTGAATTGCAGTTACCAAAAGCTTTCCCCCAGGGTTTGCCTGGTGGTTATTTTCAAGGGCACTTTGTATCTGTGCGTTATTGAGTGAGTAGTTTAGGGGTGGCTTAAAAAAAAAAAGTGCGTGAAGGGGGAATGTCTTAAAACCCTCACATCTGACAGGCAGAGTGGAGAGAGCACAGGCCTGGGGGCCAGAGATGCCTGGTTATGTTGTTAATTTAACTTTTAAAATGTCCTGGCCACAGTACAATAGACATAACAGAGCCAGCCCCTGCCCTGGAGAATTTACAATTCTTGGCTCACTATGTGACCTTGGCCAAGTCACTCTGTTCCTTCATTTCCCTACCTGTAACATGAGGTTAACACTTCATAATGTGCTTTGAATGGAATGTTCTATGAATGGAAATGTGCTAGGTGATGTGCCAAGCCCCATTAATTAGTATGGAAAGAAGACTGAAGCAGGCATAGTGACTTTCTTTGGTACAGGGATGCAGGCCTATATTTTAACCATGCTCTGCCTGATTTGTAACGTCTCTGTAGCGTGGCCTGGGCAGCATCCGTGCTCAACTTTACTTAGCTTCTCACTTCCAGAGGTGCTGCGCTTCCACAATCCCTGAGTTCAGTGGAACTTCCGCATGGGCAGCACCTCTGAAAATCAAGCTACTCTAGCTTGGTCATATTATTCCTGAGGATGTCCTTGTCTCTTGTCCCACTGAGGATTGTCCATATGATTGGTCTCATAATGGGAGGACTTTGCCTCTATAATAAAGAGGATGATACCTGGAGGCAGAAGTTGGGGAGATACTAGTCCTGGTGGTACCTGGCCTGTTCACTAGGCTTGCTGTTGAAAAGCTTATTAGCCAGGTTTTTCTGCGCTCCTCAGTCAGCTGCAGGGTCCAGTATGTGTCCCAGCTTTTCTGGCTGGAAATGGGCAGCATCCCATTGAAGCTGCTGATTTTATAGAGAGTTCCCATCGGCACCCTTAGCTTCCCTCCAGGCTTATTGCTGCTGTAGCATAGCTCTTGTTTATAGGGTTCTTCATCCTCTCTCTCATACGTAGTCCCTGTTTCAGAGCTTCACTAATCAATGCTGCTCAGATCCTTTTAAACAAACACGGCTCTGTTGGGGTTGGGTGCTCATGCTCAAACCAGTAACTCACTCAGGATGACTATTACCACGCACTTTGGTTTGTGCCATCCTCCAGCTTGCTCAGAGTTCACTCCAGAAGCTGGCTGGATTTGGTCAGTGAGCAGAGAAGATAGCCAGGGCATTTCCAGATGGAATGACAGGAGCCTACTTGTTTTACTCACAAGAAAGTGACTGCCGCTGACAATGTCTCTTCATTGCTCAGCGATGGGGCTGGGCAAATGAGACGAGACCACCAAACACAGTGAAGGTGTCTCAACCAGCTTGTCTGATCTTCTTGCCCAGGTGGCTTGTTGTCTCTACAGTTCTGTCTGGGCTCCACAGGCTTGTTGGCAGACTACAGTTACATTTCTCTGCCTCTCCCCCCGACCCCATCTTAAAACAAGGGTTATTTCCCCAAAACTTGTTTAACCCCTTCAACACCCTGCACTGTTGAAGAATAGGAGTCCACAGGGTGGCATGGCTGTCTCCTTGTAAAGTATATCCGGAGAGAAGAGGTGTGTGTGTCAGATACAGGAGAGACCATAAAGCATGGGACATATGTGGTGGGTTAGGGTATTGGTTCTCCACCTCTTCATTAGTGGGCTCCTGAAAAAACTGGAGGTGCAGATCCCTTTGGAAATATTAGACATACTCTGTGGATCCTTAGGGGTCAACAAACCACAGGTTGAGAACCACTGGACTGGGGTCCGGTGCTGTATAAACCAGAGATGCTGCCCATACTAACTGGCCTCTGATGTGCTCTAGAGGGAGAGGGGTGTGCAGGTGAGATGGGGGAGTCAGTGAGGGGGAGTCTGTTTCGAACAGCAGGAGCTGCGGAGGAGAAGGCTCCTGCGCCATCAGTGTTGAGCTCATGGGAAAGGATATAGAGCAGGCTGTTGCTAGATGAGTGCCGGGGAAGGGGAGGAGAACATAAGGGCCAGGAATCAGGCAGAAGGCAATGGAGGGTTAGACCCTGACGTGATTCAGGCAGCCAGGGAGGTGGCCCATATGAGTGATGCCACCTTGCATGCCTGCAGGCGGGCAGCTTGCTGTGCTGCTTGAAGGCTGCTGCACTTGGCTCCTCAAAAGAGCCCATCTTGATGACGAATCAGTTAGAGGAGCACAGCTGGGACACTAACCCCACCGGGCACTTAACCAGGGCATGGACTTACCGCAGCGCTTCCTTTGACAGTACGGGGCAAGGGAAACTGCTCCGTGGCACCAGGAACCCTGCCCCAGGCCAGCCCTGAGTGCCCCCAAGAGCAAAACTCGGTTCCTTGGCCAGCAAACTCCCAAGGGAAGCAAACTTGGTTCCCCGCTCTGCCCCTTTCTCCTCTCCCTGCCCACCCTGCTCCCTGGTAAGCACACTCCTGGGCTGGGCCTCCATCACCCTCCTTTTCCCCTCCTCCTCCCACCCACCCCAGCAGGTTCCCAAAGTGAGTTAAAATAGGACCCCTCTGCCATGCAAGGCATTTCTTTTCCCCCTGGGAAGAATGACTTCATTCAGGTCACGCTCAGAACAGCCTCTCTCTAGTGGACCTAAGCCTGTGGATGGGGGACATTTTTCTGTGCTGAGTAAGTGTGTGTGTGAACTAGCGTGTGCTAGGACTCCTCTGAGAAGGCCATTTTGTTTTACAGCAAGGGCACTAGCTAAACAATCTGATTCAGTTCAGTAGAGCGGAGGACTTAATACAAAACTGCTAATGCCCCATCACTGTACTTCTTGGCAGCTGCTCACCTAGACAGAGAGGGGTCTTTCTCTGGCTACTGTAAAAAGACAGGGTCTCTGTCTTGGGGGGTGGGGGGGGATGGAGGTATTTAGCTCTCCCCACCCCACCCCCTCATTCAGAGGAATTTTCAAACACGCTACATACCCCAAGCTTGGGGTGTGACTTTGCCAGTGACTGACCTCATGCTGATTCTCCCCTCAGTAGACTGTCTGGAGTGTGAGAGCTCTCACTGTCCATGGGCTGCTAACCTCACCCTGCACCCCTGGAGGAGAGGGGCGGCCGAGAGGCGGGGTGAGTTGCGGGATGGCGGTTCTTGTGTGTTGTTACAGCAGAGTCCATACCAGTGCCATACAGAAGGTGTTTGGGGCAGCACTAGGCAATCATAACCCCCATAACTTCTGTGTATCCTAGAGGCTTTTAGTAGATGCGAAAGGTACCCCAGGAATGGGTAGGAGGGTACAATGGAGGTGAGCTAGACTGATGTTATCCAAACAGCACCGAGTTTAGACTTGGGGGTGTGGCGCTCTCTCTGATCCTCAGAAAGGGTCTGAGCCTAGATTCAGGTCCTACATCCTGGCCACAGGCATTTTACAGGCAACTTATAGGGCTGGTAGAAATGTGTCCTGTCCAATGGGTCCAGTCTACTCTGGAAAACTGCAGTCCCTGAAATGACTCAGCACACAACATTCCCAGACTTAGCTGGCTGGGCTGTGTGCTCCATAGCAATGGCAGGGGTTTGCTGAGAGCTTTATAAACGAATCAGTACATCAGACTGAGTGGCGGGGAGTGTTTTGCAGTGCCAGAGTGGGTTTCTTCCCTTGATCGACAGATGTACTGCCTCGGAGTGGTCCAATTTCACTGCAGCCATTAACCAATCAACCCAAAAGTGGAGGGAGAAATGCTTTTCTGAGCAAGCAGCACTGGCGTGTCTTAGTCTTTCATGCAGACTGGCTGGAGTCATGAATTCTGTTGTCTCCAATTATTTTTCCTTAGCATATGCTCATGCCATCTGAGCTTTCCCTCAGTACTGCCAAGCAGCAGTGTCTGTTTAACTTTCTGTGCTCCTCTGCCTCAGACATCTTCAGAGTCGTATGCAGCGGTGGTGTAGCCATGTTGGTCCCAGGGTAATAGAGAGACAAGGGGGGTGCGGTAGTATATCTCTTACTGGAAGAGGCTGGTCCAGTACAAGAGATTACCTCACCCACTTTCTCTCGCTTAAGAGTCTGTTACTCTTCAGTGTACCTAGATGATGTACAGGCTCCTGGCTAGAGCAGTGGAACTGCCTGCCTCTGCTGCTTGCTTGCTGTATGATCTTGTGGAAGCCACTTAGGCTTTCCGTGCCTCAGTTTCCCCTTTTGTGATATGGCTACAATAGGCCCCACCTCACGGGGGTGCTGTGAGGCTTAGCTAATGTCTGTAAAGTGCCTTGATATCGTACAAAGGTCTGACAAAGAGATCTTTCCTCCCACCCCCAAAAGATACCAAGACTGCCTGTCTTGTTTTGATCTACATAGTCTAGTAGGATGGAATGCGGTGACCGGTCTGGTGAGGGGTGAACATACGGCATGGGCTCTCCTGACCTCTGTTCTTGCTAGCCCTGGCTGCAGGGTGCGTTGTTGCAGGGGCCAGGTGGCCAGAGGAGCTTGCGTCTAAGTGCCTTACCGCCGGGTGAGCCAACTTGGGCTGGTTCAGAAGCAGTTCAAGCCTCCCAGCTGCTTGTCATGCTGCAAAGCCTTGACATGGAAGCAGTTTTAAGAGGGATCTAGCACCTGACCAATAACTGTCTTGGATCAGACAAGAGGGGAGCTGCCTCCTAGTAAAGAGTAGCCGAGACAAGGCCTGGGGTAGCTTGTTGCTCACAAAAGGCCACAAATGCCCCTTACAGACACCATCTTGGTTAATGCTAGTAGGAAGAAACGGACATTCAAAGGCCATTAGGGCTTTATAGGGCACTCTCCGTTAGAGTGACCCAGATGTCCTGATTTTGTAGGGACAGTCCTGATATTTAGGGCTTTTTCCTATATAGGTGCCAATTACCCCCCATCTCTGTCCCAATTTTTCACACTTGCTATCTGGTCACCTTACTCTCCATCCCTAGATCTTGGAGTGCTTTGGAAAGAAGGGTGGGAGAGAGGTATTCCTATCCTGCAGAAAGCCGTGTAAGAGGTGCAGTGACTAGCTCAGTAGCCAATCTGGGAACAGAACCCAGGTCCCCTGACAGCCAATCCAGGGCCCTTGCTACCAGACCCCGCTGGCATGTGAGAATCTCCTCCTCCTCCTTCTGATGACTTGAAGTTTATTACAGAGAGTCCATGTGGTGTTTCAGAGGTGAGCTCAGTGCCTGTTTTACGCGCATGCGCATACACACACGCGCGCTCTGATGTTGCCTTCTCCAGGTGCTTCCCGCTGCGGGTGTGAAAACATCCTGGCTCTGGCCCAGCTCCCCTGGGAAGATCCTAAACCAGAGCAGCTGAGGCCAGTGCTGAGTGAACAAAAGGGATCCGATCCTTGCCAGCAGGGCAGATAACTGCTCCAAGTGGCTTTGTCATTTTGGCTGTTGCAATCTGCTGTGCTGGCAGGATCCTGAGAGCCAGGATGTAGAGGAGGCAGGGGAGCAAACTGGCTGTTCTAAAGCTGCTCTGTCCTGTAAGGTGCTGAACATCTTTGACTCCTACTGAGGTCAATGGCAATGTGCAGTGCCCAGCACCTGACAGGATTCTGCCCCAGGTGAATGGAATGTTCAACACTTCCCGAGCACCTTTTGTGGAAGGATCTCAAAGCACATTATAAACATTCATTTTTTTTGCAACCAACCCATGAAACAGGTAAAGATTCAGGCTCACTTCACAGATGGGGACACCACAGACTGAGGTGAAATGACTTGCCTGAGTTCACAAAGCAAGTGAGTGGCACAGCCAGGGAAGAGAACCAAGGAGTCCTGACTTCTTTAATCACCAGTAACACTTCCCCCTTCCTTTGGTTAAAACCTGATCCTGCGAAAGTACTTGATTTTGATTGGTGTCTAATCATCTGCTCTCTGATAACCACCCCCAGGGTCATGTTGTCAGCTCCATTAACACAAGATGAGCTCATATCATGAGTTATTTCTGAGTGTGAGAACCAGACCAAGCCATCTTTGAAATTGACCAGTTGGGTTCCTGTGAGAAATGTAATCAGAAAATCCCAGTTCTCTTGGTATTACAGTAGCCCCAACCAACGTTTGGGTCTTGCTGGTACTAGATACTATACAAATACCTACCGAGAGAGAGCTCCTACCCTGGGGAGCTCATGTTCCAAATGGACAAAGGGTGGGAGGGGAAACGGAGGCTGAGATGAGAAGTCAGTTGCCCAAGTTCACCCAGCAGGTCTGGTGGCAGAGATGGGAATAAAGCCCAGGTCTTGTGACTCCCAAGCCAGTGCCCTAGCCACTAGGCAATGCTCCTCCCCTGCTGTCTGCTCTAAGGAGAGCCTCAGGGCTGTTGTCCATGGTGAGAGAGAAACATTACAAAGCACTGGTCCTCCCAGAAAAACTGCCCTTTGCCATTTTCCTGTGCAAGCAGCCTTGGTAACAAAAACCAAAATAGGGAAGGGATGTGGGTGTGGGGGAGACTGATAACGAACCCAGCAGAACAACCTTTTAAAGGGATTGTTTTCTGTGAAGCAGTAGGCAGGGTGTCTGAATGTCTCTGGATAGGAGCCATCACAGGACAGAGGTCTCCTGTGATTACAGCTATGGGGAAGATAAACCATCTCCTTTCCTGGGTACTTCTGCCTGGGGGTGGACTCAGTGATCTGCAACCCACCTGGTGCCTTATCCACAGCCTACTGAAGTCAAGGGGAAGTTTTTTCCAGTGGGATTTGGATCAAGCCTGTCTTGTAGCGGGTTAATCACCAGGTCTAAGCACTGCTGGCTTGCACTCAAAACTGCTTGTAGGCCCAAGCAATCAGAGCAAACAATGGCACTAAGACTGCTGAGCAGGAGCAGCCTTGGGCTTCTTGCAGGGCCCCCAGCTGTGAGAGGGCAGGTCACATGGAAGGTGAACTGTGCTAAGACAATACTGGCCTTCTCTGGATAAACTGACATTTCCCCCTGCCAAATCAGCTGGCCTCCCACCTGGGGTATCACTTTGCAGTTGGACAAGGCCCTGATTGATGGCTGGGGGTGGATATTAGCCCAGCTGCTCCCATGGCCCTGCTGTGTGGGTGGCTGGGAGGCTGTGATGGTTACTCCTGGCATCAGCTGGGCATGGGGTACCTCTTGTGAATAGCCACTTGAGAAGCTAAGACCGGGATTTGAACAAGGGAAAGAGATGGAGAGAAACAGTAAGGAGGGAGCAGAGTTTCAGTGTGCAGAGGAAATCCAGCTGCTGCTGGGTTTAAGCCTCAGTCCTTCAAGCTGATCTGTGCCCTATGTGGAACCCATCAGTTCAGCCTGCAGGACTGGGACCCAAATCATAGCAGCTTTGCAAAATCATCGTGAAAATGCAGCAGCTCAGGCACAAAATGCCCTTGTCCAGATGCTACCATGAGGATAATGAAAGCACTAAAGAGATTTTTATCTGCCTGTGAAAATCCCTTCTCCTGTGAAGCGAAGTTTTGCAAGGCATTTTTTCCCGCATAGCGTGTAACATGCCAGCATCATTATTACAATGTACATGCTCTGACCCACAGTGCATTGCAGTTTTTGTTTTCTTTGGATTCGCATGAAACATTGTAAAGCACTCATCCAAGGGCGCTGGTTGCCTCTGACCTCTGGTATGTTTAAAAATACAGTTGTCCTGCCACAGCCAGGGATAAACCCAGTAGCCTCCCCTGCACTGGGAAGTAACCAATTCCTCCCACAAATACCAGCTGTGGCCATGCTCCTCCCTTCCCCAGTACCTGGGGAGATGAGATCTCACCTCTCATTATGTCTCATGAGGTAGGCTTCAAGGGGCTACCAGCAGCTCTTTTGGGGTGGATTTGGGTTTGGCCTGTGCTGCTGCAGGAGTATGGTGTCTGCCCTTCCACCCCATGCTCCTGATTCTGCTTGGCCCCCTGGTATGGGCTGCTGATGAAAATCACATTCACTCTTTTTCTGTGGGATTCCAAATCAGAAGTTTGGGACACAAGCAGGACCTGAAAGTCATCTCCGCTTTGTATGTTTCTATCACTTTTTCTTGTGTCCCTGTCTTCCCCTGAATCTAGAGTGTTCTTCTGAGTAGGTGCCAGTTCTGGGGACTCTAGAACTGTTACTGTAGCCACTTGGAACTTCATGGAGGCAGCCATGGGGGTAAAACTCTGATATTTCTGCTCTAAGAAGCACAGGCCCTGGCTGCTGAGGTTAAATGAAAATCTTCATTAGCAGTATAGGGTCTATGATGCTCCAACAGTTCTGATTCCATCCAGTAGAGATGAATGGTTGGCTAACATACATAAGCTTCCCCTTTCCCCTCCCAAATTTAATTTTGTTGCTAGCCACTTGCTAAGCTTTTGAATCCAGATTGGCCATAGCAGTTGCGGATTTCCCTGGAAGAGGGGAGATATACTTTGCACTTACAGCCCCTTTCATCCGAAGATCATTGAGTGCTTTTAAATAAGTGGGTGAGGTTTATCCCAGCTTTACAGCAGGGAAAACTGAGGCACGGCAAGGTGCCGTGACTTGCCCATGGTCACACAGTGGGGATTAGAACCCGCTGACTCTCAGTTCTGCCCTCTAACCTCTAGAGACACTGAGGCAGCCTCCTTCAGTTTCTAAGCATGGCTTAAACACAGTTGGGATGGGTCACTGCTGGCCGGCTAACTTGTGACTGATTTAGTGAATTGCAGGGCGAATGTAGCCCAGGGTCTGGTGCTGACGGGACACGACATCCCAAGGAGACCGAGGAGTCTGACTGCGATGCAGCACTTCTGTCACAGCTTGCAAGGGAGATCAGAGACCTCAGGTAGAGAGGGGAATAAATAACTTGAGATTGGCACAGCCAGCAATCTGACTGCAAAGGAGCTGCCTGGTCTTGGTGCTGCCTTGGTGATGATTCCCCACCTGGGATGCTGCAGGGGTCCCAGGTGCAGCTGGTAGGGCGTGTGCCTAGCTCCTGAGAGCCGTGTTCCCAGGCTGCCCTGGGGGAACAGTGTGTGCAGAGTGTTCAGTACTAAAAAATGGGACAAGCTTAAGAAGTGCTTCTGTGCTGAGCTATGGAGTCTCCGCTCCCTTTTGGCCACTTCAGGCTGCACCTTCACTGTGAGCGCAAGCCCCTTGGCTGACAGACTGCAGCTGCTCCATGGCAGTGACTGGTGGGAGGGGAGAGGCTGAGCTAGGTGTCCTGGAGGAAAAGGCTCTTGAGAGCAGGCAAGTGTGTATAGATACATGGTGCTGGGGAGAGGGGGGATTGCTGGTGGGGTTCCTAGCTCAGTGCTGGGAAGCAGGAGAGGAGAGAGCAGCTGGGCTAATGGTTTAATCAAGTGAGTTACAAAGCAGATTGGCTAAAGCCCTGTCTTGGCTTTATCTAAACTAGCATTTTTCTCCTGACTCCACCTTTTTTGAGCAAGTCCTGGTGCTGCTGCCCTGGTGCTATTGAGGACCAGGAGATGAAAAGGAACAACACCCCATCCCGGCAGTTGGACTCTCCCTAGGAATGTTTTATTAAACCTAGTTGCCAGCAGGCAGGTGGGAGCTGGGCTAGGGCAGCCAGCCAAGGGGGGGATTTGCTCTCCAGAGGTTCTCGCCAGCTTTCAGGTCTAAATCTCAGAGAGCCAGCACGAGGAGTGCCTGGCTTCCCCCCGCTGCTGCGGGAAGGACTTGCAGAATCAGGAAGCCACTGGCAGGGCTCTTCCGCCACTGGAATGTCTGTAACAGGGAAGCAAAAACAACCACCCTGGCTTAGGTCTCAACCCCCATTCGGGAACATGGCTCCTGCCTCCTACCCAAAGGTATTTCCTTGCACCATACGCTCCAGTTCACTGGCCTTCCTTTGATCACTTGGGGAAGGGGTGACTGAGCTGAGGATTAACCCCTCAGTCACCAGGGGCCAGCCAGTGCCTCTGCCCCCTTTCTCACACCCACAGCAGCACCGAATGTGGCTCACAAGATGGTCTAGGTCCCATGGTCTGGGTTCACACAGCTCTGGTCTCGCGGTCCTAGAAATGAGAGGCAGAAAATAGACCTCCAGTCATGGTGTCTACCACCAGCATACAGCCCAGCCCAACTCTCCACCCTCAGTTACCTCAGGGTCTAGTCACAGCAAAGTGCTGTTTTGGCAAAAGGGACTGATCAGTGCAGCAGGAGAGCTAGGTGGCCTTGCCCTTCTGATTCACTGGTGCCCCTCGACACTGTCTTATGCCACCTCAGCTGTGAATAGCTTTGGCAGGAGAGGGAGGCCTGCACTGCTGCTCCCCTCTCTGAAATAATTCACAGCTGCCCCAGGCCAAGTTTGGAAAGTGCCAGACCGGAGAATGCTGCCCTGCCTAAAACAGCCATTCAGCCCCTGGCCCGAGAGGCCCTGCTCCCCTCAAACGCTCAAATTCACCCACTCCCCAGCCATGTCTCAAAGATTTCCTCTTTGAAGAGCTGCGCTGCAGCTGGCAACGCATTTCTCTGCATAGAACTGTGGTGTCCTCCAGCTTTCGGCTGCTGGAACCAGACGACTGTTCGGCTGAACCCTGCTGGGGGAGGGGCCTGCAGTGCTGGGTCCCCATCCCAGGGGTGTACGCTAGTATTGGCACCTTTCTCCCACCTGTCCCCTACTGGAGGGCAGCTTTGCCCAGTCCCTTCACCGTATGATGCGCATGATTAACATATCCAGGAGCACCTCCCCTAGCCCGCCTCTTCCCCCTCTTCTCAATACATCCTTCTAACACTGGAGCTGTTTGTGTCCTGGTGGTGCCAGCAGCTGGTTCCCAGCTTTCAGGGCTGCCTGCTCAACGGGAAACAGGGGGAGTGTATTTCCCCAGCGCGGTCAGGGGGCTGCTGGGGGAACTAAGTTGCATGCCTGGTCTCGGAATGCTCCCGTAGCTTACAGCAAAGCTAGGACCGGGAGCTGCCGACGAAGCTTAGTGGGAAGCTCAGCTGAGGAGCAGAGTGTCTGGATCTGGGATATGGGGCGGAGTGGCTGGGTCACGATGTGAAACAGGTCCTCAGTGGCCTGGACCTGCCATTTCTCCTGTCCTCTACCCTCATCCCCTCACAACTTCCCAGCCGTGACCTCCCCACTCTCACTCCAGCCTTTTCACCCAGGCAATGGATACATGTGTAGGTTTGTCTGGCTGGGCACAATTGGACTGGGCAAGGCAGAGTTGATGCCTCCCCGTGGGCTAAAAGGGAAGAATATTGCCCTACAGCTTCAGTGGGGTTCCTTGTCCGAGATAGCTGCCCACTGGCTTCTGCAGCTGTTTCTTGGTGCGTGGGAGAATGGGAACTCCCCAGCTACACGTGCTTGGGACGGGGGCAGCAGTGGGCTGGTGATGGGGTGGGAGTGGAGAGGGCCTTTATCTGCTGAATTGCAGCCAAGCCTGAGGTGGCTCGCTGAGCTTGGAGGAAGCTTCCTCCATTCAAAGGCATGTCCCTCAGCCCCTCAAATCCACACTGGCCAGGATTGTTTCATGGGGGAGCAAGGAGGTTTTACACCATAGCAGCTGCTTTCCTAGACAGGCAAACGAGTCTGAGGGACGTGATTAGGGTCGGAGGGGACAGGCTCTGCGGTGACCATCTGCTCGGCCAGACTCCGCAGAGAAGAAGCCCTTTCTTTCCCCTTTTTCTCTTGGCTCTTCTTTTTTTTATTCCCTCTTCTCTCTGCCTGCCCCTTTCTGCCTCTCTCTTGCAATGTCTTGCATCAGGCTTGGATCAGAAAGCACAGCCATAAATGGCAATGTGTTATTCACGTCTGCGTGGGGGCCTGGGAGGTTATTCTAAAGAACGCTTTTCCTTCCCTCTCCTGTAGGCTGGCTAGTCACTTCTCCCTCCTTCCCCCGGGGTAAGACACACACTGTTCTGTCCCAGCTGCTCTGGGGCAACTGGAGCGTCACCTTCCAACAATGAAGGGCGGCTAGACACATCAGCCCGCTTGGCCAGATTTCTGTTTGCCCTCCCGTTAGCAAAAGGGGCGACTTGAGCTCGAGGGAGCTCCTCGCAGAGAGGGTTTGGGCTGCACAGAGGAAATGGGAAGAGGTGAGGTAATGGCTTGCATTGTCCAGCACTGTGTTCAAAAGCAGATTGTGATATGGCTTTGCCAATGGATGGGAGAGGAGTGATGGGGCAGACTTGTACAGCAGAGAGCAAGCTGGGCTTCCCTCCCTTTCCTGTCTCCCTCACTTCCCGGTCCAGAGTTTAGGACTTTGAGTGGGCTAATCATTAACTGTTGTGTGCTACCGACTATGAGTGGGAGATGATCCTGATTTTACAGGTGGGGAAACTGAGGTAGAAGGTGGTGTGACTTGTCTATCTTAAAGTTTTACACTACCACCTCTCATGTATCCTGATGTCTGTCTTCCACATCAGATCAATAGCAACATCCCTAGCAGACTTCAAGGCCCCAGACTGGCAGAGCCAGGACTAGAACAGAGGACATCCTAGCTACCTCCTCTGGACCACCCTGCCTGTACTTAAGTCAGTTAAAGGCCAAACTTTGCTCTTAACTTTTTTTCAACATTTCAGCATTCTTGGGATTTTTTGATTGCAAATCTCATGATAATTGGTGTTTTTTCTTAAAGCCCCAGCTGCTGGAGTCCTGTGAATAAATGAGATGAAATACATACCTGTGAAAAATTCCAGAAAAGGAAGTTTCTAGCTAGGGTGACCTAAGTTCACCCTAAGGGTTCAAACACCAGAAAGCAAATAATGTTCTTTTTAAGTCTCATGATTTTTTTTAAGCCAATCTTGTGGTTTTGGGGGTGCCTGATTCAGGGTATCTTTCACATTTGGGGTTGGTGAGACTGCCTTTGGAAACATGCTATCCTTTTGTTTTTGGAGGGGTATGTTGGAAAGTTGCCTTGTTTTGTGGTGACGATGGGAGTCAGGATGCTGGGTTCTGTTCCCAGCTGGAGAGCTGACACTCTGTGACCTCAGGTGGGTGACTTAACCTCCCTGTACCTGTTCCCTGGGGTGTCGTCATAACTCCCACCCCTCCCATGTGTGCTGTGAGGTGTGACTGTCTGAAAAGTGTAGAGACTCTGGAAGAGAAGACATTGCACTGCAGTGTTTTTGCTTGGAGGTGCTGTAGGGGAGATGCTGTAGAATGGGCCAGGTAGGGCTGGGATAGCAGGAGCAGGCAGGGGTCACTGAGAGCTGCATTGACCAGGGTGGCTGACCTATGTCTCTGGGGCTGGGCAGCTGCTGCATAACGAGGCCCATCATTAAGCCTGCAGTAATGTGATCATTGTCTGTTACAGCAGCCGGCCTGTGTAACTGTCCTCCAGATGCTCCCAGATAATTACCGCTGTGTCCTGCCTTTCACTGCCAGGATGTGTATCTCTGGGATCCTGTGGTTGCTGATGCAGCCAGCAAACTGTGGGGTGAGGAGCGGCTGGGAGAACACCGGGTTTATGGGCTCGCCTAGCCAAGATGCTTCGGATTCTGCTGCTAGCTGATGTGTCCCCTTCTCCCAACTCTAGTGCTCCCTTTGCTGGGAGGGGCAGCTTGCCCTGATGGCCCTAAGACATCTCCCTGCGCCTCTCCCGCTGCCTTTCAGTTGGGTAGAGCTCAGGGTCAAAGGCCAGCTTTGCTAGAGCTGCTGCGGTTGGCTCAGCTTCCGCAGCTCTTGGAGCCTCAGTCACACTCAGGATTTGGCCGGAGTTAAAAACCAAACCCCATCTGCCTATGCGGTGTCCAGGCCGGGCGGCCACCCGCTCTGAAAGCAGAGGGAAGCCCCACCCCTCCATTTCATACTTCGGGAAGTGAATGTGGGGCCGGAATGAACCCATTTCATGAGCTGATGTTTCCAGACTGGGATTCAGGAGCTCTCGGTTCAGTTGCTGGCAGGTTCAGAGCTCCGTGTCGAGCGCTGCACAAAAGAAGCCAAAGCCGCTGTTGGAGCGTAACAAGAACCAGTTTCATTGGTCCTGCAAAAACCCAGGAGCTGTGCCACCTGTTCTAGCCCACCACCTGCTGGCCCCTTCTCTGGTATGTTTACATCCCTACAGACATGGAACAGTTCTGTGATGTCTCGGACTCCCTACGTGACCTTGGGCAAGTCACTTAGTTACTCAGTGCCTTGATTTCCCCACCCGTATAGGGGACTCATAATTGTCCCTTTCTCTCCCCACCCCATGGTCTTGTCCATTTAGATTATAAGCACTCTGAGGCAACAAAGAAGGGCACCAAACCCGCCAGGTATTCCACTGTTGCCTTACTAACCCGCCTGCCCTGAAGCCTCCAAGCACACCCCTCCCCACCTCCTTGGCCAGTAGGTGTGTTCTAAAGCCTCTGAGTCCCATCTGTCATGGAGCTCCCCTCTCCACTGTGGGGCTACAATCTGCATTTCCTGAGCCCTTTCAGTTGCCGGTATCCCCCCTCTCCCTGCCTCCTGTCTCATCCCAGGGGCTACATGGTACGAGGGAGAGAGCTGTTTACCCCCGCCCCTTGTCCCCAGCTTGGGAGTGTGGCTCTCACTCCGCTTCTTGGTATGTCTCCTCAGAAGGCAGGGAATGCTCATATCAAACTCCCTGCAGTAGGCGTGGGGAGGGCAGATGGGGACACGTCCCCATTATCCCCTCCCATCCTAGCGCTGACGCCTTTGTGAGCCTCTCTTCTAGCCAGCAGCTGGGAGGGTGCTGCAGGTCTTGGCCTGGTCCTGCCTGTTGTGGAGTAAAGTGGACACAATGGCCCTGTATCCTGGGTTAGCACCAGTTCTCTGGTAGATGCAGCACTGTCAAAGCCAGGGAGAAGGGTTGGCGGGTTGGAAATAGGGCTGGGCAGGATTTAACCAACTGTCTGCTCAGCTCTGCTTCCGAAACTGGCGGGAGCCCGAACAAACGGGCTACAGTGAGCTCTGTACCAGGCTGGGCATGTGGGCAGGTGGCTGAAGGGCTGCGAAGACCCTCTGGAATGAGCAGCTGTCCAGGAGAGACGAGTCTGCCGCACAGACCCTGCAAGTGGTTGACAGTGTAAGAGGCTGCGTTCCTCTCCTCTCCAAACTCCGCCTGCAGCCTGCTCGTGGAGACTCAGTGCACTGGCATCTAGGGGAGAGGTTCTCATCCCTGCCAGGAGAGCGAGACAGGCTAAGCTTTGCAACAGCCGCGATGCCTTTGCCTTAGATATGTTTCCAGTTGTTTTCATGGGCCCTTAGGAGCCAATCCTTTAGCTTGGACCTGCCTTCGTACATGCTAATGAAAAACTCTCGACTGTAGGTTTGTTTGGTTCCTTGCATTACCGGGGTCCAAATCCTGGCTTGGGTCAAAAGAGAATCAAGCTTTTTAGGTCTCAGTTTGGTATTCACCAATGAAAGAGACAACACATAACTGTGGGTAGTGGTAGGGTGGGAGGGGGTGTCACAATGTAAAGGTTCTGAGGGTATATAGCCAGGGCAGCGCACAAACCCTGGCAGGGGACATGTGACCCCCATGTGCCTCTGCCCCCACATGTTGCTTCTGAGCTCAAAGGTAAGTTTGTGCTCAGGAATGGAGTAGTGGGGATGGATGGATGGGACTGCAAGTCTGCTATGGGGTTTCCCTGTCTAATACAAAGGCTGGAACCTCTAAGGGTTGATTGGTTAGACATGTCCACAGGCTCTCTCTGCCATGGGCTCACTTTATTGGGGTTGGTCACATCAGTCCAGATGCTGCAGCATCTCGTGTGCTGTTGTGATCAGGCCTGTGTGTATCCAGATAAGGGTCCATGTCACTGTGCCGACAGCTTTCGAAATGGGCAGAGGCCATCCCAAGAGGGGTGGGAATGGGAGATTGCCCTCCCATTAGAGCACAAAGAACCAAGTCGTGCGTGGGCCTGGTGGCAGGGCTGTCGATGCGGCTGCCTGTGAACAATGGTAACTGCGCTGACATGAGCGAGCAATGCTACCCGTGTTGTGTATTGTTCCAAGCTAAGGCCAGCTGCAGAGGGGCGAAGCCCACGTGGTCGGGTGATTAAAAGCTGGGAGGTTCTTGGCTACACAGAGATGCCAACTACTTTATAAAGAGGAGCGAGGCTCCGGGGTATAGAGACGCTGCTTATAGACTGTGCACAGACCGATGGCTCCGCTAACCGGCCGAGGTCTCTTTGCCACGTTAATGAGTTTGCAGGTAATGCAAAGCACCAAGGCCCTTGAACTGCGTCTCAGATCTAGCTATCGAAGTGGGTCGTGTCAATCCAAAGTACACCCAGGAGTCCTAGGGTAGTGGATTTGCTGTCAGAGGTGCAGAGTCATTTCTGAAGCACAGTGTTGGCCATGAAAACTGTCGGGCCACATCCTAAGTTGCCGTAGCTCTGCTGACTCCCAGGGAACTGCACCCGCTGAGGAGCTAGTTAATCTTTTGCTTCCTGGCTGGCTGCCCTCTACCCAGTGTGGGTAAGAGCTTTTCTACATGGGGAAACTGACCGGGCATAACTCCCGTGTGGACACTGCATTCCAAACAGCAAGATGCCGTCTGTGTACACAACACGTGCACCTCGTGCCCATGTAAGCCCCGACTATGATTTCCTGACTTGCCTTACCCACAGGATGATTCCGTCCGGGCCCCGAACATGCACAGAGGAGGCCATTTTGGGATCCTCCATGCAGTATAACCTCCCAGGCCCCTCACATGCGAGGTCATGCCTTGCACACAAGTGTAGAATTGTGTTACTAAAAATGCTCTGGCAGGTTCTGGAGTCCAAAAACAAAAATGCCTTTATTCCGGGACAATCACTCCACTACCCACCCTCTGTATTTACTTTAGAGATGCCCCTGTAGTGTGAGAGTGGGAGAATCTCAGAGACTGGGTGCAGGGGCTGGCCTAGCTAAGGTGTGTAGAGTGGTGGGGAATCAAGGGTGGGTGCGGAAAGGTTGCAATGGACACACTCAGTCGCCAGGATGAGACTCTGGGCTGTAGACTAGAGGACCCTTGTGGTCCCTTCTAACCCTCCCTGCTACTGCACCAGGCACTTCCCAGGTCTGGGGTTTCCTGATGCTGAGAGATGGCTCACCGCAGTTCACACAGGATAAGTTGCACCCAGTAAGGGATGGGGCTGTGCTTGGATGGGTAGTGCCCTCTTCCTAAGGGAAGCCTGAGCTGGCCTGCTGCCGGCTCTAAGGATGCTGGGCTGGATTCAAAAACCCTCATCGTTCCCTGGTGCAGATATTTCTTCCCCTGAGCTGGAGCGGAGAAATTCTTCTGCACAAGGGGTTCTGGGACTGCAGATGCTGGCTGGACCCAGGGGCTCAGGATGTCCTGCCCTCAGCTCCTGGTAGACAGTGTTTTCCTCCTGTTGGTGCCTTCCTGTGCAGTGCAGGGAGCTCCCAAGAAATACCTGGTAATCTGACCACAGGGCCCACTTCTCTCGCCATCTACTATCCCCTCCCAAAAATAAGCCCATCTGCACATGGGCAGGGGAGCTCCCCCTAGGCACCACTGTGGCTTCATTGCTAACTGGAGGAGTGTGACTTTTAGTGAAGGAACTGTCCAAGGCAGGTGTTAGCCAGCTGGCTTATGCCAGTGCTAGTCTAGGGCTCGGCACTGCTTTAGAGGGAATGGAGAACAGAGCCCATGAGGCAGAGGGATAGCCTCTTGGCCCATTGGTGCAAAACTGGGCTGAACAAAAAGAAGCAACTCAGGGCTCGATTTTCCGAGGAGTTGAACACTCTAGGCACCCCTAGGAGAGGCAGGCAGCTCTGCAAATTCAGGCACACAACAACTCTGTGGCAGCTCAGAGATGGACTGGAGGAGCCCAATGGGCCTCTTCCATCGCCGCCTCCTCTGTGTGGTAGCCCATGCCAAGGATGGGAGCTACCACAGCATCAGCCTCCCTGCAAGAAGACATCTCTGCACTGAAGCTCTTGGCGCTCCCGGGACCTGAGCCAGGTCATCCTCCCAGCAATGCTGCTGACGTTCTTTCCACTGCTGCCCATAAAAGCAAGGGCTCTGTGGGCTCCCCCATCCACTGCTCCGTCCCCACCCATGTGAACCTGAGAAGAGATGAATGGAGAGGGAAAGAGAGCTTCCATTTTTGGAAGTGGGGACCAGAATAGCTGTGGTGAGATGAGAGATGCAGGGCGTGTGCGCTGTCCATGAGCCAGGGACCGGAGGTGCGAGATGAGCCCAAACAGTCGTGAATAATGCTCATTCCCCGCTGATGACATAACGTGCCCAGTTCTGGGCTCTGGGCTGCGTCCCAGATTCCTGATTGTTTATATTAAACTGGGCTGAGAAACCCCACTGGCCTGTTCTGCAAGGGGGGCAGCTCCTGTCCTGCCTTTCATCTCTGCATTGCTGACTGAGCTCACCTGCGAGTCGGCCCTCCCAGCCATCTTGGTTCTCTTTGTCTCCTCTCCCCTGTGACTTCTCAACCTGCTTTCTCCCTAACTGAGCTTGGCAGCTTTCCCTGGCTCTTTCTGCTCACACACAAACCCAGCCCCTGCCCTTTGCACCCCCAGCAAGCTGTGTGTGATGGAGCCGTTGCTTTGAATCAAATGTGGGAAGCCAGACGAGCCTGGGTGGAGGCAGAAGCCAGGACTGCGTGCCCTCTGGATTCTGACAAACTGCAGGTCTCCTTGCTGGTGCTGGGGAGACAGAGAGAGAACACACTGCCTTTCTGATGTGCATTGCAGAGTCGGAGTACTAGACTGTGCGTGTGTGTTATCTCTATGATGTTGGAGGAAGAAAGCTGTGGTTTTCTTCTCCCTTTTTCCAGCCCATCCTCTGTGGCGAGTATCCTGATCAAAGTCTGGAGCAGTTTTCTTCCCCATGCCCCCATCTCCATATTTGGGAAAATCCCAATAACAATGGCCCTGTACAGCTCTCTCTGAGGTGCCACTGAATGTCTGTGGAGCCCTCGGGTACTGTAGTACCCTAGAAAACCAATAATTCTCCCTTCAGAGCAGGATTTGAATGCTGTGCTCTAAATAAGACCTAGGACCACACATGGAATAACGAAGAGAAAACAAAATATTGAACAGCTGATCGTTAAGTGAGCACCGTCCGTCCTGGGTAACGAATGAGGCAGGAAAATATAGCATGTGACAACCTGATTAAAGACTGTATCATAATGTGTGTGCACAAGGGAGTCCAAATTAAGGATGCACAGGCAACGATAATGTTCTTTTACTGTAGTTTGTGTGTGGAATATATAATTTTATTAATAAAACTAGCTCTTTTCATCCATAGATCTCTATGCAGGTCAGAATCATTACCCTTATTTTACAGATGGGGAAACTGAGTCACAGCAGCCAAATGGCAGAGCCAGAAATTGAACCCACGTCTGCTACATCCCAGTCCATTGTCTGATCCACCGAGCCATACCGCCTTGGGGAATTTCATTTGCTCTGCACACGATTGTCGCCTCTGAACTGCTCTGCTCTTTCTTCTCCAGGAAGAAGATCAAGACTGGGAAAAAGAGAGACTGGTGGTGAAGGAACCAGAGCTGGATGATGGTAAGTGCTGATGATGCAGCAGCTGGTGGGCGAGAGGGCGTAGAGATCAGCCTCGTTGCCAAGGGCCAGCTTGGCTCTGAGCTGGAAGTGCCTGAATACTGAGAGTGAAATTTCCCTCTTGTAGAGTTCTACGCAAAACAGGAGACAAGGCCAGAGTGTCCAGGGTCATAAAACACAAGGAGGAAAAACTACCCCTCCAACACATATTGTAAGGCCTTTTTTCATACTCCATAAAGAAATAATCTGCCTTTCACTGCCCCCTCCCCCCGCCTCCCAAAAAATAGTGGCAGGTGACCCCCTCCTCTCCTTCCCCGTACAGATCACCTTTCAGTTTGTGGGTGTGTTTCCTTCCACCCATAGGTGCTGCATACCCCAGTCTTGAAGTGGTTTCCATGATATACAGGGGTTACAATTTGTTTCAATGGCTCTCAGCACCCCCACTATACACATTGTTCCAGCGTCCTTGCTTCCACCAGACCCAAATTGTGTGCAGACACACTCAGTGCTGCAGTAACACAAGGGGCATCTGACTGAAAGTGGGCACAGTACAATCAGAGCATGGAAGAGGTGGAGGGTGTTCAGCAGATCGAGAAATCTCAGTTCTTGGGACTTCGGCGGTGATAATGCTCCAGTGGCAGAATCCAGGAGAGGTCGGGGCTAGACAGTGTGGTGGGACGGTGGGACTGGGGAGGCAGAGGACTTAATAGAAAGCACAGACCTGAGGTAACATGAAACAAATGGCAGCCTCGCTAGGAGAGGGGTCCACTCCAGAACCTGATCCATTTACTTTCATCTCCTTTAGACATTCTGTCCCAGCAAGAATGAGGCTGAGATCTCTGTCCCTTTTAATTCCCAGCTGGCAGGGAGAGTGGAAAGAGAAGGGAGGGCTGCCGGACTGCAATAGCCTAGACATTCCTGGCCCTGCTCATTGTGTACCAGGCACAGAGTCTGGGGTGGGAGGGCCTGTTCTCGGACAATGCTGGGGACCAGGGCAAGGCTGTCACTGGCTATAAATACAGCCCCTGGTCAGCACGGCCTAGCTGCTCAGTTCCGAGCCTCTGGGGGAAGGGCTGGGGATTATCTCTCCTCAGCAGCTGACAGCTTCCTCTTCCTCCTGATTATTGAGCTGTTAATTCATTCGGCTAGGCCAGAGTCAGCAGAGCACAAAGAGCCGATAGCATCGCTGGCATTTGTCACTGTGGCAGCTGGCTGGCAGGCCCTGGGCGGGAGTGGCGGAGGAGGAGGAGGGGGCAGGATGAGCCATGCAGCTGCTGGGTTCCACAGCGCAGAGAGGGTGGAGAGCTGGGGACAGGTGAACACCGCTGCCCCCCGCCCAGGTCTTAATCCTTTCAAGACTGCATGTGGCACACCAGCTCCACGGCCGGCTTTTGTGGGTTCCTCTCCCATCCCTTCACCTTACACTGGTTTTGCTCCAGCAGCCCCTTCCCCATCCTCATGACAGATGTGCTGCACCTTTTGCCTCCAGCCGTTGGCATGACAGGAGAACAAAGGCTGCCAAAAAGCCCCTTGAAGGCACCGGGCGATCTCCAGAGGGTTTAACTAGAACTGTGTTTAACTGATTCCTCAATTACTTTATTAGAAAATGATGAATTGACTAATTGGGACAACAACACAGGAACCTTGCTCATAACTCTCTCCCCATCCCCCTGCCTCAAAATAGATGATGGCAAGTGTGTGTGTGTTTGTTGACCAGGAGACTGTCCCACAGCAGCACCACGGTCAACGAGTTCGCTTCCAGAAAAGCCTCCATCCTGGGGGGCCGGGATGGTTGGAATCCCTCTTCCCTGTCCCGCTTCCTTGCTAGCCTGTGCAGCCCCCTGTCACAATCCCTCTGGCACAGGAGGCTTACGATGAATGCTAATCCTTGCAGTGCGCCTTCAAGGCAGGGAGCCGCTATCACCATTTCGTAGAGAGGGGAATGCAGTGGACGGAGTCTGGTGCTGCGAGCTGGCCTGACTTGCCCCAGGGGAACACAGCCAGTGAGTGGCGGAGCTGTGACTAGAGCCCTGGGGTCCTGACTCCCAGTCTGGTGTGTCCTTTTATCCTGACAAATTCGCTTCACCTCCTGCAGATCTGAAATGCTACTGTCTGAAATGCAGCTGCCTCTGGGAGGGGAGAGGGCAGACAGCAGGCCACACAAGGAAAGGGGAGCGGAGTTTGGGCCCAGGATCCTGTGGCAAACTGCAGCTACTCTTGCAACCAGTTTGTTGCTCAAACTATATGAGAGCCCTACCAGCCAGCTTCAGGAAGAGGTCAGCCTGGGCTAACAATACTGGGATTGGAACCTGTGCTACCAAGGAGTCAGCGCTATGGCAAAACCACACTTGGAGTGGGGCTGAATTAAGAGTCCTCCTATTGGCCATTGGCCCCCAACTTTAACAGGCTTGTGGGGTCAGTGTTGAGGGGCTCACAGTTCTTCCCTGTCTTCTCACACCTGGAAAAAGCATCCCCACCCCATGTGCACTGCCCCAGTCCCTGCAGTGCAAGGCTCCATGCACAGTGTCTTCTGCAAGCCGCCTGCCTGGCAGTACCTGCTGCGTTAGCTTGTTTTGCTATACGAGGGCCTTTGCGATGATGTGCCCCTGGCCAGCATTACTGTAAAGGATCAAGGCTCCAGCCTTTTCCAAGATTTAAAAGTTCTCTTGCTCAGTTCTCCTCCTTTCGGATGTCAAGAGCCCTGGGCCAACACTAACAAAGTGCTTAGGCTGTGATTTTTCCGCGCTAAATTCCTCTGGCTCAGTTGCAAAGCTCAGCCACGGAAACTGATTGGAATCTCGCTAAGCTGCCCATCTCCAGCCTCTGCATTTCCCTTCCCAAACTGCTGTTTGCTCGGGCATTTGCCCAGCGGGCTCTGCTTTGGGGTCTTCAGTGTCAGCGACATTGTCCTCGTCGTTATTATTTTATTAGAAGACAAGAAACAGAACCGGAACACTTTCTTCCTCCTCCCCTCCTTGTTCAGTGGTAGAAGGGAAGTGAGATATGTAACCCCATTCTGCCAGCCTGAATTCCTCCAGCACTTTGAAACAGATGCTGTGATCTTCAGTTCCTGTCCTAACCTGAATTGCTGGGTGCTATTCAAGCGTTACTTTGTTCCATCCCTGAAGCGGCAGCATTTCAGAGTTAGATTAAGTGAGCCTTTATCCACTACTGGATAGGGAGGCAGGGGGAGTTGTAAGGCTTAACTAACTATCCTGTCCTTGGATAAATGGCACTGTAGACACGCAGGCTGCAATTCATTCCCTTTTAAAGGAATGTTCTAAATAATTCAGGCATTTTAATGGGCAGGATAAGATGATGACTCAGTCTGGCCAGTGAGGATACTGAGCTGTGTATATGCATCTAATATAACCACAAGGGTCTCGGATTGTTTGCCAGTTACCTTTTTATTTCTTAAATGCATTTTCTATCTAAGCACTTGTATGGCCTCTGTTGCAGTAGTGCCTGAGAACACCTTGCATTAATGAATGCATCCTCACATCTTCTGGGAGGTGGGAAAGTATTATTGTCCCCATTTTGCACATGGGGAAACCGAGGCACTGTGCCATTAAGTGATTTATCAAAGAACACGCAGGAAGTCTGTGGCAGAGCTAGGAATAGAATTCAGATCTACCTAAATACTAGCTGAATGGCCTAAACACAAGACCATTCTTTCTCTCTTCTTTCAAGAAGTAAAGATATACAGAAACTTCTGGAGAGCTGGCAGGTTCCTGGAGCTAGAGCCAAGTCTGGGAAAGTAAGAAGCACTGAATGTGGAGAGAGAGATTTGAATTAGAACTCTCTCTTCTTTTTACAAAATGACGACCAGTAAGAAAATACCCTGCAAACCCAGCATCTTGGCAACCTACAGACATTGGTGGGGGAAATACACAAGACAAATGTATTTTTTTAAAACTCACCTCACGGCTGTTCTATCTAAGTAGGTCACTTTATACTCTTAAATATTTTGCCATTCATTGAAAATTCAAGGCATGGTTTTTTCCTATGTATTTCCTGAAGTTTGCCTCCAATCTGAAGAGAGAGAGAGAGAGAGAGCCCCTGAGCACGAAAACTTCCAGCTCTTTCCTTCAGAACCTACGAGCACGTTAGCAGGCAGATGGGTGGATGGCTATTCCTCTTCCCCTCAGTTTCTAGAGTCCCTTCTTCATTCTGAGTTGAACAGCCCCTTTTTGGGGAGGAAAAACCGGCTTGGTTTTCTGTAAAGCAAAAGATTTTAAGAATAAAGATTTCTGATGTGAAGGATGCAGATGAAGCCTGATTGTCCTTTCACGTACCTTAAAGTGAAACTCCACTGACTTCAGAGAAATCACTCTTGATTTACTCCAGTGCAAGTAATAGGAGACTCAGGCCTGATCTCTCCATGAGCAAAAACCACTTTAAGGCACATTTCAACAGCACTTTTAAAGCTCTTTTTTTAGTGCCTGGTTAACTGAGCCTAGTCTTTGTTTGCTTCTAGTTGATCAGGCTTGTTTGTTAACTTTTTTCCATGGAGGGAAATGAGACTTTATGGAGCCTTGTTTTCTGGGATGTGGAGCGAGGGCACCGTGACAAGTTTTAGGTTTGCTGAGCTGTTGGCCGATGGGTGTAGCTTTTTCACAAGAGGCCAGACGGCGGCCTTTGTTTTCACTCTAGCGCTCCAGCTGAATGATTAGCCCTTGATTCAGGACCTTCCCCAATGGAAAACTGACCAGGATCAGTGTTGGGCTTGTTGACACACTGAGGTGCAGCGACTGGGGAGGGAAATGTGAAGTATTTGTGGAGGCAGTGGATGAGGCTGTCTGGGAACCTCTGTTTCCTGTTAAGTCCGCAGTTTTAACAGAGTTGTCCTAGTAAACATCAGTTCACACTAAAACCTGGATGCATGCTCTGTGGGATATTTTTTGTCCTAGCAATGACTGTCATGTAATAAATAGGACACCTGGGTTCTATTCCTGGCTCTGCCTGTGTGGCTGTGGGCGAGACAAGGTTGGTGAACACCTCACCCACCATGTCTACCTAATATCCTGGGACCCACCCGGCTACACAACACTGCAAACGGCCTTTGGCAAGTCATTTCACATCTGTTTCCCCACCTGTAAATTGAGGCTTGTACTTGCCTGCCCCATGGGTATGCTGAAGCCTGGAAAGTGCTAGGAGCTTAGCTGTGGCCAGAAAAGCGATGTGGTGGCAGGTTTTGACCTCTGTTTTTCCAGCCCTTGAGCTTGGGAAGTAGGAGAAAATAGCTTGATCAGGCATGGACAAGAGGATTAGCAAACAAAGGCTGGATCCTTCCGAGGTTCAAAAGTTCTCTCTTTCTCACACTAGCTCAGGCAGGTACCAGGGATATTTACAACACCTCTGGTCTGTATCCTTCTCCTGTGCTGGAAGGAGCCATGCTAGAGCATCTGGCAGGAGGCAACACGGCACTATGGTCACTGGAGTGTCGACCTTATCTCAACACAACCGCAGGATGCTTGCTTTATTTTTTTATAAAGCCAACAAATATGCACAAACCCCGGCCCTCCTGGGATGCATTTTGGGCTGATTTTGTGCAGCAACCGAGGAGTGGTTTAAAAATAAACCAAGAGCTCGAGCAAAATCTGCCTGGAGAAGATAAAGCTCTGCTTCACATCTGTGAGGTGCAGAGTTTTAATTAGCATGGAGACGTGATCTAGGGGCTTGTGCAGGCGTTCTCTCCTCTGCCCTAGAGCAGCAGTTTTCAACCTTTTCATTTGCAGGCCCTTAAAAAATTTCAAATGCAGGTGCGGAGCCCTTTGGAAATCAGTCTGCAGACCCCCAGGGTTGAAAACACTGTGCCCTAGCAAAGGGATGCTACCCAAACTGGTTAATAAAGAGGATCCTTTTTCCCGTTGTGTCTATCCGTTGCCCACCCTGGGATTTCAGTACCACTGCAATCACAGCTGTTGATCCAGTCAAGAACGCTTCGGCCCGTCTCTATTGGCAGCCCAGGAGTTTGCTGCATGGTGTCTCCTTTTCCCAAAACTATTTCTCAAACTTTCTTGCAGTGCTCCTGGCTGCTGGAATGTTGTGATTTCAAAGCCCGGGGTACGGCCAGGGTGACTGGACCATTGTGAGTTTGAATAGATTGTGTGGCACGTGCCCAGTGGCCTTGCAGCATGGTCTCCTGAGCAATTATTCACAAACCCAAAGCATGAGCATGGGGGTCCTAGCTCCTGGGGAAGGTGGGGAAAGGAACGTCCAGACAGAAATAGAGATGAATTCTGCAGGCTAAGATTACCATCTTCCTGCTAAGCCCAATGAGTCTCCAGAACTCTGATGCCAGGGGGGAGAGAGAGCCCAACAAGGTCCCTATGCACTAGAATTTAGTTGTATCTCATTTCAAAGGGGACAGGTCACTAATGATGGACCACAGATTGTTGCCAACTCTAGTGAGTCTGGCAGACTCCGTGACACCAACAGCATTAGATGGTTGTGATGTTAGTCAACTGAAGGCAGGACTCTAACCCGCTCCCCAAATGACCAGGCCAGGGGCTTGCTAAAGGTACCGTTGGTCTTCCACTGGAATTGCATAACTTTGTTGAAGATGCTTGTGTCCCCAGTCGGTGTTTAGCTGTCAAATGTGCTTCCAGGGTGGTGCATCTCCCACTCTAGGGTGCGGCGGGGGCTGGGGGGGAGCGCAAGGGATCCACCCATCCCATTGGCCACCTTCCAGAACTCACCGGAGTCTCCATTGTCACATGACTACACTCTCTCTCCAGCAGCGGAGGAGCAGATCTCCTTTAAATACAGCCCCGGAAAGCTGAGGGGGAACCAGTATAAGACAATGATGACCAAAGAAGAACTTGAGGAGGAACAAAGGTACGTTGAGATTCCTCTTACTTTGGGCACAAGGCCATCTTGCGGCCATCCTCTTGCAGCACGGTGTCAATTTTAACCCCTCTCCTCCATGAGTAGCAGTGGGAACTGTGGTGTGAATGTCTGGCTAGTCCATTTGGTCTGGACCTGTCCCTTTAAGAAAAGCTGGAGACCTGTTAGAAGCAACCTGGATTTGGAAGGCAGGGAGACCATGACATTGGGTTCTGTTCAGGCTCCTTCTGTAGACACTTCGGGTCAGATCCTCAAAGGTATTAAGTGCCTAACTCCCACGAAAATCAATGGGAGTAAGGTGCCTAAGTACCTTTTGAATATCTGGGACTCCGAGGCAGATCCTCATCTTGTGCAAATTGGCACAGCTCCGCTGAAATCAAGGGCCAGATCCTCATCTGGGATAAATCAGCATAGCTCCACTGACTTTATCAGAGCCATGTTGATTTAGTCCCACTGAGGCTTTGGCCCCCATCTACCTTTCTCCATCACTTCCCTTCTGTGTTTTCATGGAAGGTCGCAGAAATGTGGGTGTTCAGAGATTTGACTAAAACCTGGAGATGCTGGGACCCAGAAGTTAAAGTAGGGCTTGTGTATTATTTTCCCTGAATACAATAAGATTGTGTCCTGCACCCTAAACGTAAAGGGATGATGATAACCGTTCAAGTCATTGTGAAATTAGACGAGACAATCCTATGGCACAACCCGGAGAAGGCAGGGGAGACCAGAGAACCTGCCGTTCAGAAGAACTGACCAATCACAAAATCGGAAGAGGTCATTGGGAACTCCAGGTAATGAGTAGCTATGAAACCCAGCCTCAGATGGCCTAGCGGCTCTTTCCCACCTCTGATTTCTGTGGATCAAATTCCCAGCTGCTTGCGTGGAAGGCCTGAAGTTTGCTGCTCCTCTAGAATCCCTCTTTGGGCGCCTTTCAAGGCTATTTACGCCCCAGGGCTTGCCGTGTTTTTTCATAAAATGAGCTTGGCAGATTACGAGTTGCCATCTTGCAATCTGCTAAAGCCCAGAGTAAGGCCCCACACCAAACCGTAGCCTGTGTATAAAACCCCAGTTCTGAATGAACCGCTGTGCTCAGCTCAGTGACTATGGGCAATGGCACCAATTCAGATATTTCTTAGGTGGGGGAAATTCCATTTCCTCCCTTCCCCTCCACCCCCCAGCAGGGACCTTGTTCCAGTCTGTACTCATCCCATCCCCCCTTCTGTTCCTCCTCCCGTCCCCACCCCCCTGCCAGAGACTCTGGGTCTCCCTCAGCTGGGGAGTCTCCTCTCTGTCTCACCCACCCAGTGCATGAGCTGGTGCTGCCAGACGTCACCGAGAACTTGACTCCCCTGCACTCCCTGAAACAGGAAGAGGCTTCCCGTGAGCCAACACCGTTTGTTCCAGTCCCCATGTGTCTGTATGGAGGGGTAGCTAGGCCAAATTTGAGTGGCGTTGCAACCCCACGTGCCAGGTCACGAAGCCTCTCGTGGGTCAGATTTCAGTGGCACTGTGACCATGCAGCCAAGGCAACGCTCCATCCCGCCCCAGCACAGCTGTGTGACTTAGTACCAAAAAAACCACTACTTAAAAGTGGTCGGGCCATGATCCGTCTCCCTCTGCAGCCTAAGAAATGTTGAGTGAGTGCAAAAACCTTGGGGATGGGGGCATTCCCCCACCTCTTCCCCCAGCCAGTCCCTCCTGGGTTCCACAAACTACCAGTGAACTGGTGTGTACATTTCTGTACCATCATTAGCTCTGTGGATCATCTCTGCTGAGACTGCATTCTATTAACTGGAGTACGTTCTTAACAATTACCTCCAAGCAGTGTCTAGTGATAACTACCAGTACTGTACCCTGCTACCCACCCAACTTCTGCAGTTCCCTTTCATTCGGACCGGGGGGAAGATTTACCTTACCTCAAAACAACAGAGCCCAGATTTTCTCACTCTAGCATATCCTGAGGATTTTTTACCCATTGCCTTTTCAGAACAGTGATGGAAGTTGCTTCGCTGATGAATTCTCAAAGGCTGCCTAAGGGACTCTTGCCTCTTGGACTGTTCATTCCTATTTAGATGACTCTCCACTGTGAAAACACACACACACACATGAGTTTCTATCCACTATCCGATGGACTGAATTTTCTTGGGACAGTTACAGTGGAGTAAAGTTTTCCAGGCCCAGTGTTTTGGGTCAATGCCATGTGGCAGGTCTGATATAAAAGTCTATGGTAGATATATAGTTACTAAAGACTTGAGTGAAGTGAAGGAATTTTTTACCCCTATCGCTGCATTGCAGACTTAGTTGTTAGGCAAATTTAGCTTCAAGGTCTTTGTGAGTCCTGCTGTTCAGTGTCCAGGGTTGGGGATAATGCTGGTTTTCTAACTGCCAGGGTAGTGGGTTAGGCAGCTCTTTTCCACTGCTAATGGGTTGGCGTTCGTGACATGGCAAATGGGGTTCAAATTATTGTCCTTTCACTGTAATGTCTATGTCCCCTATGCTACAGCGAAGCAAATATCCATCTCTGCTTCTGTAGTGGAAGCCCTGGAGCTTGATTCTCCATTGCCCTGCACCTTGGGGAGTAACGTACGCTAGTGCAGAGTGGGCGTAAAGAGCTCCTACTTCGGAAGGGGAACGTTTTACGCCTACTCTGTGCTGGTGTAACTGCCCGCACAGGGGGATGCCGGGCAAGGGAGACCCAAGCCCTGTGTTTTATCCCATGGCCTGTGTGCTGGGGGATGGGAGAACTATGGTCTGCTGAGGACCTGTTGAAAGCAAATTGGGAACTTGAAACACAGCCAGTCTACTAGAGGATCCAGCCCAGGACAGTGTGTCATAGGCCAGGTCCCCCCTGGTCTTGGGTGATATAACAAAAGGCTGATGAATCATAGGTTGCTGCCATCTTGATCCTGGCAAAGCTGAGCTGGAACCAACTGTCTTATGGGATTTCCCCTCAGGAACCCTCCGAGACTGTCTCTTCTCATCATGAGATCCTAGACATCATCCTTTCAGTGTCAAGCAGTGAGGGAGGGGCCTCACTGGCTTTGAGGAGGTAAAGGAGCAGTGAATGACCTGCTGTGTTCCTAGTCTCCTAGAAAACTGAAATGTCCACGTTGTAAAATGCACCTTGGGGATGACATGGGCCCCGTTCAGCTGGTGATGTGTGTCTCTGGGAGTGAGGGTTGTAATCTTAGGGGAAGACGCTCAGGATAAATTCCTGATTGCTGGGCTACGTGCAGAGAATGCCTAGCAAAACTAAGTCCCTGTCCAAGCAAGAAAAAAAACACTCACTAGGATTCCCGTTGTGTGCCCTGAAGTTAGGCTCACTCATGGGAGCCTTTCTTTCCCCTGGCTGTGTACCGTTTCTAGTTCATTGGGTGGGGATCACCTCTCACTGTTACATTGCACTGGAGTTAGAAACCTTCAGGTTACCTTGCAGCCCAATGGCATTTTACCCACATCCTTCTTACTGGCACATTGGAAAAGTGCTGTAGTTAGAAGAGTGACTCTCCATGTGGGTGACACTGGGGGGGGGGTCTGTATTTAGTTTTGCTCCAGATCAAACTTGCTCCACTTATAACTCAGCAGAGGATTTCCCCTCCCCCTGTGCCACAGAAGCTTCAGACTTCCCCGTGGAGCTGAGAGTCATGCTGGGCTCTTTCCATCTCTTACACCATCATCAGTCATAAAGAATCTAGAACAAAATTTTGTTGCTAGTTTTGTTGCTGATCCATGAGGCAGAACAGGCTCCAGCTAGCTCTGCTGTAGCTGTAGTGACCCTGTATTGATGACGGCAGTAAAAACTTGATTTGCGTTTCCCCTTTCTTTATATTTCTATCCGGACAAAACTCTCCACTCACTAACCTGTAGTAAGTTGGTCATATCTGGTAGCTTCATCCCATCATTTCCACTCAGACAAACAGAGCCCTTATGGACAAGTCCTGTAGAACTGAAAGTGAATGACACCAGTAGGGTTCTGTAGAACTTACTCTTGGAAAACCTATCAAACCGAAAGACTATCCTATTCTGCAAGTGTTTAAACCAACCTCTATCATACTGTGTGTTCTAGCTCAGCCAGAAGTTATGGGCTGGATGCAGACATTGTGGTTTGAAGTTATGGCCTGGAATTCCTGTTCTGCAAGAGGTCAGAAGAGGTGATCATAATGACCCCTTCTGGCCGTAGACTCTGTGGCTGAAGTCAATAGGAGTTTGACCATTGACTTCAACAAGGCCAGGATTTCACCCCGTGTATCTATTAGTTAATTCTGGCGAAAAGTTGATTCTACAGGATGGCTTCCTCATCAGGTGCATTGACACTCTGCCTCTCGCCTTCCGGGCACACACAGGATCCAGCACCTATTTCCATTTAGTTCCTTTTCAAAGGGGTTTCGTGTGAGGTATAGTCCCACCTAGAACCTGTTGAGAACACCTGGAGTTGGCTCTTCCACTGGGGGTTCTTTTCAAAGTTCTGCTCAGCGTTCCATGTGAAGGGGCATTGGCTGACTGTTGCGTTTCTCCTAACGGCTCCTTTATTTTCTTGTCAATGTTCCATGTTTCTCTGTGTGTGTCAGAAGCTTGTGTTTTGTTTCTGATTTTCTTGTCCTTTGGAGCTCGGCTGTGGCATCAGCAACTTTTCATTTCAGGCTTCACAGCTTCCTCTTCTCTAGCTGCTATATTGGGGCAGAGCTGCCCGCAGGTAAGGTGCTAAGCAGGTCAGTTGAGGGTAGCAGTGCAGCTCGGCCTCCTCCTTCCTCCTGCCTCGTACTCCTTTACATCCCCCCACCCCCGCTGCCAGGCACCTCCCGACAATGCTGCCGTTTTGATATGACCCAGGTTTGCTGCGTTTATATTGCAGGATTGAACTGACCTCTGACCTCACATCCCTGTAGCAAGTACCTTAGGTCCTCGGCCACAAACATTCTTGCAAATCTTTTTGGTAAGGAGGCAATGTTTCTTAGAAGTAGTGGTACCACCTGATAACCTCTGCTAGTGTGTTTTTTGTTTATTTTTTTAAATGAAGTAACCATGTCTGTCCCACCTCCCTCACCCCCCACTCCCTCCTCATAACAAATTAATAAATCTACTCTCCTCCATGCCCCCATCTCATTTTCCATCAGCACCACAAACTGATCTAGAGAAACTGGATATACAGACCTTTGTCCCCTGTAGTGTGGCTGTACTGAGCAGCTGTGACCTCTGCAGTAAAAGCCACGCATGCTCTGCATCTCTCAGGCTCTGTCCGTCACACCTGTGTGTTTGGCCTTTGAAACTTGGAAGTTAGGCCCCTAAATCCACGTTAGTCTGCTGAGTTTGAAAGCTAGGGTCACTGCCTGGATGACGGAACCATCACGATCTGTGCCTTGGGTTGTGCTGGCTAAAGTCGCACAGAAAGGCGTTTTGGTTGTTTTTCTGGTAGCATCTCTTGTCTGTGTCTGGAGGAGTTGTCAGCCCCATGCAGGAAAGGGGAAGGGAATGCAGCAGAAAAGGGTTTTTTTTATAGAAATCCATTTCTGCTTCATGGCACCCCACATTGCCTCAAAACTGCAGATATTTTTGCACCACTTTTTTTGATCCAAATTGAGGATTTATCCCTAAATCTGCCCTAAATGCCAAGATGCGGGGGGAGGAGTATGTAATGTACTAGCTGCTGCAATTTCCTGTCTCTGATCATTTTAGTCTTAAAAATAGAGGCACTTCTCAGAAAGAGAGAAGGATGGTAACCAGACTGGTGAATGTTTTGGCTAAACATGGTTTACCAGATCCTGTTTCTTAAAAGCCTTGTCGTCTTACACTAAAGATTTGCACCAGTTCTGGTCATCAGTTGCCAGCCATAAGTGTAGATGCCCCGGTGCAAACAGGCTAATCCACAATTTGCACTGGTATGGCTTACCCCAGTTTCATGCTGTACTTCTGCAAATCACTGCTTGTAACAGTTTAACCTGGCTACATGAGGTGTTTGCACTGGTGCAGCTGTCCTGGTGACTGGGCCACAATGGGGTACAGACAATGCTCTTAAATGCAACTAGTGACCGACTGACATGCACTGATTATTTTTAAAGTAGCCTTTGTCAGCTGCGTCCCAAACTTTCCTCCAAGTCAATAAGAATTTTTTGCAACTGGGCGGGAAGATGATCAGGACTTCACCCAACTCTGTAAGCTTCTGCAGGGCTGGCAGACAAGTGTTTTTAAAGAGGAAGTAATCCAGAACTAATTCCTTTTGGTCAGTTAATCCTTTTGTGACCTCTTTTCTTGGCCCAGAGCCTGGTCCTTTTAAAGTGCTTAGCAAAACTAGGGTGGACGTTAGTGGGACATAGAAGTCAGCCCTACCCCCCAGGAGTCTATGCCTGTCTTAAGACGCCTCCCTTTCAGATTTATGAGCTGACCTTGGCTGGAGAAAGGAGAGAGCAAGTGTGTTTGACTCAGCATGAGTGTTTGTGGGAGGGTCTCTTCTCCCTCCTCCACCCTTCATTCTAGGAGCTTAGGAGAGGTGAACCTAGCCAGAAGTACCCTGTAGGATCTCTACCCTGTTTCCCTCCCCTCCCTCCCCAGGATTAATCAGTGCGAGTTGGGGAGAGAGGGTGGCAGCTATATTTTCAGCATAATCACCTTTCACTGGCGGGTGTCAACTCAAGCGTCAGAGATGCTTCTAGTTCTTGCGTGAGCTGCATAGTTGAAAGGGGCAATCCATAAACTCCAGACATTCTTGGCTGAAACTTTGATGTCAGCTATGCCCAGCTTGTATTAGTATTGGAATGGGAGAGGGGGAAGGCATTGGAAATGGAACAGGAAGGCATTTGCTCCCAGATTTGCTAAAGGGTGAGGTTGGTCAGAAAGGAGAAGTGGAACCCTGATCCTGTGTGTGTAAATTACTCCTCATCCTTTGAGCTTCAGGGGTTATTTTTCCAGCAAAGCCATAATATGCTTGAAGTAGGAGCGCTCTCTACAGGGCACAATGAACCCCTTTGATTTGGATCCTGACTTCAAACCCACAAGTAGGACAAACTAGTTGGGAGGCAAGATTCCTTAGTATGTGCATTTGCTACTTAGCCGGAACCACTGGAATTATCCACTAGACTGTAGCTCCTCTATCCCACCCTGCTTATTTCATGTGCGTTGTGCAGCCGAATCTGCAATTGCTTTGAGAAATCCCTGCCTTGCTCAAGGCTGGGGAGGCTTCAGAGACACTGTGAGGAAGGGGTGGGGTGGGGTGGTTGTCCCATTTGAGGGAAGTGGGCTTATTATCCAACCAACTAGCTGAACTCTTTGGGGGGAAATTCTTTCCCTCCTTCTGAATGTCCCCCTCCCTTCCTCTCTCTCCAGGCCAGTTCTTAGTAGAATGAGCTGAGGGAGTCATGGCGGCTTAGGCTTAGGCCAGTGTTCAAGGCTAAACTGGAGTCCAGCCCCAGGGGAGTTTTAATATTATGAGCTGATCTCATGAGATTTCCATCCTCTTGGGCCACAGTTTAGAACTGGAAAATTGGCTCCTTTCCACTTTGGATCCAGACTGGAATCTGAAGTTTTAGAGTATTGAAATTCAAAGGGTTGGGGTGGGAGAGCTGGTTTTGCAGGTTGCGCTCACCCCTAGTTAAGGATGAGTAGAAGAGACGTTGCCATGACCTAGCATCGCAACATGAACCTAGGATAGGGTGACCAGATGTCCTGATTTTATAGGGACTGTCCCGATTTTTGGTCTTTCTTTTATAGTCTCCTATTATCTCCCCACCCCTTGTCCCAGTTTTTCACATTTACTGTCTGGTCACCCTAACCTAGGATTGAAATGGCGGGGGCAGCTGGACATAGAGAGGTAAGGTGGTTGTTTTACAATTTGGACTGGAGAGCAGTGGTGGTGACTCCTCCAGAACAGACAAGGGCTGCAAGGGGCTGGTTGACAGTCTGACAGTCTTAGTTTATTCGCTGTGTATATTTCAAACCCTTCCATTACTGTTTCCCCAGAGGGTGCAAAGGGGGTGGGGCTGTATCTGGACAGGTCTCCCTTAGCATTCCCAGCCCCTTGGCTCTCCTAGCATCTCCATTGCATGATCCCCCTGCTTGCTCATCGGTGCATTCTGCTTGCTTTCTCCTTTGTGTAGCATGGGGATGCGGTGGGCGTTTTCCCTTCCTCCTTTATCTCTCCCCCTTTGCTGCTTGCTTTCTCCCCGCCCCCTTCCTTGGCAGCTGTGCTTTCCTGTCCAGCATGGCGCTGCTTTTGGATGAGAGAGGCTGGTAAGTTTTGTTGTTGTTCCTTTTTTTGCTTTTCATCTTCTGCAGCACGATAGGTGTCCTGGGGTGAGGGGCGAGCAGCGAGGAGAAGGGATTGGCATCTGCTGCTTTGATTTAGGTGAGAATGATGGTCCTGTCTAGCAGCAGAGAGCATTATGGGCAATGCAATGCGTATTGCCATTCAGCCCAAAAAAGTCCAAAGCCAAGAAATGTTTTCTCCTCCCTACCACATCCCTGATGGGAGTCCTATGTTTTTCCAGTGTGTCTAGGTTGGGCCCTCACTGTAGTTGGGACTAACCTGCCCCCAAGCATAGCTGCAGAAGTGCCAACCCTCCCCTCCCCTTTTCTGGCCAAATATTTACCTCTTCCCACTGAGTCCCTACCAAAAAGGTCTAATCTGAAAGAGTTACGCTCTGGCCCATTTATTGTTTTTCAGTGTAGCCACTACTCTAACTGCAGCCACAAATGATGTTTCCCTAACAGAGAGCCAACAGCGTAATGGAAAAATCCCTGTTTCCCTCCCCACGCTTAATACCCAGACTTAAACTTTTCTGGGGCAGGGGATCACACAGTCCTCTTGGAAGAAAGCAGCCCCCTCCCCATTTGGTAGAACACCGTCTAAAAATGGGGTGTCACACGTAAAACAAACGTAAGAGTCACATGTAGAAAATATTGCCCATGTCCTGTGTGTGGCAACGTGGGGAGCTTTGAGAGCTCCTGGAAGCTTTCTCCATAGGTTTAGAGTCTCTTCACTTTCACGGTGTTGGGCTGAGAATACGGGCCCTGTTTTGAGCTGCTGGGTTCTCTTCCTTTCTCTGCTCAGCTCGCCAATTTCCTCTGGCTCATGGCTGCTTCTCTGTGTCTCCCCAGTCCATTATTCATGACATGTCTTCATCAGCTTCTGCTTTGCTTAATCCTGTGTTCCCATGGGCAGCTTGCTATTCTCCATCTGCAAACTCGCTGGGAGTCTCAAACCTCTGGCACACCTGCATTCTCCCGTAGCAGGGAGCAGCAGGTGCCTGTAGAGGAACTTGGGCTGAATGCCAAGACAATGCATAAGTTACAAGCCAATAAATGGGTGTAAAGCGAAAACCTGGTGTAATTTATATGTCAAGGGGCCAGAAGTAAACATAAGTCTGCCTCTTGCTCCACTTTACTCAACACTTTGGAGTCTGGCCCTTTGGGCAGGATTTTCAGGAGCGGAAGGGACGTAGGCCTGGTCTACACAAGAAAATTCAGTCAGTTTAACTCTGTTAGTCAAGGATGTAAAAAACCACACCCCTGAGCAATGTAGTTAAGTCATCCTGAACCGGTATAGGAGGCAGTACGTCAACAGAAGATTTCTTCCATCAAGCTATCTACTGCCTCTCAGGGAGGTGGATTACCTACACCAACAGGAGAATTCCTGCCGTTGGCCTAGGTAGTGTCTACACTGAAGCTCTGCAGCTGTGCTGCGGTAGTGTTTTAAGTGTAGACCAGCCCCTAGGAGCACAAGTCCTACTGAAAGTCAGTGGGGCTTGTGGTCCTAAATCGTGTAAACTCTTTTCAGAATACCATTTGCCTAGTGTCCCTGTGAAACAATGTATAGGGTGAGTACTTCCAGAGGTCACTTGTGTATTTAGCCTTTTGACTTGTTGCTGGAGGCATTTGGACTCCTATTAATTTGAAGCTTGTTCCATAGCCCTTTGCCTTCCCTCTTTGCCTCTCTTTCTAAGCGTCAACAGTTTCTAATGTTTTATCTATGCTGAAGCAGTCTCTCCATGCCACACCCACTGGCAGAAGCAGCCAGAGAACTCTGGGTTTGATGCATCCTTCCTCAGACTCAACAAAACCTCAGACTACTATGGTGAATCAAGGAGAATGGTTAAGGTCCCAGCCATGGGGTGGGGCAGATAGATTTACTGGGCACCCCTTTGCTATCCGGACCCTCTCTCAAATTTAATATGGTAATTAAAAAGGGGCTCAGTACCTGCAAGGAATGGTCTGGAGGAGAGGTGGTGGTGGGAACATCCCTCACAGGGGAACTGGGAGGCCAAAGGTGGGCTGGGATGCCGAGAGACACTCTTCCACCCAGTGTCATGGTCTGCCCAGTTCCGGTGGACTTTCCTCATTGACATACCGTCAGAATCGAGTGTGTTTTCACTCTGCGCTGGGAGAGGGTTAGCCGCTCATGGAGCCAGCCAAGCTTCTGCTTCTCCTTTCGGGGTTTCATAAACGCCAGAGGCTGAGCAGCTGGTGCCCCGGCCAAAGTCAATGCTTCTGAAAATTGGGCCCTAAGTGAATCGGCTGCCACCCTGCACAGTCTGCAAAGGCGTTCCTATCTCCTTTGGTGAGCACATGGGACCTGTGCTGGGAACTACACCGTATCCCCTGAAAGCCTGGGTCTGCACCTCTGTTTAGCAAGGGTTACTCCAACTGCGTAATAGCTGGCCTGTCTGTGTGGTTTTCATGGGCCTGAGGGACAACTTAGCTGATTTCCCAGTGCCACACACCTGTCCCCTTCAGCTAGTGTGTGGAAAGTGCCTTGCCCTGAGCTTTATCAGCACTGCTGGTAGTCAGTCCCATTTGGATGAGGAAACAGACCCCCAGAAAGCTGAAAGGACTCTTCCCAAACACCCAGAGGAAGCTTCAGGTTTCAACTAGATCCCAATGTGTTTGTGGAGGAGGGAGGTATTTGAAATGTAAAAGGAAGGAAAGGGACTCGGGAGCTTTTGGCTCCAGTCCCACTGGCCACTTGCTAATGATGCTTCTCCCCTGATTTTTGTGTACTCCCTGGGTAAGCGGTGGTGCCTCTGTTTCCAGCCCACCTGATCTAACACCTGGACTGTAGGAACCCCTCCAGCAGGTGCATAGTATGGAGTCCTGTTATCTCACATTGACTGAAGGACTTCTACACCCTTCCTGCTGTGTACATCAGCTGTGGGAAGGGGCAGTGCTGGAGACCCTACCTCTGCTCTACCTTTGATGAGGAAGGTCCAGAAGTCTTGATTCCCTTCGCTCAGAGGGAACCAAACAGCAGGCCTGGAGTCTTCATAGAGTTCTAACAGCTTGGCCTGCAGCTGCCCTCATCTCTACTCAGGAGGTGCTGCCCATGGAGATTGCATGTCCCTGCCTGACAGGATTCTGCTGAGATCAAGGTGGAGCATGGCCTTCTGGGACCTGCAGCATCCAAACCTCCCCTCGTGCTAGGTGAAGGCGCCTCTGCTAAACCAGCTGGGTGCAGTTTTGGGCGAGTTACCAATATGGCCCTTGGGCAGGGGCTGTGTGGACAATCCCTGCCCCATCTGAGGGGACGGGCCTCCCTGTAAAGGAGGAGCCTAAAATGAGCCTTTAGCACCATGTGAATTCATGTGCAATCGGGTTAATGACATTTGGCAGAGATGAAGGTGAGGGGAGACAGGTGTGGACCTCCATTAGCAGCTCTCTTGAGGAGACTCTCAAGCTTTGATGCTAGGCCCAGACAGTAGGTGGCAGTCCAACTCTCCCCTTCCCAGGTTGTTTGGGGATGAACGGCAGGAAGGGAGGGGGCTGGAATATGAGACATTTAAACCTGGCTTCTTTTTGAAAGAGATGTTTTGTGCTTTAATCATCTAACAGCTGCAGTGGCCCGGGGCCTAGATGGAGAGGTCTCCTGAGAGGCTCCCCCAGTGCTTAAAGCCAAGGCCAGTCCAGAACAGGGAGTCTGACTTCCACCTGTCCATGGGAACATAGGACAAGGTTCTCATTTACATTATGGTCCCTTTACCCCATGCTGGCACCTTAAAGAAGGTGTAAATGTGATTTACTCCTACTTTAAAGCCAGACCAGAGTGGTGTAAAGGGGGCTAGTGTAAAGGGGGATCTGGACCATAGGGTTTACCCTACCAGATCACAACACTATTCCATCGTATTGGCCACTGCAAGATGCAGGATTCCAGACACCGGAGGCTTTGGATAAAGGGGAAACCCCTGCTCCCTGGGATCCTCCTCACCCAGACACTCACTTAGCCAGATGGACAATGGCTGTACCATTCTGGCAGTGGAGAGGAAAATCCTTCTGGGCCCCTACAGCAATCAGCTTATTCCCTGAATTTTGAAATCTGATTCTCCTTCTCTTCCCAACTGTGGCTGGATAATGATGACCTGACTCCCCTGCACAGTGAATCTTCCAGAGTGATTATCCCCTCTGAAGTATTTCCCTTATTCTAAACTGGGCAGCCACTGAGCTTGCTTGTACACAACCCAGTAGTAGAGAAGCTTAACTGATAATCATTGTGTTTCTCCAGTCTGGATCTAGCCCATAAATGAGGCTTCCTTTACCTGTTGGGAGATGAGGGCATTTTGCATGGAGGAACTGTACCTTGCCTGATGCTGAAGACACTACTACGCTATAGGTGTGGAGATTAGGAGCAGAAATACGTCAAATGGGACTTGGTCTATGAAAGGAGTGGGTGTGCAGCTGAAAAGCTGAGGTGTGTTTGGGTGTGAGGCTGAAGAGCTGAGGTGTGTTTAGGTTCACCTTCCTACCCTTGGAGGTTATCCCTGCCCGCTCCGACAGGCATCCTATAAAAAGTATGAACAGTGGGCTAGAACCAAAGCTAAGCCTTTCCAAGAATGGAGAATTCCTAGTAGTTCTGTCATTGCTCTCTGGCTTGAACTATTGTGTTCTAGCCCTGACTCTGGCAATGACTTGATATGAGACCTTGGGAAAGTCATTTAGACTCTTTGCACCTCAGTGTGTCCATCTATAAAATGAGTCCAATGTGTCTTCCCTACCTCCTTGGCAGCTGCTGAGCTTTATTGCTCATAAAGCAATTTAAGATCCTCCAATGAAAAGCAGAGTAGCCGTGTTTATAGATTGACCCCCCTCCATGTCCGCCATGTGACTATATGCTGTTTAATACAAAAGGGACAGGCAGCGCTAGAGCAATGGGTATTTTTTGGTAGGAAGATTTTAGAAAGAACAGCCTTATTCCTCTCCTCTTTGCATGCTCAAGCCTGCTGCCGATAGGATGAGAAAGTTAGTGAAGCAGTCACGTGTTCACTGTAAGGCTTGCTTCCTCCCCATTCGCTTGGCATGTACTGAGGACTATTCAGCCAGGCAAGTAATCCAGTTGCTCTGGATTGCTCTGGGTGGAACAGTGGGTCCACTCAGAATAGGAGCTGCTGCAGCACCCAGTTTGTAGGATCAGAAGGATCTGAATTGTATTGGGTACCAATCAAGAGGGCATGTGATCAGTTGGCTTACTCTGTTGTTGGGGTTTAGACTATCTTGCTGCAATTGATGAAGCAAAAGGCCTCTTACTTTGAGGCACGACACTCTGCAAAGGGCTCTTTGTGATTCAGAAACTTTCTTTGCCTCCCCCTCCAGCACCAAGTCCTTTTCCCTTGCTCGTGACAAAAATAATTAACAAACCAAACTCAAAAGGTGAAATGACTGAAATGAATTCTCTTCTTTTCTCCTTGTTTCTCTTTGCAGAACCGAAGACTATATGAAGTTATCCCTAGCCTCCTCCTAAAGGCTTTTCCCTTGGCATCTTAAAGGCTTGAGAGAAATACCAAACCCAACCAAACACACAAACAAAAGAAAAAAAAACAATAAACCCTCAAAACTTGGGACTTTCTCCTTGACTGAAGTTGGGTTCTTCAAAATAACTCCTTGTGGTATCAAGGTTAAGGAGAATCTCTTGCTTGGGTCCCTGGACGCAACCAGGGTAGAGCCGTGACTGGAGTTGTGTTTGGGGGTTCAAGACCTAATATGGGACTGAAACCGCCCCCCCAAACAGAACACTGAGAGGACACTAAAAATTCAGTGAGTCTGCTGAGTTGTGTTAATCACACTCTCTCTGCCCTACCCTGAAACCTGTATTGTTTCTTTAGAGGAAATGGGCAAAAGCCAGATGTTATCTTATATTCACCCAGATGTTGTACCCAAGTATCCAACCCATTTCCTCCAGGGACCAAACTCATCCTTTAACTTTGAAAATTACAGCTGAAGATTTAAAACATTCTTTAGCATGGGGGGAGGGGTGTTGATAGACTATCACTGGTCTGACTTAATCTTGCTCTGTAATCATTTCAGCAGAGAGCTGATCCTTTAGTTGAGGTAGCGGGAAGATCTGAGAAGTGAGATTGGTTTGTCTTGTAGCTCTACTGTTTGTGGTGACATCTCGTTTAGAAGCCTAAGCTTTGTTAAAAATTGGTAGTGCCTGGATTTTCCCTGCTCTAGTTCCCAAGAGGGCGAGTGTGGAGGAGGTAGCCCTGCAATTGAGGGCTCCCTTTGGACTATGACGAGTTTCTGGGAGTGCCAACAGCGTTTCCCATTCCCTTTCCCACACCACCTTGCTGTTCTATACCCCCTTCTCCTTCCCATTCCTTTTTGTCACTGTTGTTGGCCTGCCTGCTTTGCCCAAGGTTCAGCTCCTCTTCTGAGCCTTGTCATGTACAGGAGATGAGCTCTGCTGGGCATCAGCACCTGCCCCACTAACTTCAAATAGGGTTGGTTTGGTTTGCAGGAAGTCCTTCCATGGGAAGAGGGTTTTGAGTCCTCTGCTGATATCACTTCCTGTCCAGCAGCATTACAGCATAGGTGGAATCTGTCCTCCAAGCTTCCCTTCATTTTTGGGGAGAGGCTGCCTCTTAGCTAAAGCTTCAAGCATATCAAAAACCAGGCTGCTTTGTTTTATTCCTACGCAGACAATACTTGAAACTATTTACTCAGTCGTTCGTTGCAGCGTCTGGGTTTAGAGAATGTTTGTCTGTAAAAAGGGCTCATTTCACAAACGGCTGGAGGCTTCAGCTTTAAGGAAGCTGCCCCTTCCAAGTCAGTAACCGCTAGCACATTAAATGGATTGCTTATGAATCCTAAACACACAAGGCCGCTCTGCTTTGAGGTACCCAATGTGACTGGCCATTCTGTCTCCAATTCATGCTGACTGGCAGATTTGACGTTCCAAGCGTATGACTATGCAAAGAATGCCTTATATACAGATATGTTTAAGTTATATGGCAAAATGTACATCAAGCAAGCAAAGTCTATAGCCGAGCCCAGATTTTTGCAAGTGGCAGCGAGTTAAACTATTTCTTTAACAACAAAAAAGGCTGTCTGGGTATCTTTTTACATTTTTTTTTTTTTTCATCTGAAGGTGGCTCTTATACACAGGACTGTAATTCTAGTGGCTTGAAACTGTAAATTACCTTTGTTCAGTTCAATAAATCTTTGAATAGTTTATTTGGATGGGTATTGTGTTGTTTTTATCCTTTGCGTTTTTCCCTCCTTCTCTCTTCCACAAAATTTGTCTAGTGGTGATTTCTAGCATTACATCTGCGTCACAGATCTTTCATTGCTTTTGCTGTCCTTGCAGGGAATTCTTATTCACATGAAAATACCCAATAAGGACTTGGTGGTGTACAGAATGTGGAAGAAGACACTGTCCTTGCTGTAGTGAAATAATTATGGTGCTTTTACAGGGCGTTTTTTTCCACAATAGTAACAGACAAATTGTGAAGTCTTACTCAGCAGATTTGCTTCCTATATGGGCCCAGAGTCAGGACTTTAGTGACAGAGGGCCAGACTGCAATTTCACTCTGCGAATAAGGGTATCTTACTCCACAAGTCATCCCATTGACTTCAGTGGGAGCAGAGTTGGGCCAGCACTGTTTAAAAATCACTCCCTGGACCCTTTTGATTTTACTTCTGTTGAAGCTAGGCAGAGTCACTGGAGCTGGGAGATGAGCTGGACTCTGTTTTTGCTCCTGCACCCATCCATAGTATTCGTGAAGTTCCAACTGCAGAATCTTTGGTCAAGATTTTCAAATGTGACGAGTTTATTTTGGGAGCCTCCATTTTTGCGTAGCCTGTACAGGGACCTGATTTTCAGAAGGAGAGTGCTCAGCACTTTCTGAAAATCAGGTCCATTTTCTGGGTCTTAAATGCCTCAAATCATTAATTACTTTTGAAAATCTTGAGTTGGAATTTTCAAAGAGCTAAGGGAATAAGGAGCCCAAATACCACTGATTTTCAACAAGAGTTCAGCTGTTTTGAAAATCCCACCCTTAGCTTATTTTGTCAGTACTGAATGAAAGCCAAGTGCATTGATATTGGGTTGAAACAAAACCAAGCCAGCCAAACAAAAAACATGTTAACTTTTCTGTGACCATACTAGAAAAAAAACTGTTGGTCACTGAAAGTTGTAATTGAGTTTAGACTGGTTTCTCAATCCATTAAGCTGCTCGGGAACAATGAGGAAAAGAACCAGAACTAGTTTTTGTTCCCAGCTGGAATAAATTTCAAAGATGCCTGTGTAAGGAGAAGAACACATACTGAATTTCTCCAGACTAGATAGGAGATATGGCCCCTGGAATCCAATGAAGTTCTGAAATAAAATATAAGGATCTGTAACTGCTCTGCCTCACTTTCTTTTCCTGTTCTGAAAAGGTCAATTTAATGTGTTCTCATTCAAGTGGGGAAAAGTATATGAGAGACAATGGGATGCTTGAGGGTTACAGACTTGAGATTCCATTGGTACAGCAGGGATATAACATCAGCTCCAAGCCAATGCTGTACAGACAAGCTTTCATTTCATAACAAAATGATCCTAGCTTATTAACAGAATATATCTAGTCTTTAAATGCTACAGCCATATGCATTTTGATTGTAGAACAAAGTAATTAGTACTCTAGCTGCTGCTGTTTACTAAGATCTGCTTTTTTCAGAGTTCTGTTTCTCGTGCAATGTTGATAGTGCCAAAGTTAAAGCAGGGTGGGAAATGCTCCACCCCCTTTTATAGCTTTGGCACAAGGTGGGAATCTTTTGTCCCTCTGGGTCCCCACCCCTCCTTCTAAATGGAAAAGTACCAGATTTAAGATGGATTCCAGTATCATGTGACATGATCACATGTCACTGTAAGACCCCTAGTGTCTGTTCTTCCTCGGTTGGCCCAAACATACACAGGAAGGTTTACAGGAAAATAAATCATTTCCAACCAATTGTCCTAGTCAATGGGAGCCATTGAGATTCTAAACCACCATTAATAGACCACATTTTGCATGATTGCAATAGGACCTCAGGGTTACATTTCATATTTCTAGCTTCAGGAACAAGAATGATACATGCATACAAATAGGAGGAATATATTCAGTAGGTTATAACCTTTGTTACGATACCTTACAAGAGACCTTTTGCATAAGAATATTTCAGTTATATCATATTCACACTCATAAGCCTATTTCCATAAAACATATGGAGTGCAACATCACATACAGGATCGACCTCATCTAGCTATATTGCCTTGTCTCCCCTAGGATTTTACACTGATATCACTATCTTGATGTATAATCACATCTTTTAGTGTAGTGAGGACATAACTTAACGCCAGTTGAATTCTGATCTTCCATCTTCCTGGGCTTGTGAGATTGCCAGTTGTAATACCTGCTTCCCAGCACAACCTGCAGACACTCACTCCATAGTGGTATTGTCACTATGGAGTGAAACGAAATTCTCATGCTTTCATTTTTTAGCGAAAACTGTGGCAGCAAACTCTCACATTGTCTGTCTCAGCCACAGCAAGAGAGTCCCTAGAGTTTATTACTAGGATAGGGTGCCAGAATATCTGGCAGGTAAGGAAGGGACTTGTCAGGATAGGTTTGGCATCTGAAATGAGAACGAGATACTAGAGACAGAAGGGCTGGCTATGCCGGAAGCAGAGAATCCTGGGAAGGTGGGCTTGGGGACTGCAGAGGGTGAAGGCCAATCTTCCACCCACTGCCAGCAGCCTGCTCCAGGGACCAGTGATGCTGAGGGGGTTTGAATCTGTGGAAAGCACCAGCTCTGCATTTCTGACCTGCTGTGGGTCAACAGACTGTTCTCATGGAGGATAGAAGGGCAGTAAGAGCTTTGACGTTTATATAATAATAGCAGAGCCTTGTTCCACCCTTGTTACAGTCATAAAACCATGGCTCCTTTAGTTCTTATAATCCTAGGCAGGTGAGCCAAGGGCTGCAAGTAATAGGTGGGGAACTTGCTATGCTCTTAGGGAGACTTGCAGTGAGACCACATCAGTCCTGTAAGCAATCCCAGCTAGTAATGAAACAGTACCCTCTTTTCCTTTCCCCTGAAAAAACTTAGGGGTACATACAACAGAATATGTCTGTGTGTTAGGTTCAGGGCCAGCTCCTGATGCCCATTACTGAACACTGAAAAAAAACTTAGTAAACCCCAATGAAAGATTGACTTATCTCTCTCATCACTTATTTCCCAGTAGCAGACTAATGGCTTGTGTACACTTGAAAGTTAGTTTGGATTAAGATAATATTTAAAGTGCATTAACAATTCTAGAATAACTCCATGTGTGGACACTCTTATTCCAGAATATGTGTGTCTGTAGACAAGCCCTAAGAAAGCTCAAAATAAGGGGGTATGTCTGGGAATAAAGCTGGTTACTTTAAGAGTTGGAAAATGTGTGTGTGTATGAGGAGTGGATATTAAGGGTTAAATCCTGCTCATTTTATATGTGCAGATTTGCTGAAGTCAACAGAACTTGTAAGGTGAGCGTCATGTCTCATTTGACTCCATCATTGCTGTTCACAGTGCCTCTTGGAGAGTGTCTGTTTCTCCTTTTACTTTTCTTCTTGACAGGGTTCAGAGAGAGCAGCTGACTGCCATCTTCAGGCTCATGAAGGAAAACAGTGAGACATTTGGAGAGCTGTCTGAAGGAGACATGAAGGAGCAGCTTAAACTTTATGACATGTAGGCTCACAGCCACTACAGTCTAGGCCTGCCTGCTGCCTCCGCCCTTATCTTTCGAGACACTGGAGACTAATGCTATAAAACTGTCACTAAATGCGTAATCGTTTCATATTTTGGATGGTTTGCGAAAATGTATAGACCTCTTTGAAATATTTCAAATACTTGTAATTTCTATCCCTTTTTACTGGTTTTCTTAAAGGAGCTATTGCTGTCTTTTCATCTCATGCAGAGATATTTTAACTCTTTCTAGCCAGTGAGTAAGACTTAGACCCTACAACGTGGTGAAATTTGTAACTGTATTCTGGCCATGCTTTGTAAATAGGTGTCTCTTCACTCTGATCCTCCACATCTTGGTGTCTGTAAAGTAAAATAGCAGCTGCTGCACACTCTAACATGGATTAATGGGAGGTTACCCTTTTAGGATATATCTGCATAGCAGCTGACAGTGTGCTTCCCAGTGTGCATAGACAGACACTAGCTTGAGCCATGGTGGTACAGAAAGCAGCTTGGGCTTGCCCCACAAGTACAATCGTGTTCAATCCCCTGTGTACATACTCGGGCAGCTAGAAAGAGCCACTGCCCAGAGCACCACAACCAGTCTGCTATTCTTGGTGCACTAGTTCAAGCAGAGCTAGCATGTGCCTGTCTTCCCACGGTGGAGAATATGCTCCCAAATGCAACATATACACTTAGTCAGGATCATGCCTATCGATTATTCAGACAGTATGGGGCTGATGTCAGATGATTCACCGAGTTTTTTGGCTGGAAACCAGTGATTCTGAAGGAGGATAAAGCTGCCAGGTGCAGTATGTGAATAACTTCTGTAAGTGCATTTGTGTTGTCACTCAGACCAAGTAGCTACTTATGAGCATATACTGCATCTCAGTCGCCATTGAAACCTATGTGAACAGAATGTTAACTCAAACTATGTTTCATGAAAATAACTTTTCCATTCCAGTTTAGGAAATTTCATGCCCCACTCTCCCTGTTTTGCTTCTCCATAAAAGCATGGGGCAACTGCTGCTTTTCTCATTGCATAAAGCAGCAGCAGAAAATGCCACTTCCATTAGAATTTTTGAGTGGAAGCAAGACAGTAGCCATCTTTGAAAATGATCTTTGGTCAGAGGCAAGAGGATGGGAAGCACAGTGAGAAACTGATTTACATCTAGGTCATAGTCCTTTGTGAGACAGCCTGAAGGAGAGCAGGTTTTAGATATAGTTAAGGTAGGTTTCAGTTGTAGGGAGAGAAGGGGGGTCAAGTCAGGTGATATAGCTGATGGTGGAGGAGAAAGGGAAGTATGTCCAAAGTTTGGGAATACTATTCCTTGGATGAAAAATGGGCTTGTAATGTAATATTCAGTTTGGATCCTAGCTATGGTCCTGGGCCCCATGTAAGGAACAGAACACACTTCAAGAACACACATAAAATGTGGTGTTCGGTCCTGCTGCTGGGTGCCCAGCAATGCTCTGCAAAGAAAGGAGAACCATCAACACAGATACCAGCAGGCAGGAACACTTGTTGCAGACTGTAAGCTCCTTGGGGAAGAAACTCTCTTGTTCTGTGTTTGTCCAGCCCCTAGCACAATGGGGCCTGGTCCATGATTCGAGCTCCTAGGCATTATCATGATACAGATAATAATCAGCATCAAGAGGGACTGAATGAGACAGTTCTCTCACACTCTGGTTCCCAGTCCCATTATTTATTAAATAAATAGGCAAATCTAATGCACTGGTACTTGGATTAGGAATCCGTTCCAGTTTCTCATATCCTTTAAGGGTATGTCCCTTTCTCCTCCACACTCTACTCTTTCAAAACAAGTCAAGATGGTTCTTGATGATCCTCTTGAGTGCACAGGTTTTGCCTATGAGGCAGTCTGAAGAAATACCACATAACTTCAACCAGTTAACAAAACCCACTAGTAAATACACTGCCAAAAGATGCATTGAAATTATTAAGAGGAATTATCATGTCTTGATTTTCCTTGATGCAGAATATTTGTAGGAAACTCCATTTCAGGGAAGCGCTGCGAATTCACAAAAAAGGGCATCTTTCAAATGTGTTTTATTTCATGATAAATATTTTGAACAGCTCTGGCCAGACATTGGCACTTTTAGTTCATCAAGAAAATTGCAGTGCATTCCATATATTTGGTATGCACTATTTTCTCTCTTCTTTTATGAAATCTTTTAAATCCCTTGACATCAGGGAACATTTCCTAGTTTATGCCACTGCTGATGTCACCCAAAATCCACTTAACTTCCAGCTCCATTCTAAGGAATAATTGCTTTAAAAACTAAGATTTCTTTACACTAGCCCTTTAGGTTTGAGAAACCATCTCACTAGCAGAACACTTCTTCACCACGTATATCCCATAATACAACTACATTTAACTTTTTAAAAACATCTTGCTTTCTAATTTTTTTCACTTGGGTGGAAGACTTGCCTGCAGGCATATTTACTATGAGGCTGGCTGGCTTTACCATGAAATCATGATTTAATTTGACTTTCATGTCTGAAAATCCTGTAGTTTCAGAATTATTCCTGTCTTTCTGGCCCCCCCCCCCCCGTTACATTTGGGCTGCTTCTACACAGGCAGAGTGCTAAAAATCTAACAGTACACTATCAATGATGACAGCAATGGTAGAAGCACCAGCGTAGACCATCTGCCAGCATTTTAACCCCTGTCCTGTTTAGAGGTAGGTGACATGAGTGGTTAAAATTCCAGCAGTGGTTGTGTAATGGTGAGATTCTCAGAAATTTGCCAGAGCTGACAAGGCCCAAATGTAAAAAAAAATGAAGCCAATTATATTACGATCTCCCTGAGCTATGCTAAGAGCATAATAGGTAAAGAGATTGTGAAATTGGAACCCTTTGCCGGTTTAATGTTCATTTTTTTAATATGTGGGGAAAACAGTGTACTTTCTTAGAAAGCTTTAATAAAGATAAGCCTGTTGTACATCTATCTTTGTCTTGTAGAATAGAAACACAAAGTCATTTTGTGTGCAAGAGTTTGAAGGTACAAAAACTTCGGGGAAATTCTCTTCTTTAATAAACTGACTACAAGTTTCCTCTCCACTTCTGATCCATCAAAAAGTGCTTGTCTATACTGGGACATTTACCAGCATTAGTATACCAGTATAATTATAGCACTATAGTTATACTAGTATAATTCCCCATATAGACACTCATATTAGGAATAACAGTAGCCTTTTTCTCCTAAGCTAAATTGAAAAAAAGGCCACTGTTATTCTGAATAAGTGTTCTCACACAGAGCTAGACTGGTATAAATATAGCAGTATAAGTATACCAGTTTAGTAATGCTGTTTGTTTGGAAAGACCAAAAATCGAGAGATGGGAATTCAAGGAATGGTAATTCCTACTTGACAGGCTATGGATTCAATATTATAGATTTTTTATTTTTAAATTTACAGGTCACCTTTAATTTGGATAGTACTGTTGAAATGTATCTGTTAGGGTATGCCAGGTTAAAGGGCACTATTAATTTACATTTTAAAAGAACCAAGATTGCACTATAGCAGTCACTTTAAAGAATGTGCCCCAATTCTTTTTTAACTCATTAACAATTATATGGGTTTTTCAGCTCCCATACTGATGTTGATAAGGAGTGTTCAGCAAGAAAAAACTGATTAGCTGATCTCATTTTATACTGACACTGTATAAACACGTTGCATCAGGAACTCTCCTTTGGTTATGTTTGTACAGCACCTAGCACCGTGGGAAGCTGATCCACAGCTGAGGCGCCTAGGCACTGCCACTATATAAACGTGGAATGACAATAATAGGTAGGGGGAACAACAACTGATTGTACACAGGGCGATGGCAAACACACAGACTAAACATGCAGCCTGCCATGGGAATCCCCAGCTAAGACCCCATGTGGCTACTATGGGAACAGAGACTGTGGACTGTTACCATGGCAACCCCGCCTCAGCCCCTGTGTTGCTGCCATGGCAGCCCCGACCTGTGAGGCCCCCGGGAAGATGCCGTCGGGGGGCAGGCATGCATGGGAGGCAGGATCGAAGGCACACTCATCCAGGGAAAGACTGGCTCCTCTTTCCTAACTCAGTTGTGACTTTGGCTTGAACTGTCCCTAGCAGGCTTCCGTGGTCAGGGCCGCGCAGCAGGAGAAAGATCTGGGTAGAACAGCCCCTTCTCTCAGCACATGCGTGTTCGCAGAGCCAATCCGGGCGAAAATACGTCTTGCCTCAGGAAGCGGCTGCGAGAACCTTTAAGAGTCGCGCGTGAGCCGGTTAGGACGCCTAAAGCGCGCTCTGCGCATGCGCATACGCGGGGCTATGACTGACGCTCGCGCTTTGCGCATGTGTAACATCTGGATGGTTCCCGGATATTATCGCTCTGAACTTCTTGCTTGCCACGAGCGCGCTCAGGGACTGCCGGGATGGACGTGGCCGGCGTAATCCTGCGCATGCGCAGTGTCAAGATGGTGAGGCTGGGTATGGGTAAGTGATGGTGTGTAAATCCAAGGCAGGTCACTAGGCGGCTGGCCTGGCCCCGCTCCGCGGCTGGTTCTCACCCTCTCTCCCTTCTCTCAGGTTTCAGGGACCGGCAGCTGAGGCGGTGGCAGCAGCGTCGTCAAGGTAACCAGGTCTGGCGCCTGCCGCGCGGGGCCCGCTGCCCCTCGGCCTGGGCCCAGTCCCAGGGCCACTGCCAGCAGCCGTGGCAAGTCGCTCGCGGGAAGAGAGCGGCCGGCGCCGGGCAGCGGGGATGGCAGCCGCGGCCCAGGACGGCGGCCGCCCCCACGGCGAAAGCAGCCGGTGGGAGCGCGGCGGCGGGCCCTAAGGCGGCTGGAGCGGCAGACCCCAAGGCGGCTGGCGGGAGCGTGGGGACAGGGAGCGCGATGGGCCCTGCAGTGACAGCGGCCTCAGGCGGGAGCGCAGCGGAGACGACGGCGGCCTCAGGCCCCTCAATGGAGGTGGCTGGCGGCAGCATGATCATGACGGCCGCGGCCTTGGGCCCCACGGCAAAGGTGGCTGTCGGGAGTGTGAAGATGGTGGCAGCCTCGAGCCCCAATGCGGAGGTGGCTAGCGGGAGTGGGACCATGGTAGCCCCGGGCCCCATGGCAGAGGCAGACGCTGAGGGAGTGGGTGAGATGATGGGGGTGGGTTTGGGTCCTGTGGCAAAGGAGGCTGATGGGAGCACAGCGGAGACAACAATGAAGGTGGTTGATGGGACATTGACAGTGACAACAAGAGCAGCAACTTCAGACCCTACGGTGAAGGTGGCTGGTGGGAGAACAGTGACCTCAGGCCCCACGGCAATGTCAGCGATCTCAAGCTCTGGGGTAATGGGCTCCTCGGCGAAGATGGCCAATCAGAGCAGTCAGTCTCTCTCTTTTGGGTCACAGGTGTCCAATCCACTGCCAAAAGACAACAGTGGTATATCTGTATCTACAGTGGAGCCCAGCAGCAGCACCTTGGCTTTCAAGGGTTCTGTGGTTTCAATGGTAGCCACAAAGAGGTACAACAACAATGTCCGTGTGTGTGGGACTCCAGCAGCCAAGCTCCTCAAGTTGCCTGGGCCTGATGATAACCATAGTCCAGCCCTTTTGGAAGCCTTCAAGGCTGTGGTAACAGCTGGCGGGAGTGGCTGGCTGGACCCAGTGGCAGTGGCTGCAGTGAAAACCGTACTGGAAGTGGGCTGTTCCTCTGAGGAGGACCTAGGAAATGGGAGCAGAGAGGCAAGTGGCAAGAGCAATGAGCCACAACAGCTCACCTGGACCCCCACTCGACTTGTGACAGAACGCAAGAGAAAAAAGAAGCCTATTAGCCAGGAGCGCACAACCTTAGTGAACCTTGTACCATGTACTGAGGATAGGCTAAAGGAGCATAAGCCCAACCCCTTGGGTTCAGAGGATCAAACAGAGGCCTACAATATGGAGCCCATGTTCTCATTTTCCCCGCCAGAGTCCCCCATTGGAAGCATGGTACCAGGTGAGTGGATTGGGAGGGCTTCAGCCTATGGAGTTCTATAATGCACTCTGCGGCAACTCAAGATATAGAGACTGTGAGTTCCAGGGTATGATGCTTTATCTTTAGAGGTAGTCTGACGATCATTTGTGTATTTTTTCCTGCTTCTTTATGATGTAGGGGAGAAAAACCCTAAAAAGAGATTGATATACATGTAATGGTACGGGAGAAGTAGAAATGATTCTGTGATTTTCTGTAGATCCCAGTTTCCCCTGGAAGACTATGGATGACTAGAAAAAAATAGGAATGGGACATTTGAGAAGCCAAGCAACAAAAACCATACTTAACTGAGAATAGGTAGTGTTTTTTTATTTATTTTTTATTCAGACTTTTTGTTTTTAACACTTTTTTATTTAACTCAAACATTTGAGAATCCATTAGAAGAAAATAGATCTTAAATTATGGACTGAGGGAACACCAAGTTCACGTATGAGGCTTCCAAGGAATCTTCCAACAAAAGCATGGAACACATGGCATACTGCTGACACTTCCTGCCCCCCTCCCACTGCTACTCCTTCACCATCTCCACATTAGCATTTCAGTCTTCCTTTCTTCTTCTTCTTTGGTAGTGACTCTTCTTTTCTGCTTACATGGCTGGGGTACTTTTCAGACTCTAATGTGACTGTGGTATTACCACCATAACAGTGAATGAATGAGTGGCAGGGAAGATGTTGATATGTAAGCAATAATTAAATAACAGAAAATCTTAGTCAGTCTGTATTTGGAGGTGCAGGAAGTGTAAACTATTAACCCTTAGAAGAAGTCACGCTATGAGCTGGAGGTTACTTGTATGGAGTATCTTAGTAGTGGTTTCAGTCCCAAGATATTAGACAGACTCTCTCACCAACAGAAGTTGATCTAATAAAGACGTTACCTCAGCCACCTTGCACCTCTGGAGGTTACTTGACTTTCAGTGAATGAAGCAATGGCAAGGAACTGTAGCAGGGAGAGCATTGCAGCTGATTCTGAATGAAAAAGTGAAGGTGAATGAGACAAGGAAAATAAATCTAATGTCCTGTGAGTTCTAATTTCAAATCTAGGGGAAAGTGAGCCCTCATCCTGATTGCTCTTTTGGAAAAATGTAATGTATCCTGAAATCATCTTAATGCTCAAGCAAAACTATGCCTTTCCTCTTTTGATTTTTCAGTATCTTTTGTTGTTTTCTTATTTGAGGTTATGTGACTTAGTCTTTCTCTAATGCTTGATTTCAGTCAGGAAATGTGGGAACTGTAGGAAGTAGAGATGGTAGTCATCTATTCAATCCTCTAGTAAGTTTATACACCTGCAGCCTGACTAGGGCAGGATTGTTTGGTACAAAACTTTTTCCCAGTGCTGGCTATGTTTGAATATCCCAGTCAGTGGAGTTTCCACTTCCCGGTTACACAGCCTAATATATGTTGCCACCTGGAAATACTCTCTTGTATTCAGCCTACTTTTTTAAAGCTTTATTCCATTCTTTGCTGTTAGTTATTACTTGAATAATAATGCCCAGAGGCCTCAGTCAGAATTGGGTCCCTTTTCTGATTCATGCTGTACATACCCATGGAAGATGGTCACTGTCTTGAAGTTTTCATAGTCCCCATGTAAGTTATTTATCTTCCTCTTTAGTGTTTATATTCTTCACATATTTGAGTTGCTACTTCTTGATTGAGTACCTCTTGTTGAGACTGAGGTGTAATATCTGTGGTTGGCTGGATTTCTCTTCTCTTTTTCTCTCTCATCTTTATTCCATGTTCTTCCTACTAAGGCTCTTCTTTCTTTTCTCCTTCATCTGTTTTTGACAACCTTTGCTGCTTCCTGGTTTCTATGTCTCCCCTTCCCAAATTCTGCTCCCTTTCCTCTTTGTGCTCATAAACATCCACGTATCCATTTGCCTTCTTGCAATTCTTGCTTGTACTATGGGCAGAATTGGAACAGGAGTACTGATAGTTTGCAGAGTGTGATTGATTTGGGAATGAGTGACTGGAATTAGCATGTGCACTTGAAATATGAGAGTGCATGCATGCAGGACAGCAGTCCTACTATGGAATATGAGGAATCAATACAAAAAAGCAGGAATGTTCTGTGGAAATCTTTGCTTGAACTTGTTCATGGCAAGAAGATCAGTTGTGACGCTATAGAGATTGGCCGTCTGAACAGCATGGTCTGAAGAATCATGAAGGCAGTGACTCCCCGCCCCCCATCCTAACCTGAAAAACAAATTCACTACATTGTGAATCTTGTATGGGAAAGACATATGTGACAGTAGGAATAGGACAGATGGTTAATTAAAATTCTAAGCCTATCAGTGAAGGATGTTTGTGGGATGTTTGCTTTGAGCTTTAAGGGAGCTTTAAGCAATTTAAAGTATAGATCTAAGGGAAACCCAAGGTTGGTTTTTAATCTTTTCTTTGTTATAGTTTGGTACTTGAAAAACTGTCTCACTTGTTAGTTTGGATCACCAGCTAGGACTGGTGTGTGTTAGAGCGCTTATTCCTTCACCCACTTACTTCCCTGGTTCTTCTCGCATGAACAGAGAGCAACAATACCCGAAGTCCAAAGGAGCAAATAATTTGAATGTTTATTGGGGTGAACATCCAACAAGCATGATTTCAGTTTCCTTCCTCAGTGTTTTCCTTCCCAGCTCTGATACCACAGAGCCTTGTGTGTGTCCCTGTTTCCATTCCCACCTTTAGCAAACATAATTCCAATTTCCCACCCCCATACCCTGTTCCCAATCCCCCCCTTACTTCCTGATTGACTGCAGACTATATAGTAAAACTTGAGTTCTGCTTAGCTATACCTTAACCAATCATTTTACTGAAATTTAACTAACCAATCCTAACATATTGTAATATGATTATCTAACCAGTTATATCCCACCATCTTATTTAGTTTACACCCAGCAAAATTAATTATACAGCAGACAGTAAACATCATAGAACCAGACAGAGATTATACAGACAAACAATGGGAAAGTGTGGACTACAGTGATAAAACAACAAAGGAATTAGGATTTCACATTCCAGCTATTTATTAGTGAGTTCTTGCCAGAGAGGATGCTATCAAACTAAGTTTTCTTTAAATCTTCTAGGTTCTTCCATTTCTCTGGAGGTGATAGGCATTATCAGGACAAGATTGTATTTTTAACAGCCCAATAACACCTTATTTTAATGTGATTAGTTTGGAAAGTAAGCATGTGACCAAACACTTTCCAGCTTGTGGCTTCCTCTGCTACTTAGCTAAGAGCTTAGCCTAAAGAACATGGCCTTAGACAATGATAATGAGCGAAGGCCTATAAACAGACAGACTGTGATTTTGATTCTTGTTTTGTACCTCTATACCTAGGTAAGTGATAAGAATACACCTACAATTCTTAAAATATAGGCCTTTACAGACAGGCCTAAATATCTATATCCTAACAGTGTTCCTGGGGGATGGGATATAGACCTTATCAGGTCTGTAAAATGATTAACTGTGTATTTTATTTTTAGGTGGTGATAACTTTATGCAAGCTGAACCTAAGGAAATATGGATTTGTGGCCACTCTGTGATTTTGGTGACAAAGAGGAGGGCAAGGACTCACCCACATGGGCTACAGCTGGGTTTCCCAAGTTCGAGTGCAGTTTTGTATTGGCATGGCATACAGGCAATGCTGTGGGATCAGCTCTTGCCTCTTCTTCATGAAATTTATCATCTCAGGTCTTTTCCATCAATTATAGTAATTCACCTTGGGGAAAATGATCTTGTGCAACACACCAGTATGTCGCTTATTGACAAAATGAAAAATGACTTGGGCATCCTTAGAAAGGCCTTCCCTGATGCCCATATAATTTGGTCTTCGCTATTGCCAAGGCGTTTTTGGAAAGGAGCCGAAAAACCAGTGAGTATAGAAAAGGCAAGGAAGGGGATTAACAGGGAAATGTCCCATTATTGCAGTGAAAATGGCATAATGTTTTTGAGACATGATTTAATCACTTACGATAAGTCAAACATGTTCCTGCCTGATGTAGATGACCTGTCTGATGTAGGAGCGGATGTTTTTACAGCAGATTTAAAAGAGGCCCTACATTCCTGCCTGGGCTTTGGTAAAGGCTAATGTGCTTTTGTCTGGGGAAATGAATAATTCAGGACTGTTCCATGACATCCCATCTGTTTACGGGAGTCTAGTTTTTGGAGGGTAGGGAGAGCAGATGGTCATACAAGTTGAAAGTTGAAGCTTCGTTGCTTGAAACTGGCAGGAAGGAGCATTTTGCAGTTGCTGTGCACATCCCATTGTCCTTGGCAAGTTCGAGATGCGATGGAAGTTGAGATGGGTTTGGGCTGCCCACCCATGGAATTTCACACGTCTTTCAGATCTGTGAAAAAAGACTGTAGTAACTATGAAGTTACTGCCCCCCTGTCAAGAGGGAAGACTGGACAGACATTAATTCGCTCATGAGGTTATGTTCATTGTGTTAATTGTTCATTTTGATCCCTCATAGCAGTATTCTTGTAGACAATAGGATGTAATTCAGGATTAATGAGTGTCAGATGGCTCGTTTGCATGTTTCCAGTTTAAATTAGATGTGTGGAATAAACACTTTGTTTATTAGAGGGGTGTGTATACACACATGAATGCACCATAACGCATTTAAAATGTAAGTATGCAACATGGTATATATAGTCTCTTATGCTTTGTCATAATAAACTGTAAAGGTTGGAAAGTTATGGCCATTAGGGCTCTGACTAAACAGACTGTTTCCACACCCCCAATAACATTTGTATTCATAGAAATATAGGGCTGGGAGGGACCTCAAGAGGTCATCAAGTCCAGCCGTCTGTGCTGAGGCAGGATCAAATAAACCTAGACTACCCCTCTGTTCTTAAAAACATTCAATGATGCAGTTTCCATAACCTCCCTTGGAAGTCCATTCCAGTGCTTAACTACCCTTCTAGTTAGTTTTTCTTGATAATGAACTTAAATCCCTTGCTGCAGATTAAGCCTGTTACTTGTTGTTTTACCTTCAGTTGACATAGAGAACAGTGTAATCGCTGTCTTCTTTATAACAGCCCTTAACATCGTGGAGGACTGTTATGAGGTCCTCCCTAGTTCTCTTTTCTTAAGACTAAACATACTTAGGGTCTCTCTCCTCTCACCCCCTCCCTCCCCATAGGTCAGATTTTCCAAATTTTTTTCTCATTTTTGTTCTCCTCTGCACTCTTTCTAGTTTATCTACATCTTTCCTAAAGTGTGGCACCCAGAACTGATACAGTATTCCAGCTGAGGCCTCATGAGTGCCAAGTAGAGCAGGACAGTTACCTCCTCATTTTATTTATTGCACTTCTGTTAATACACTCCAGAATGACATTAGCCTTTTTCACAACTACATCACACTGTTGACTCCTATTCAGTTTGTGATACATTACAACCCCCAGATCCTTTTCAGCAGTATTGTCACCTAGTCAATCATTCCCCATTTTGTAGTTGTGCATTTGATTTTTCCTAATTGTAGTACTTTGCGCTTACCTTTACTGAATTTCATCTTTTTGATTTCAGACCAATTTTCTAGTTTGTCACGGTCGTTTTGAATTCTAATCCTGTCCACCTTGCAGCCCCTTGCTTGCAACCCCTCCCAGCATGGTGTCAACTGCAAATTTTATAAACATACTCTCCTCACCATTATCCATGTTGTTTATTGAAAATAATGAATAGTACCAGACTCAGGATTAACTCCTGTGGGACCCCAGTAGATTCATCCCTACGAGTTTGACAGCAAACCATTGATAACTGCTCTTTGAGTATGGTCTTTCAATCAGTTGTATACTCATCTGATAGTAATTTCATCTAGACCACATTTACCTGTTTTGCTTATGAGAATGTCATGCAAGTCTGTGTCAAAAGCCTTACTAAAAATCAAGGTACATCATGTCTGCTGCTATCCTTCATTCACTAGGCCAGTAACCCTGTCAAAAATGGAAATTAGGTTGTTTTGGAATGATTTATTTCTTATAACCCTGCTCTCCTCTGGGTGCTTACAAATTTCTTGGTTAATAATTTGTTCCAGTATCTTTTTCTATGCATCCAAGTTAGGCTGACTGGTCTATAATTCCCTGGGTCCTCTTTGTTCCCCTTTTTAAAGATCGGTACAGTACTATTTTTGCCCTTCTCCATTCTTCAGGTTATTCACCCAGCATCCATGCATTCTCAAAGATATTTGCTTATGGTTACAAGGTTGCTTCAGCTAATTCCATAAGTACCATAGGATGAATTTCATCATGATCTAACAACCTGACTACATCTAATTTATCTAAATGTTCTTTAACCTGTTCTTCCCTATTTTGGCTTGCATTCCTTCCCCTTTGTTGTTAATATAGTGACCAGGTACTCAACACCGTTAACCTTTTCAGTGAAGGCTGAAGAGAGATAGGTATTAGACGCTCAGTCTTCTTGATGTCATCAGTCATTATCTTTTCTTCCCTGCTAAGCAGAGGACCTACACTTTTTCTTTTGTCTTTCTCTTGCTGTTCATGATTAATCCTATGTTAACTCTAACAAGTACATAGGGTATACAAGTATCATCCTGCTCTCATTTGAGTCTAGCTTCCATCTAGTGCCTGACTAGGAATGGGACACTGATTCTGTAAACCGCTCTGCAATAGAGTTTTTGATAAAACTGGCTTCCTCACCATCAGTTGCTCTGCAGCCTGTCCTCAAATAATTCATTAATGTCTGGCTATACTCAAGGATTCTACCTTCCAGCATACATCTGGCTTGGATGCTGACCTGCAAATAAGTCACTTACTTTTGTGCCTCATCTTACCATTTCATAGTCTCATTTCAAATTTACTGATTTACCTACCTCAAAAGGTTTGTTAAATATATTAAGTGCTCAGTAGCTAGGGATTATACCTTTTTTTTTTTTTTTTTTTTTTGGTACATTTGTGTAAGAACACCTTGCTAGTAGGAATTTTCTCATGAGGGTCCAGTGAGAGACTTTCTCTTGAGATCATTTATATGAATAGTAATCAAAGATCTGGCTCATGAAATGCCATCTAATTCTTTCCCTATGTTTGTGTTAAGCCTACAAGTCATCGCTTAGAGGGATCAGAATAACCCTGTTGATAGTATACTGCCCAAAACACGTGTATATTTTGTTTATTACGTGGTTTATACAGAGAGGTCATCAGACTAGGAATGGCAGTAACTCCCCGACTTCCTAACTTCGCAGGAGAGTCTGGAATGAGGGTGAAAGGGAGTTGAAATACCATAAGCTTAATTGGCAGAAATGGGCAAGAAGAAAAGTTGTCCATGTTACCTGTGCATCTTTAGGAAGACAGTAGGTGAAAGATCTGGGGTGGTCTAGGAGGCTCAGAGCACCTCTATAAGACAAGGCCGAAATAATGACGGAATCTCCCAAGAGTGGAGAAATTAGCTGATGACCTCTTTCAATTGGCAATACATAGTTGTTGAGCATTTTTGTAGCTGGAACATATTTGTAGTGTGAACAACACTGTAACTTTTTGTACATTAATAAAGCTGTTGTGGTGTTCTCTTCAGAGCTGTAATATATTTATATCCCTTGGTAAAATGCCTACCAGTGTTTAGCTTTCTGCAGAATAGCAGAACCATGCATGCATTTTGCTTTGCATTACAACCCAAAAGTTAACATAGAGAGGAGAGCTGTTCCCATTGTGGGGTACTTTTAAGTAACATTCATTACTATTTCATACAGATTATAAACCCAATATACACAGGTGTTCCTATGATTTTCAGGTAGGGCTGACACATGCTTACAGTTTTTTTCCACCCCTGTTTGATTCCTTGATGTCTGTCAGTGACACTCAGAAATGATGATGTAATTAATTTAATTTGTCAAACAACTTAGTCTTTCTATGGTATGAAGTGAAACTTCAGAGTAGTGCTGAGTAAAACTTTTAATATAGCAATTAAACTGCCAGTCTTTTCCCTATGCCCGTGCCCCGTATCTCTCTGAATAAGGCTTTATAGGCCTAAATGTCAGTGCTCCATAGTGATTAATATTGTAGTAAAAGAAATTACATGGTATTTCTTTGTAAATGCTGTGGTAGCCTTTCACTTATTAGCTTGTACCAGCCTCTGTTTTTGATGATTCCAGTCTTGGCTAGAACTTGCATGTGGAACTGAGCTACTACAATCATTTTGATACACATATCTAGAGAAATGGAGTTAACCCTTTGTTCCTCTTCTCCTTTTCCAAACTAGCATGAACAGATCATTCCCCTTAAAGGGCAGATTATTGATAACAAATACTAATGAATGATGCTCTGGCTGTCAGGTGGCATTAACAAATTTATTATTTTATTATATTATTGCCTTTTTGTCCCTCCCCAAAGGCCAAGCAGAGAATTTTTAAAAAAACAAAAACAAATTGAAGGCAGTGTTACTTGTTTCATACTCTGTTTACATTAGTGTAGAGCATCTTCATTTTCTTAAATGGAGTTACTCTTGACTTGCACATATTTGAAAGGGCAATCAGGCTTTAGAGATGCTGTCAAGTAATCTAGCTTGACCTTCTGCTGTGTCTAGATGACAGTTCTGACATCTCAATAACATAATTGATCTTCTAGCACAGGGAACAAAGGCCAGTGGTGGCTTCAACTTTCTAGCTCTGGTCTCTGCCCGTGGTTACATTGTCATTGGTTTGGGGTATTTAACCTTTAAATGAAACTTTCAGAATGGAAATACATTAGATTTGAATGTTTAATGATTTCCTAGAAATATTAACTACATACAAAACACATGTGGGGAAAAGGACAATGTTACTGATTTAGGCCAGAATTTTCAAACTGGATGCCTAAACTTAGCTTCCTAAAGAAGAGGCTTGCCCCCACATTTTTGCTGCTGTAGAGCACTGACCGTTGTAAAATTACCAATATTAATGAAGTTAATAACATTCGCCTTCGGTAAGATGCAGTAAGTTACAGCTTCACGAGAAGAGGTAAGAAGTTGCATGCAAATAAAACGTAATTATTTTCATTTATACACAAGTCAGATAAGTTTGTTTTACTCTCGTGAACTGCTGTATTCTTTTCTATTTATGAACAAGTCTTTATCATCTTATCTGGTAAGATGCACTTTCCCATGGGTATATAGCATCAATTTTTTGTTGAGTGCTTGCATTTACTTGGGAAAGTCTAGAACGGGGGTAGGCAACCTATGGTGTGCATGCCAAAGGCAGCATGCAAGCTGATTTGTAGTGGCACTCACACTGCCCAGGTCCGAAGGGCTCTGCATTTTAATTTAATTTTAAATGAAGCTTATTAAACATTTTAAAAACTTTTTTTACTTTACATACAACAATAGTTTAGTTATATATTACAGACTTATAGAAAGAGACCTTCTAAATGGGTTGAAATGTATTACTGGCATGTGAAACCTTAAAGTAGAGTGAATAAATGAAGACTTGGCACATCACTTCTGAAAGTTTGCCGACCCCTGGTCTAGAATGTAGTTTTCAATGTCTGTAATAATACTTAAACTTTTATAGAGTTTTTATCTGTAGGTTTCAAAGTACTTTGTGGAGATGGGTAAGTATAAATAATACATAGAAAAGAGGGAAAACTGGAACATCATTGTTAGTGCATATATGTGTATGCTGTGTATGTCACTTCTATTTGATTGTTGCTAACAATTTAATAGCTTGATCTTCAAAGAGAATATGCAAAAAAATCTATCCAGAGATTTGGCTTTGTTCCTATAGTCTATTTTCGTGGAAACTACATAGAGAATCCAAGTTGTCCCATAGTCCTTATCATTGCAAGTTACTTTTAGGATATTGAATATGGGTATGCCATGCCCTTGGTGAGGACCTGTGGCATTATCCAGGGTACAATCTGGGCAGATAGACAGCTGTGTCCCCTCAGATCTCCAACCTGGGTATCTTTTTATGCTGCTGTCCCTGCCGTGAGCATAGAGGAATGGAGGAGAGAGGTAATTTGTTGTGTGTTCTCTATTCTTGTACCTTTCTCCCCTCCTTGACGGTCATCTCCAGCTGGGGTTCAGGGGGAAGCCAGTCTGTTTTATACAGAAACCCCCAGCTGTTTTCCATTGCTAATATGCAAATTGGCCACTTAACTAGGTGATGATCCACTTGACTTTGTTGGCTTAAGTCACCTGGCTTAGTTGCTGGTTTGTCTTTTGTTTCTGAGAAACTGGTTTCTGCCTGCTTTTCTAAACTTGGTGCATGTTCCAGCAGTGTTATACAGTAGAATCTGAAAACTTTACATACAATGTTGATACACATATTTTACCAGGACAATAATAAAGCAGATTGAGTTGTCAAATGATACCTCACAAGGCATACTTTGTACAAAATATATGATGGCCTTGAAAATGTATAGGCATATGGATACAGTCTGTCACAGGGTCACTGCATGCAAAGTACTCGATCCAAAGCCCATTGAAGTTAGTGGAGTTTGAATCCAGTGTGCTTTGGATGAGGCCCACAATCAGGTAAATCTGTTTGAGATGGCTATTGACTAAACTGTTCTCTCTTTTTCCTCTTATGTCAATTTAGTCTGTGATAGCCTTGGAAAGCGCTTGGACTGACAGCTTTGGACACAGACCTGTTCTCAGAAAGGTGCATCTGGAGCAGTGCAAGATGTGCCATCCCACCCCCACTAGTGTGTCTTGTTGGATGGCATGCTGGAAGGAGAACTGGACGAATGTCAGCCAAGACAACAGAGGGTTGCAACTTTATTTTGATGTTCACAATTACGAATGTACATATCACTGATCTCCTAATAACTGCTATACTATAAATCTGGAGTTAATCCTGGCAGATTAAAGGGCAGACTCCTGCTGCAATAATCTTCTGGGTGCAGCAGAGGGAGTGCTGTCAGAAAACCATGACTGGGGCTCTGATTCTCTCCTTCAATCCTGATGCAAGTTGAGTAACCCTTAGGCTAGGGACTGCTGGAGTGTTACCCCTTAAGAGTCTCACCTTCCCTGCAAGTGATGTTTCCTCTGCCCTGTGGCTGCAAAGAAGGAGATACAGGAACTATTTGCACGTCAAAGTTTCTGCCACATAGGGATTTAGGAGCACGGGGCTTGTGTGGATTTGCTCTCCCTTAGTGCTGCAAAGGTAGAGGTCAGGAGCAGAGAATTCTGCCCCTAGAACTTGAAAGGGTCCTAGTACAACTGTGCTGTCAAAGCTGTGACCTACTGGCCATAAATTATATAAAATGATATGCTGAGGTAACTAGACATTCCCAACTTTCCTTATCTGTTTGATCAAATTACCAACAGTAAGCAGCAATTTTGCCTAACATCCTTGTTACAGGAGAATACAACTGGATCACTAGGTAAGAAATATCCAGAACAACATTTTGGCATTTTGTTTGACTGCTGTCTGAAACTAACCGTTTAGACTTCACCAAGCAATGAATGGAGATTGAGGTGATCACATTTGAACTGATCTCTGCAAAATGCATTTTGTCAGAACAAAATAGCCTAGATCCTGGAAAAAAAAGTAATGATCTCAGGACACAAGCCTGCTCTTCCTTTTGCAGGACTCTTTTCTTGAGAGAGAGAGAAGTTCTTTTGATAAAATCAGCAGTGTTTGAAAGTCTAGAATTAGAAAACATGGAAGTGTGGGAATGCACATCTGTGGCCACTCATGGAACCTTAACTTTACGCCTGTATCCCGCCAACCTTCCATTCTCTTCACCTTTTGTACTTAATGAGTAAGATGGAGGGCTTTCAAATGAAGATGGTTTTGATGAGGACTAAATTCACGGCCAGTGGCTGCAGACATCTTAAATCTGCTCCTGTTTGCTAAGTTGTGGTATGCGTGGGTTTGGTTTTGTACAAATATATCCAATATGAAGGTGTGGTCTGCTTCATGCTGTGGCTCATGTGAGCTGCTTAACTTAGTTTAGTGTTTGTAGTTCTAGGTACAGTAATTATGCATCCGTGTTAGGGGTCAAAGTAAGATACTCTGGGGGACATTGTCTCGGTAATTTTCTGAATATGATCCATTTCCGTGAAGAGATGCAGTAGTGCTCTCTGCTGGTATATGGCCTTAAAGAAAGCAGAAGCCATTGTAGATGTAGTCATTTGGCTTTCTTTTAGTCCTCCTAGACTGGTATTTGGGTTTCACTTGGGTTTCTTCCTGTAGGCCACCACTGTGTTTCTTGCCTGCTGCCTTCCCTCCCCCACACTCTCTCATTGTGGCTATTCGCATTTAACGCAAAAGGAATGTGGATGATAGTTTGAATAACTTCCATTAAGACATTCCTCAGAATGAATCAAAGACAGCAATTCTCATTAAAATACAACAAGCTAAAACAATGAGAAGTTCCTAAGCCAGCCCATTTTGGAGTTTTGATGAGGTAAAATTAGTTCAAGAAGTCAGAGCACTTTTTTTTTATTTAAATCCTCATATCTCCCAAACACTGCATCCAATTTTACTCCTATTTCCCAGGATCTTAAGATCACAATCTGTAAAAATTTTCACATAGTCAAAATCAGATCACAGATAAATTGGCCATACTGTAGTAATTAGTGTTGTAGTGTACTGTGAGTTGTAGCAGTTTTCAGTCAGTTACTTCACTCTTATTAGGTCTCTAATCAGTCCTTTTATTTAGTGATCAACAAGATTAGGAAAGATGTAATCATTGCTTTAATCAGCACGGTTGGTAACAGACATTAATAAGAGAATGCATGCTATGTGTAGCTAGCAAGTTGCAAAAGCAGCACCTGTTTTTCACCAGTATTAGGTTATTATCACTGCCAAAGAATCTTTCATTGACAAGGCAGAAAGAATGCACGAGGACTGAAAGAACAAAAAAGCTTTTCAGATGCTACAATTTTATAACCTTAACATTGGATGTCTAGTTTTTTAGTAGGTTGCTGATCACTGCAGGGTTTGAACAGGACAGTCCTGATTAAAATATTAAGATTGTTATTACCTTTTGTGTTTATCAACTATGTGGATTTAGTTTCTTGCCTCAAAGATAAGACTTATATGCATTATGACTGATTTTGTGGATATGATCTCTTCTGTAAGTCCTCTCTAAATGTCAAATGGTGGAGCCAAGTTATTAGCTCATGGGCACATGCACATTTCTAAACTACATTTGTGGAAACAACGCTGGGCAGTAGGAATCTACAACGTTCAAGGTAAGTCCAAAAGATAAGAATGAAACATTCGTATTTATAGGAATGCCTTTTTCTGTCAAATGTCATATATTCCAAACTGTGAATCCTTGAGTGTTCTCCAAAAAGCAAGTGCTAAGGTTGTGGGTTGAGCTGAACATATAATGTCAGACAGAATATGGAGTTGCTGTTTGGACAAAAAACATCAGGTGCAGAGAAAACAGAGATTAAATTGTGACAATTGTAATGAAGTTGGCACAGCAGAAATTCAGGATGATTCTGAGAACTAGAAAGTAAAGAGGTGACTAATCTGTATAAGAGAAGATGGGAGGGCATCACCATGTTATCACATGTGAGGAAAGAAATTGTTGGGGTATAGATAATGCAAGGGGTGACTAACAAAACCGTGGGCATCCCCTACATACTTTCAGAACAAGAAGACAGTACGACCTAAGAATTCATGTGGTATTCTAACTGCAGATATGTCTGAGTATCAAGCAACAGCAAAAGATTCCAGAGTTCTGCAGGACGAAGCAATGGTGCAGAATGTAGATTTTTTTTTTTTTATTTTATTTTTTTAACCAGATGAGAAGCAATCTGAGCCCTGTTTCTTATTAAGAGGCAGGTGCTGCTTGAGATCGTAAGAATAATGGGGGCATGGACACACAACCCAATGAAACATAGGTTAGAAATACAGAAAATTAATGTCATTTGAACACCAGCAATTTTATTATTTGCATTAGAGTAGTGCCTAACAGAATCCCCAGTTCAGGATGGCTTTCCATTGTACTATACACTAAAGGGAAAAGCTTTCAACAGAACTTAAGTCCCAAAAGAGACAGACTCCCAAGAGTTGAAGTCTCAATGGAAATCAGTGGGACTTGGGCATCTAAGTCACTTGCACTTTAGAAATTTCATCCTGTAGAAACACACAGTAAAAAAATAACTCGTATCCCAAAGAATTTAGTTTAGCTAAATATCCTTGGGAAGCAACAAAATATATGCAGAGAAAAATAGGAATGTTGAAAGAGACTTGGAAGTGATGATTAGCATCACTTCAGATAAGAGGTTTTTCTAATGTCATGTAGGTTTTTTTTGTTGTGGTTTTGTTTGTTTTTTTTGTTTTTTTTAAAAAAAAGCCAGTGCAATTTGGGCTGTATATACAGAGGCACGTCAAGAAGCAGAAGGTAACGTTCTCCTATACATCTCCGGTGTAGCTGTGCCTGGAAATGGCCCTTTCACTTTTAGACAGCTCAGAACCAGAAAACTGGTTGGGAGTTCAGAGAAGGACAATATAAATGATTAGGGTGTCAGAGGGTGTGACTTCGACTAAAAGGTAAATGTGTCTCCTTTTACAAATGACAGTTAAGGGGGAGGGGAGGTGAGTTAATTATTTGAGATGAGTTTATATAGTGTGGTGCACAAGGATAGAATTATGCAGTTGAGAGGGAAACTTGCAGAATTGTAGGAAAAAATTCTGGATTGTTAGACACTTTTGGATTATGGATAGTTTTGTAAGGGGAGAGGTGGAAGCGCTTAGCCAGGCAAAGCACCGAAACCTGTACTGTAGAGGATAATCGGAGATTGGCAAGGAGACAGTCTGGATATTCTAATGGGTCTTTTACATCTTTGCTTTCTATGCATTGATGTATTTAGGGAGATGTGTTGTGAAACTGGGGGGGAAAAAAGATACTTGCTTTCGTTTGCTGTTATCCAAAATGAGGTGTATTCAATCTTCTGCACTTGTTTTTTGTACCCAAGCCCGTGTGCAAAATAGTAAGTTTAACCTCTGAGAACTTTATAGTGTATCACAAAATGAAACCTGTTAAATAACAAACTTTTCTTAATAAAATCTAGTGGAAACTTAATGTTCATATCCACTATAGACTTAACATAGTAACTTTGTGAATGCTTTGTGAGGGGTCCACACCACCATTGGAAGTTGATGGATATTGTGGATGCTTGGAGTTTCTAAAAACCAGGTGTATGTTGGCTTTCATTGAAAAACAGTCCTCTTCTGGACTCCCAGTTCTTAAGACTTATACCCAGGACTATATTTTATATGTTTGTGCCCAGAACAATGGGGCCCAACTTGATTGTGGCTTTTAAGCATTACCATAATGTAAATGTTAAATTTCCAGGTGAGAAGGATGGGTGCAAACTAGAGACCATTCCAAGCTGGAAAATCTGGGAATAAGTATCCACAACTATGGGACATCCCTTTTCCAACAGGTAAAATGGAATCCTGTCCTTTCCATGTTCTTTTCTCTCTCCTCACCCCCACCACCATCCCCAGTAGTAGATTGGGGAGGCTGTAGTTGAACGGTTCTATGGGTAGTAAAGGAAATGGAAGTATCGTGTTTCAGATTTTGGATGCTCACAGTCATTGGCACTTGTCAACTACCAAACTGTACTGAAAATGACAAAAATAAACTAATAAAAGATTAATATCTTGTGGTTAGTCTGTGTGTCTCCTTAGCTCCATCTGCAAAGAGGCAGGTAAACATAAAAACAATCTGCATTTTCTGTTGGCAGCAGCCTGTTGACTTTATTGGCTGTGACTGTGGTTTTTATATAATAAACCACACTACTGGGTGCATTAGGAAGGGGAAGAAGTGAAGAAGCCAATCACCTCTTCTTGCGGGGAAAGAGAATTCATAGGAGCTCACTGCAGTCCCAAAACTAGCAGCACTGACTCTGGGGGTGAGATAGCAGGAGTACATGTTGATTTAACACATGACCTTGGTAACTGCTGCTTGCGAAATGCCTGTGGAGCCCTGGCTGTAAAGTAAATCTGCTCCCCTCAACTTGCAGTGGGAAAACTCCAAGAGGGGGTACAGTGACAACACCATCTGCTCTCCTTCAGAATGAATTCTTCCCTATCCCTTATGGTGAAGGATCCCAGGCTGGTGCAGTGAGGTGGGAATTTGTAATTCTCCACCAGTGATAGCAGTGGTGGAATATGTAGCTGCAGGGAAGCTGACTTTTTTTAACCGTTGTTATTAAATACCTTTGGCCTTTCTTCTGTCATTGCTCAATGTTAGTGAAGAAAGATGGGTATGAGGTTGGCTAATGTAGCCACAGCTGTAGATTGGCTGCCTGGGAAAGGTGGAAGAAATGGTTAAATTCCAGGTTATGTTCATGTTTTTATTGCCCTCTGGGTGGCTGTGGTTGAAAAAACAGTCTCTGCAAATATACAGCCACCTTGCTGAAATTGTAACACTTAAAATTCTGCTAGTACTGTTTTCCCCATAATCTGTTTGATTAATAGCTATAGTAGTAATTGTACTATTCCCACTAGGTCAGTGAGTACCTGAAAAACTCAAATTTTAATATATGCTGCAACAACATGAGAGATGAGCAAGTAATGCACAGTTTAGTTTTGCATTGTGTTTTTAAGACATTCAGTGGGGATAAGTGCAAAAGGTCATCGTTCTGAAGATGCAGCAATGATATAGGGTCATCCTTGCTAGAAGGCAATTCGTGCATATGTGACTTGGAAAAGGATGGAAATAAGTTGCATAAACGGACTTTCCAGTAGGCAGTGAAATATAGCTAGGTGCTCTGCTACTTTTTGTCACCGCTCAGCTGCGTTATCCTTTGAACTGGACCTTGCTGGCAACCGTAGAGAAATCAGAAACAATCCAAACAATGCACTGGTGGTAACTTGGTAGTCCACTGGATGGTACTGTTGCTGTATGCAGACTTCACTACTATTCTAATGCCGAAGGTTCCTGTGCAGTTCAAAAAAGATGATTTCAAATGGTTTATTTCAGAGAGAAAATGAGAGCGGGGAGGAGAGAAGCGTAAGCAAATCTTTTCTGTTTAAAATGTACCTAAGACCCTCCAACCCCACATGTTTTGTGATCTGCATCAACCAAAATTCCTCGGAGCCTCTTGTCTGGACTCTGATTAGTATAGATGAAAATGGCAAGTAGAGCCCTAACCAGCTACCCTCCTCATCCTCCTACAGTTCCAGCCTTGGAGTGATTAGGCAGCAACGTGATATCCAGTTGAGGTTTTCTTGTTTTTGTTTGTTTAATCTACTTGTAGATATTATTGTGCCTAAGAGGAAAGTAATGTGGTGTAGCTCAAGATTAACGCGAAAGTCTTCCTCTCAAAAGTGAGCATCATTCAGCTTTGGTGTGGATGTTTGCAGGCTCAGTAGGGTGCAGTAAGTTAGCCCAGAATCCTCCTAGAAAAGCTTGCTATGCATCATATTTCCTGTTTTGCAGAGGGAACCTTGCTTAGCCAGAACCCAACACTTGAATTTGGTGTTTGTTTTTCCCCTGCAGTGTCAGACAGCCTTGCTCATGTATGAAGTTAGGCACCTGAAGAAAGGTACGACTTTTTCTAATGTCCTGGTACAATTCTGTTAAGGTGACTTAATTCACTTCTGTCTTAGTAACAATGGAAAGACTGTCTCCCCTAGAGCACTCTTCCTCTGGACAGATCCTAAAGGATTTTAGTAGGTTGCCTGTATCTGCAACTTGGAAGGTGGAGCTATTCAGCAGCGCACAACAATGCTATTGTGACTTATAGGAAAGGACGCAAAAATATAGTGTCCAGATGCAACTGTAGTGTGAGCTATTTCTGCTTCTCTAGTCCAACGTATTTCCCAGTTGCTGGTACTGGGCTGTTGATGATTAGCCAAACTGAAATTTGGTCAGGACGTTAGTTTAAAAGAAAGATTCTCTGAGTTTGTGATGACCACAAGTGACAAAGTCCTTGGTTAAACAGCACATCCTAAAGATGGTGGTTCTTGTATAAGGTGACCAGATGTTCTGTTTTTAAAGGGACAGCCCCATTTTTGGGGACTTTTTCTTACATAGGCACCTATTCCCCCACCCACTGTCCCACTCTTTCACAATTGCTATCTAGTTACCCTGTTCTTGGAGCATAGTGTCTTCTACAGTCATAGAGCATTGGTTCTATACTGATTCAAGGCAGAGTGCCACATCCTGCATCACCAGAACACTTCCCTTAGCATGTTGGGTTTTTCTTCAGGGTCTCCCTTGCCGATATCAGCCAGATTTGACTCTAGCTGAGGTCAGACGAAATACGGTAGTGAGTAGGCATGGCTGCAACGGATAACAGGAGGTGTGAAGGTTGCATCTGTCCAGAATTTGACGATAGTCTGCTACAAATAGGAGGTGGTGTTGAGAGGTTGCTGCCTTTATTTATGTGGGGTAGTTCCTACTGCAGGGACTTCAATGGGAGTACTGGGGAATAAGGCCCTATTCAAGATGGGGGTGAGGGAAGGGATCAGAATCTGATCTTCTGCTTCAGTCTCTCACCTTGTGCATAAGCCTCTCAGGCTCAATGGAAAAATTCTATACTGGGATGTCTTAACACATGAATTCTAACTTTCTGCTTGTGTTACCTAAGCCAGAATCACCTGTAGCTGCAAATGTATACTGAAAAATTAAATAAATCCTCCTTTTCATGTCAACAGGGTCTTTTTTTTTAAAAAAAAAAAGTGGCTTTTCAAAAGGGAATAAATCTGGTGCTCTCCTGCATGTAATAACACTTTCACCTGCAGCCAGGACAGCTCTAGCAAAGAGGGAAATGTCACAACCCAGCAATCCACGGTGACAGGTATAAGTTTGAGAGAGGGAATTGATGGATTTATTATGGAGATGAATGATAGAGGAGATGTTATTGGTACAGGAAAGAACAGGATTGCCTGTGAATACTGGAGGTATATGTGTGTTTGCAGTTACTCATGAGTAGTGGAATGACTGGTTGGGCTAGTTTAAAGATATGTAATAAATCTCTGCTCAGACAAGGCTGTTTTCTGCAGGGTGGGTGTGGGTTCTGGAAGCTGCTAAGATGTGCTCCCTGAAGGGTGACCAGATATCCCGATTTTATAGGGACAATCCCGATTTTTGGGTCTTTTTCTTATACAGGTTCCTATCATCCCCCATGCCCTGTCCCGATTTTTCACATTTGCCATCTGGTCACCCTTTGTGGCAAAATAGCTATGCGCTTGGTTCTTTCCACTGTAGATCTTTGGGTTGCTGCTAGCCATGGCTGGTTGGTTATGCTTACGCAGATTATCTCATCGCCGCTGCCGCCACCACTCCCTTGCACTTGGAAGCAGTTGTCAGTTGGCTGTGTTGTTTTCTCATGATGTGATCCTGTTGGGCGAAGTGCATAGATGTGATGTTCTGCTTAAGAGTAACAGTGTGAGCCATGGAGATCTGATGAGAGAAATCTATATGGAGTAGAGCTGGTTGGGGAATTTATTTTTTTTCTTCTGAACTTTTTGACAAAATGTCTGGGGGCGGGGCAGGAAGATGACTTCCCTTTCTCATTGAAATTTTTGGTAGAAAATGTTGACTTTTTTGCAAAACCCAAAATATTGTGACTCAAAATAGTGGTGCCTCATAGGAGTTGTAGTTGGATGCCTTGTCCTCCTATTTGTAGTCATAGGGTAAGAAGTGACCGTTGTGGTCATCTATTTAAGTTTGACCTGTATAAAACATCCTACGAGTCCTCCCTGATTTAATTTCCATTCTCCTCTGTGGGCTTAGGTTCTGTTACAGGGTACTTTTGTGTCCCGTAGGAACGATGCACACAAACAGCTGTTGAATAGAAGTAGTGAGTTTATTGAAGGCAAAGTGACACACCTGCAGCAGGGGCTCCACTCACTGCTGTCACTAAACGGGGACCCGGCACATCGGAGCAATGCCCGGGGAAGAAGCCCACTAAGTGTGAGAATACAGGCAAAGAAATAACTAAAGCATTTGCATCTCATACATATCTCATGAATAACTAATACCTTGTTTTTGTCTTAATTGGGGTTAGATAATACAAGCAGGTGTCTTACTATCTTCTCATTAGTCTACACACTACAGATAAATATTGGGCACTGATTCAATCCGGTCTGAGAACTATACAAAAACAGAGCAGAAACTGATAACACTAACCTTGAGTACCCCTTCCTTCCCAGGAGTAGGGGGGGAATGAACACCATTACCTTCCCTGGAGTCAAGGGGGAGAGTGCCTAGCACTCATCCATGACAATATCTTCCACGCCTTTACAGGTTCTTTGGCTGGACTACAACTCCCATGATTCATCATAGTTGGGGCTTCTATGATGCAGTCCTTCCTCCCCACAAAGAGGGAGGAAAGTGGTGCATCATGGAAGATGTAGTCCAACCAGGGAGTTTAGCCCAAAGAGAAGAATGGGAGCATAAGACACCCAAACTACAATTTCCATGGGATGCGGTGGTGTCATTTTAAATCAAAATATTTTGCTGCTTGGGTATTTGGTATAGTGATGAACTATTTAAATATTCTGCAGAAATCAGACCCTTTTGTTGAAAACCCAATCTTCCCTCAAAACAGTTTGAACAATACTTTCAGCCACTACTAACACAGTTCTCATTTTCTTCACTTGGCTGCTGGGTATAGCTCTCAGGCATCTGAGGGGGTCTCTGGGGTTTTCAAGGCTGTTTCCACAACCTCAAGGTAAGGTCCCACAGGTGTAGAACCTAGACCCATAGAGCTACCAGACAGCTGACAGCTCCAGGCTGCCACCCAGCAGCAGCTGTCACCAACTTGCACTCCACTTCCAATGACCCGCTCTGGACACACATCGTGGGAAATACTGCCTCAAAGGTTTGAGAGACAGCAGCCCCATCATTCCTCATCAGTTCCCTGCTTTATATAAACCTCAGGGGCATTCCAGGAAGTGTCCAGGTAACAGCACAGATCTTCTATAGCTGTCACGACCATTCCTGCTCCTTGCTGTTACATTCCTGATTGGACTTTGGCTGGATTTGGACTTTGCCACCTGACTCAGACCTTTGGTATGGACCCTGGCCTGGACCTGACTACAAACTCCTTGGCTATTCCTAGCCTCAGCTCTGCTCTGACCCCTGCCCTTGATTGCCCTTGTTGGGATCCTAATACTCAGTTTTTGTTAGTCTCTCAATAGCAGGTACCACTGCTGTGGCAGTGGTGTTGAATAGAAGAACAGAGGGAGGCTGTAAACAAGAAAGTTTTGGAAGTTTGGGCCCAGCTCAGAAAACTTCACCCCTCTTCCGTGTGTGTGTGTGTGTGTGTATAAAATAAAGCAACCCTGTGAGGAAACCAGCTGGTGGTAGATGTAGCTGAGAAGACTAGCAGATCTACTGTAGGCGTGGTGTGGCAAAACATTTACTATGCTACAACCTTTTGCTTCTGGGCCATGCATTCTGGACCTTAGAGAAATTCCCATGTGGGAGGACTGTTGTTTGAAAGTTGCATCTACCCTGGACACAGAGGGTCCCGGTTCACAGTTGTACTTTACAGAGAAAGCACAAGCTGAATGTTTTCTGTAAAACTTCCTATCAGTGGAGCTTGACTAGGTGGGAGGACTTGAGGCCAGGGCTTTAGGTAGCTACCAGCATGGTGAGCACTGTGCCATCTTGCACTTTTCAGATGTTGTATAGACAATGTGATAGACACCAGCTTATCTACACTAGTGCTCTTGCTGTTGCTGCCACCAAAAGGGTGGCCCCAGCAATAGTAATGGTGGGAAGTTGCAAAGGGAAAGAAGTCTAGTGTAGACATAACTCCACGTAGGCTCATGTCCACTCTGTGGCAGAGAGGGGCAATGTTCTCTACTTACTCCAAGAGGACTGAGCTTGAGGGTGGCACCCAACCCAAGGACTTCCGGGATAAGTTGCTGTTTGCTGGCAGACACTTCATAGTGAAGATCTTGCTGGGGCGAAGAGCACCATGGTCTGCCCCTGCTGTAGGCTGTGCACAATAGGGATGGTGAACGGGTGAGTGCTGCTCAATACTCTGATGAGGGCTCTTTTTGGGCTCCAATGCTCAGCAAGTCATCCCTCTTATTTGCAGAGGTACCTACTGTATCTGCAATACCTCACACACCAGACTGAAAACTCATGAATAGTTGTAGTGAAACCATGGGCACACTCTGTGTCAGCTTTCTCCTTAAACTTCCCAAGAAAGAACCTGTTCAGGTCCCTGTTCTAGATAAGCATATTGAGACAAGTCCTGCTCTCAGGTGTCCTGAAAGGCTACAGTGGAAGTAGCATAATTCTGCTGCACAGGTATTTTCCCTGTCCCCCTGTGAGAGGAGTAGAGGGCAGGATCAAGACCAAACAGATCCACCAGCCATTCTCCCTTCTGGGGCAAAGAGTAGCCATACTTGGGAGGAGCAAGGGGTGGGTGTGTGTGTGACGGCTTCAATCCCACTTCGGGGATGGCACTGCTATACAGGAGTTTCACTGAGCCCCTCCTGCTCCACCAGTCTGGATTCCCTCTCCCTGTTTTGCTGAAGTAGGCTCTCTGATGTCTTGCAGCGTGCCCACACACAGACTGAAGTCAGCTGTATGTAAGAGGATTCACCTAGCTCTCATGTGCACACCCCCTTTGGGGAATAAACCCAAACTAATACTCTCTTATGCTGGATAGAAAGATCTGTACAGTGCAAGCTGATAAAAAATGTGGAGAGAGAGAGAGGCACAACTTCACACACACACACTGCATAAACTGAGATTATTAATAAAAATGTATTAACTATAAAAGGCAGGTTAAATGATTGAGGGATAGCAAAGAGAACTAAGCAGATTACTGAGCAAATAAAACAAAACGCATGCACAAAATACACAAAGGCAGTTCTACACACATTTGTGTACATGCATTTAGAGAAAAGGGTGAGTGAGAGATAAAAGCACACTCCTGAGGTTACTTAAACAGTAGTGCTGGAAAGTATGTTATTAAAAATCAAGTTTAAGTGCAGTTATGATCAGGAAAGGGACTCTGACAATGGCCCATTCTAATTCACCAGCTCTGATCCCTGCATGTGTCATTTCCACCTGCTGATTTTAGTGACTAACTGCTTTTTATTGCGGTTAGCCTCGCATAGCCAACCTGGCCCTGCGGGGTCGGAGCTGGCCGCCCAAATACATTTGTTAATCTCTAAGGTGCCATACTTACTCCTGGTTCTTTTTGCTGATACAAAGTAATACAGCTACCACTCTGAAACCTACCACTAGGACTGTGACTTGTTACCCTGCCTGCAGTGGAAACTCAGGTGTATCTGAGGGCAGAATTGGGCCTGCAGCAGTATTGTTACTGGTCACGATGCACAAGCCAAAGACCCCAGTTTGAGTCTGCCCTTCTAGTTGGAGTTTGCAGAGCTGACAATTAGAGCAAAACATCATTTTATTTGTAAACTGAATCCATTTAGGCTAGAGGCACGGCTATACAATAAACATGGAGCCCCCAGAATGCCATTTTGAGACATTTTCAGAGCAGAGCCGCACTTCAAGAACATCTGCAGTGTACAGAGTGTTACCTATAATAGGTAGGGCTAAGAGGCTTTTTATTTAGTGGTGCTTTATTTTGTACAAATAAACCAATAATTCCTCATTAAATAAACTGCAAGTCTCAGGAGTTGACAGGAGGCACTCCATCACTTAGCTCTCTGCAGGAGCATCAGCTGCTGGCAGGATCGGACTTTTTTTGCAGGAGCAGGTTTACAATCTTGTTGAAGTGCGTATGCAAAAAAGGAGACCAGCTGGTAGTAGACTGCAAAGTCCATTTCCTTGCCAGGGTGGGGGATAGTCTTTCCAGCATTGAGGATATGTTAGACCTTGAACTGATCACACATAAGATTTGAGGTTAAAAGCTTAGAAGAAGCAAAAAGCTACCTGGGACTATGTTCCTTTCAGAGGGAGAAGTTCAATTCTTTTTTATGATGTTCCTTTGCATTATTGGCGCAAACAGCATGTTGCACTGCTTGGCATTTGGGTATAGCTGATCCCTATCAAAATATAAAGGTGGGGCCAGAGTCAAAATTGTTGTGCAAGTAACAAATGGAAGTTAATTGTATTTATTTAACATCAGTAAGGTTTCTTATTAACAATATTGTTATTGTTAAGCAGAGACTAAGGGGTGTGTGATAAAATAAACCTATAGCCTGGATCCATTTAACAACCAGGAAGAAAAGATCCAGCAAGGGATGAACCCAGTAACCCACCCCAGAAGTATTGGTGGTGATTTAACTCCTGACACTCTGTGTCAGTTCATATCAACAATCTGAGGCATGGTGATAGAAGACAGTGTAGCAATGGAGGTGTCATCTTTAATGTGAGGTCCAGAGCCAATGTACTTGTAGTCATTACATACCTATTATGCTTTTGGCAAGAATAGGACTATTAACACTGCACTGGCCAAATTCCAATTTGGCTAATTACATTATACCACTCCATGCTTTCTCCATGGTTTCTGCTGGCTATTGCAGTCTTCTTTCATTCCCCATGTTAAACAGCAGTTGTATTCCTCCCCCAGAGATGGCTGCATTTCAAGAGTGAATTAAGCAACTGGAGTTTATACAGCTTGTAAAATGCTTTAGGGTAAGAGGTGTGTCACAGGATAACACTGGCCCTTTAAAAGGGAAGAGGTCAGTGCATCAGTGATAGGTGATCTGCAGCAAATCTGACCCCTGTGGGGCTTAAAAGAGAGCACCTGGGCCTAGATGGGAGAGGTTGGCAGATGGGGCCTGCCAGAGACGAGGAGGCTTTTGGAGGTTCCTGGGGGAAGGCTGAAGGCAGGAGAACAGCCAGCAGGTTTTACTAGCTGACCTCCCTAGGCCAGGGCTGGAGAAGGCTGAAGGGAGCTGCCTGCTGATTTCTATGCTAGAGAAATTAAGCCGAGGGCCAGAGATGGTTGAAGGCAGAGTAGCCACGGAAGGGTTTACCTGCTGATATCTCCATGCTGGAGAGCTGGAACTAGAGGGCTGAGGGTCAGTGGGAGTGAGGGATACGCCCCTGGTAAGAATGAACTCCTTGCAGAGAGGCAGTGGAGGACATGATTTGAGGACTTCAGTAACTCAGATATAGGTGAGAGGTTTATTGCAGGAGTGGGTGGGTGAGAGTCTGTGGCCTGCATTGTGCAGGAGATCAGATTAGATGATCATAATGGTCCCTTCTGACCTTAAAGTTTATGAAGTTCCCACTGGAGGATCAGGCTTGCACTTCGTCCTAGTAAGACAGAAGACCAAAGAAGAATCCCAGTGTTCTGGAAGACACTGGAGCGTGGTATGTTGGTGGACTAGAGCAGGGGTTCTCAAACTGGAGGTTGGGACCCCTCAGGAGGTCATGAGGCCGTTACAGGGGGGGTCGTGAGCTGTCAGCCCCCACTCCAAACCCTGCTTTACCTCCAGCATTTATAATGGCATTAAATATATTTAAAAGTGTTTTTAATTTATAAGTGGGGGAGGAGGTCACACTCAGAGGCTTGCTATGTGAAATGGGTCACCAATTCAAAAGTTTGAGAACCACTGGAGTAGATGATGTGGGATTTGAAGGATTATGTATTTGATAGGAGAAATGGACTGTGTTTGGGACTTTTGTGATGGATTATTTGAACTATTTTTGGTAATACGGTCCCCAAGGGAGGTGTTAGAGTCAAGAAAGCCTGTGTGGAGTTACTGAAGACTCTGAAAGAGGGAAACTGAGGTCGGTGTGCTTGTTCTGCCACTGAAGGGAGGTACAAGATGGGGTGTTTTAGTACTAGGTGCTATATAAAGCTAAGAAACCATAATATATGTTATCTGTGGATGGACTCTTAAATTACTTGGTTACAAAGATCAGGACTGCAACAACGAACATTTAAAAGGGATAAATGATACACCCCCCCCCCCAATCATTATTTTCTCTTCTAACTGCCTGCCTTCTCTTGCCCTTAAATACTCTTAAAAAATTACTTTGCTTTAAAAACCACCATAGCATGTCATAATTCCTACAGCTGGAACGCAGCTGGGACTGCACAGTTTCCTCCCCACAAACACTCGATGCTGGGGATTGCCTGGCACGTGGAGGCGTGGTCACCTGGAAAGATGCGCTGAGAGCATTCCACGCCTGGCTGAGCAAACAGGAAGGGGATTTTCAAAATTCCAAGGGAATTTAAAGGGCGGGTCTGATGGTTGGTCACCTGAGGACAGGGCAGCAGAATTCAAAAGTGATGACCAGAGTGGCTAGAACAGGCATTGTGGAACACTTCCGGAGGCCAGTCAGAGCACATTAAGTGTCCATGCTGATGCCGCGGTGCTCCAGCGCGAGCGCAACAAATGTTGTTCCTTTCAGGGAAGTGGAGTACCAGGACCGCTCCAGCTGCAGAGTCAGAGTGGTCTACGTGCCTTGCCAGCGTGGACGGGTAGTAAAGTAGAGTGCACCTGGTGGCTCTTTTGCACTATAAAGTGCCAGTGTAGCGAAGCCCTTAGTCTTACTCCAGTGTTGTTGGGTCATTGTGATGAGTCTTAAGTCAATGTGCAGAGCTGGACCCAGAACCCACAGTGACACTGACTAGGCATCAGTGGCTTGGGTTTGGTGAGTGACGTGAATAGTTTCCTGCGTTCCATTTGCAGATGGCTTCTTTTTTCCAGGAAATGATCCAGGAATGGCTAAATTCACAGCTGGCTGGATAGATGTGCAGTAGTACTATCTAGTAGGGATAGGGATAGCTCAATGGTTTGAACATTGGCCTGCTAAACCCAGAGTTGTGAGTTCAGTTCTTGAGGGGGCCACTTAGGGATATGGGGCAAAAATCTGTTGGAGGATTCAATTGGGGATTGGTCCTGCTTTGAGGAGCAGTTGAGCTAGTGGAGGACCTTTCCAACTCTCACATTCTAAGCGTGCATAGGTATAACTCTTTGTGCTTCCTTCAATGACACACACAGAAAGCTTATGGTAGCAACTGCCCCTCCCCCTTTCTAAACAATGAAGCTAGGGCTTTCATAGCCAGCTTTCTTTTTCTGCAATCTGATGCAAAATCAGCCTCTGTTGCAGCCCTTTCCAGAATCCAGTTTGTTTATTTGGAGAACAAGTAAATATATACTTTTTGCACATCCAGTGTATGTAACAGAATGTATTGGATCACAGATGTTAGATGGAAAAGTATCACCAAATCACTGACTCATTCACCTTCAAGAGCAAAAGAGTCCACAGATAAAGCATAGCCAGGATAAACTAATAATAAATTTCAAACTAAACTTTAAATAGCTTTTTGTTTTCAGAATAGATTTTATGTACTCTATCAGTAATTTGAGGTTGAAACATTAACCTGGGTGTGTTTCACTTGAGTATGAAAATTAAGCAGGGCGGATGTAATTTAAATCACTAGTCAGGAAGACTCGATTTAATCATAGACTTCTACATAAAAGTGCATTCTTGTTGGTTGTTATAACCTTAATACATATTCTTCACAACTCCGAGATAGATGTAGGTTTCATTTTTAGAAGGTGTATACTATACATTTTTTAAGTGATTTATTTTGAAAACTTTTCACATTAGTTTTACAGCTATATCAGAAGTCTAATGAATGAATGATTATTTTATTTACCAAAGATAATTGAAGCAGATATTTATGAAGTCATTGGGAGCTGAACTATCTCCAGTTCAACAGGTTAAGCATTAGTATTTGGAGGATTTTCCTGCCATCCTGTATTAGGAGGAGAACATCACCAGACAGACATTTAAATTGTTTTATTTAACTAAAACAACAACATTATGTACTCTGGATTTTTTTTTCTTCAACAGCAAACATAGTATTTTAACCAAATGAACATCTGAATTTTTGAATTTAGTTAAACATTCAAGTATTTTTAAAATCAAGTTTGTTTTTGTAAAAATTGTTTAACTAAAATAGTTAAATGAAATATTTAAAAAACAAAACAAAAAAATTAAATCAACTATGTCAGCCAGGTGAACATGAGAAACTTAAAATATTGGCTTCTGCAGCTGTCAGTTGTCTTCACCTTCATTCTCCTGTTTGTTTATAGTCTGGGAAAGAAAAATAAGCTTTCCTACTTTTTCAGGTACCAAACGATTTCTCAGTTTGTAATGAATTAGTCTAAAGGAAAAAAATATTCTTTCTACATCAGCAGAAGAAGCTACTGCTGTTAAAAGTGAGATTAGCACTTCAACAGTCTCTGAATCCAAGTGCTTAAGTGACTTCCACCAGTTCCCTGGTGCAACTTTCTTTAAAACATCAGCAGCAAACATATTTCTCGAGTGGTTCTTATTCCCAAACTGGGTTGCTTTTATGGCCTGCTGCCATTATAGGTTTTCCCTTTTAGTGAGAGAATGGTAGATCTCAGATCAATGAAGGTTATGCTCAGAAAGACCTCGAGACTTCCAGAATATGCTGCTCAAAGTTTCATGTTAGTTTCTCCCGTCTCACATTTATCTCCAGACTTCTTCTCTTTGTCCAGATCTATTCTGCCCCCAACAATCTTCTATTCATTGAACTTTTTGAAACTTTTCACTTTTAAAGAGGGGTAAGGGATTGACTTTGTGTACACCCATTTGCAGAGGGACAATGGGGTTGAGGTCTGTTATATTTCATATCTATATATTTATTTTAAAACATCTTTGCTGTTAAGAAGCAATGTTATCTCTTGAGACACTAATCCACAGTTTGAGCACTGCAAAACTAAGCATCTCTGATAGTATCTTCTAGACAGAGCACTGAGTCTGGGGCCGGCTCCAGGCACCAGCCCACCAACCACTTGCTTGGGGCAGCACCTTCTAAGGGGCGGCAATCTTGGGATGGCGGGGCAGCGCTCAGGGTTTTTGGGTTTTTTGCTCCAGCAGAGTGGTGCTCTGGCTTTGTTTGTTTGTTTTAACCCGAGCGCCGCCCCACCAGAACTCGTGTTTTGGGGGATTTTTTTGGCTTGGGGTGGCAAAAAAGTTAGAGCCGGCCCCAACTGAGTCCCATTGAATAAATAGAAAGAGTAACTCAAGTAGTCTATACAGAAGCCCCTGGAACCCTATCAAATTGATTCCCCAATCCATGAACTATTGGAACTCATTTACAAAACTTTTCTTAGACATTACATGAATATATGTTTAATACTTTAGAATTAGAATTTACAATCCATATTCCATGATGAGACATTATAGCTCAAAGATATATCTTAATTTAAACTATCTTTAACTAGGTTTTTTCCTCAAAAAGTATTTTATCAAAAAAATCCAATTTAAATAAAAAATCAAATTTTTAATTTATTTTTTTTAATCATTAATTTTCATCCCCCCTGCGAGAAAGGGGGAAAAAAAATCTGTTTTCAGGGGAAGGGGAGTCCTGCATATTCTTGGAATCATATCAACTTTGTTACTGAAGAGCCTTATCCTCAGGGCTAACTTCCCTCGACTTCCACTGGAGCCACTCCTGAATTTTGGTCCCAGATCACAATATTGCAATACAGGCCCATGTCAGGTTGGATCCATCTGGTGCCCTCCTGCATCTCTGGAAGGAGTGATCTAAATAGGCTGGCTGGCTGGCTAAGATTTATTCTATAGTATGTCATTTCTAGCAGGGTATAGGACACTGTTGCAAGAAACCCCAAGGCAATTTACCTTGAACTAATATGACAAGGAAATGAATCTACAAGATTTTATCTGTCTAAATCCCATTTCAGATCCTCATTGATGTCTGTCTGTTTGTTTGATAAACTTGTCTTTGGCTGGTGTAGAGCTGAGCAAATAATTGATTTTTTTGGTTTGAGGGGAGGAAAAGGGTCTGAACTTAAAAAAAAATAAATTTTATTTTGAACTGAAGCTGAATCTCTTTGGTTTTCATGCCAATTTTTTTTCATGCCCAAAACAAAATAAAAAACACACAAGTCTGGGTGCTTTGTTTCAGGTTTTGTGTTTTCCGTTGTTTTTTATCTTAAATAAAGATAGCTACATTTTGAAAACTAACCACCGTTTCTAAATGAAAAGCCAAAACATTTGGTTTTGAAACGGTCAACGCAAACCATTTTGACTTTTTTTTTTTTAATCCATTTGTTTTTCACCCGAAACTATTCATTGAATTCAACCTCCACTTCACAAATAGTTTCAGTGCCCTGTAATATACAAACATTCTCCCAGCTCTAGACTGGTGTACCTGCAGCAGATTCAGATACTTTACAGTCCCACTCTACCCTATCTAAAGAGTCTTATCGCTGCCATCTCTGGCAAAATACCTTAACAGAACAAAGAAAATATTTCCTTTCTGATCCCCATGAACCTCGCTAGCGTTAAGATGGCTGCTTTCTGTGTAACAATAAGGTGCAGGGTTAACAGGGGATTTCTTTGATATCTATTATACTGTGTCTATGTTCCAATTTCTTCAGTAATTAGACACCCACTCTTAACTCTTAATTAGATGCCCACTCTGGAATTCCCAGATGATTTGGTGCCTGCAGTCAACCACTATTTGCATGTGTTAAGAAATTCATGTTGGTAGAGATGCAAAAGCCAAAAGTTTTGCATAAACCACTGAATCTGATACCTCATTTTTTTGGGTGCTGAATTTTCATAGATGCGAAGTTTTTAAGGCCAGAAGGGAACCATCATGACCATCTAGTCTGACACCTTGCATCGCACGGGCCACAGAACTTTACCCATTGATTCATGTATTGAGCCCAACAACTTGTGGTTGAACTAGTTTATATTTTAGAAAATTTGAGACTCTGAAGGTCAAATTCAGCCGTGGCTTAACACTCTTTATCTCCATTGCAATTAAGCCAGTGGTAAATTTGGTTCTTAGAGCCTGATTTTCAGAAGGGCTGAGCCCCCGCAGCTCTCAATCATTCCACTTGAAGTAGTAAGTGACGTCTGACCAAGTGCAATATTGGTGTAGCCCTATTTCCCTGTGATGACTCTACTGAACTTAGTAAAACTACCAGCTTTTCCTTTTTTAACCAGACTGGTTCTTACTCAAACACTTATCCTGAATGTTATCTGTGCAGGCTTACTTTAACCTTACAATGCACACAAACCTTTGACCCACAGATAGCTGTGCTTATTGACTGATAAGAATTCAGCAAAAAGAAATCTTTCCACTGAACTACAGTATGATTCTCTTCCCTCCAGTCAGGAGGGTTAATACTTAACCATTCCTTGTAATACTATATATATATATTAACTCCTCTCTATAACATGCAAAATTGCCTAGGTGTTGGTGATGAGGTTTTTTTATTGTCTGTTAGAATAAAGCAGATCAGAACAGGCTGATTGTTGGGATAAAATAAATGCATGACTGTTGAGAGATTTATTCTGAAATGTCAAGGTTCCTTTGTTCAGATGCAGGTGTGTGTTTTATACACAGATCAACTTTGGGAGGTGTGATGTTAACCCGGACACAATCTGGACTGATGACCAGCTGCGTCACCTCAGTTGTCCGAGCTTTTACACTGCTTCACAGTGAGAGCTACCACTCCTGGTCAACTCAAATACAGCCTCCAGCATGTAAGTTACTCCCAGTTTGCGACCCTCTATATCTCAGAGGAACAATACGCACTTCCATGTTCATCCTTATAATAGGATTGTGTGGTATCCAATGCAAAGTTTGTCATGTCAGGTGTCTTCGGGAGGCTCATGATGCATTGAGCATTGTTGTTATGGTAATGTTATAGGTTGTAATTTCATGTATATTGTTATGAGGCTGAAAACATGTCCTCATGGCTTAAAATAAGCCCAGACAAAACTCTCCAGGAGCAGAGGGGCAGTTCACACCTCATCAGGGCATACATGGGACAAACCTAGTCCAACTTCACAGGAACAAAGGACACTGGCCTAGGCAGCATAAAGGATCTGTTGGACTCTGAAGTGAGTCACCCCCTTTCCCTTGGTCAGTCAGGGACTATGATGAGGTAATGCTCACCTGATCCTGAAAGCAGGGGGAAAAAGCCAAGAGAGAAGAAAGGACATGATAAAAGGGAGAGCCATTTGCCATGCTCTTTCTCTCTCTTCCACCTCCATCTACAGACCTTATCACAGGCCTGCACAACTCGGAAAGCAGCGAGGGCCATATTACTGCAAAAAAACCAGCTGCGGGCTGAAAAGCCCCGCCCTCGCTCCGCCCCATCCACTTCCCCCACCCCACCATTTGGCTTGTCCCGCCTCTACTCACCCCCCGCGGGCCACACAGTGAGCCCGTGCGGGCCGCATGTGGCCCCCGGGCCACATGTTGTGCAGGCCTGCCTTATCACCAAGCAACTGAAGTCATGATTAAAGGGGACAGCCTGGCTGAAGGGCAACCAGCCAGCCTGTGGTGAGAAGCATCTAAGTTTGTAAGAGCCCTGAAAATGTAAAGATCAGCTTAGAATGTGTGTGTGCTTTTATTTCATTTGACTAAATCTAACTTCTTGTACTTTGACTTATAATCACTTAAAATCTATCTTTTGTAGTTAATAAATTTGTTTGTTTAGTCTACCTGAAGCAGTGAGTTTGGTTTGAAGCGTGTCAGAGACTCCCCTTGGGATAACAAGCCTGGTGCATATCAATTTCTTTATTAAATTGATGAACTCCTATAAGCTTGCAGCTGTCCAGCAGGCATAACTGGACTCTTGAAGACGAAGGTTCTTAGGGCTGCATCTGGGACCACAGATATTGCATTGTGAAACTGAATGACACTAGCCAATCAGTTTACGTTCTAAGAGTGGGGGTTCTCACAGCACAGGAGGGTAAGGCTGATTCCCAGAGTCAGGAATTGGAGTGACCTAGTAGATCACCGGTCCAGATAACAGCAGGGGGAATATCACTCAGTTATACTGTATCGGTGCTATAGCCAGCCACACATGAATTACACTGCAGAGCAACACCAGCAAATTCCCAGCCCCAGACTTTTCCCCAGAAATGTACTTCTTGTACTGCCCAGCTCTGTCCTGGACAAGCTCATATAAAGTGTGTCACTTTAATAGAAAATGTTGTGTACAAATCCTATTATCCCAAATAGAGTTTCCCAAACAATTGTATCCAAACACCCTGGTTTAGATAAAACAAGTTTATTAACTCCAAAAGAGAGATTTTAAGTGACTACAAGTAATGAGGCATAAAAGTCAGAAATGGTTATAAGAAAATAAAAGTAAAATGCAACCAATGTCTAATTTAACAAGCTAAGTGAATTCAAAGCAAAAATCTCTCATCACATGTTTTAGCAGTCTTAGTGGCTGAATCTCAGTCCAAATCCCTCTCCAATTCCAAAGCTGCTTTCTTTGTTCTTCAGGTGTGGATGTCCTAGGTAGAGAGAACGGAAGGAATAATATGGTACACGTCCTTTCTCTTCTTCAAGAATCATCTCCAGCTGAGATTCAGGAGACACAAAGTCTGTGTGGATGGGAACCCCTAGCTGTTTCTTTGTGAATATGTAGCTTTTTACCCACATCCTCTTTTCTGCCAAAGAATGGCCACTTTTAATTAGGTAATGTTCTATTTGATTTTGCTGACACCTGGCTGAGGCATTGGCTAGCCTTTTGTCTCTGCGGAACTGGTCTGTATCTGCTTTTCCCTAGACTCAGGACGTGTCTAGTAATACTGTACAGAGGAATCATAAAACTTTACATGCAATGTCATCACACACATTTTATCAGGACAATAATGATCAGCAAGTTGTGAGTTTTCAAATACCACCTCACATGGCATATCTTATACAAAGTGTATCATACTCCTGTAAAAGGGTACAGACTGTCACAGGAGTATAACTAGGGTAACATGGTTATCATACAAGGGATGAGAGTTATATGATGGAATCTGTGGCCAGAGAGAGCATCACATAGCAAAAATTAATCAGAAGCTGAATTCATTCTCCTCTGTGATAATGTTCTTCATTGATCTCTGGTGTAGCTCCATTAAAGTTGGTGGAGTCACATCAGGGATGAAATTGGTCCTGGGAGTTTAATCACTATATTTCACAACTGAAGCTGTATTTTGTATTTAATCTTTAGGGCACCGATGCTGCATTGCATAGTGGCTGGGTGGGGATGGAGCCACACTGAGCACAAGTGCCGTAGTCCACCCAGATGTCATACACTGTGTGGAATCGAGACCTAAATTGACCCTTGGGGGACCGATGAATAATTAGGAGAGTAAGTCATTCTTTTAAAAAGCAAATGAATGGTTCTTCGGGGTCAATTCTCCTCTCCAGGTGCAGACTCAGAGATGGGAATGTTCAATGCCTGTGCACTGCATGGCAGGGAATCAATGAAATAAAGATCTGCTTGTCAGTGCTGTTCCAAGGATCTTTATATTAGACATTTACATGGTTAGGAGTATAATGATAACACAAGAAGTCTGCATGCTGATTCTAGTTTTCAAGAGGTGCTCTGCACTTGGAACTCACAGTGAAGTCAGTGGAGCTGAGGGATGGGTAGCAGCCTTCTGAATCAATACCACTTGGAGCAATTTTTATAGGCAAAGAGTTAATGTCGTGTAAATGGAGAGCTGTGGCTGTTGACTTGTGCATGAGTTTTAAAGGAACAATGTGTGACAGTGTGTCCCATGAGCTTAATGGAAATATTATAACAACGTGATTACAGCCTAAGATCTATTTTATGCAAGATGGGTCTTGTGAGATAGCATTAGAAAGGTCCGTCATACAATGGACCTGATTTTCTATTTCCTTACAGCTGGTAGGGTCATTAACACCAGTGCAAATACACAAGATTCTCTGGACAAGACATTGAAAGGACTGTGCAAGCCAAGTGCAACAAGTGAGAGTCGCAAACTCTGGTAACTCCTATTTCTAAAAGTAAAACATCTTGCTTGCATATGAAAATTGGGTGGTTGCATGCACAAATGAGTGTTTGCAGAGGAAATAACCTGATCTGGGCACACAAAAATGGGGGAAGGTGATTGCACAGCTCAGTAATTACACAGGGCTTTTGTCACGTTAGTGTCTTAGAAAAGCATTGGAGATGGCTTGATAAAGCATGGTGGTGCAGTGTTGTCCTCCTAAAGTTTGTAAGATACGTGAGACACACCACATAGGCGGCAGTACAGCCATGAAACTTGGATTAATTGCAGTGTTGCACTGGGGCGGGCCTCTTATTAAAATGCTGCTGCAACCCAGTAAAATCCACTGTGAAAATGTAAACAGCTTTGGAGTGATTTCTCTATCTTGGGAGGAGTTCATCACTCCCCATTTCCAACCTGCTAAATTACCTCTGCCAGAGATAATAAATATCGGTGTTGCTCATCATTCTCTAGAACAGGCAGTTTTATCTTTGGAATGGGGCCCATTGTATGGAGTCTCAGATACTCCTCCCATTTCAAATTTCACAGGATGAATACTGTGACCTATTGACACAGCCACGTATCCTTCGGAACCAGGATACAAACACTCCCAGGAAGAGACGGTTGTAACCAGCTTTCTGGTCCTGTGCTGTGACTTTGCTCTTTGGCCGGAGCTAGGAAGAAGTATTTTTGTTATAATGGGAAAACAAATCCCTTCCCCCAACCCCTCACCCTCTAAACTGTTGCCATCACTGGGGCCCGATAGGGAGAAATTCTATTCAGTCTATTTTTCCTTGGCACATTTGCACAGGGGACCAACCAAAATCTGACACTTCACACCGAAAATGTGCCAGGCCAAATCTGACCATTCAGGGACCTGGACTTTCATGGCTTGAACATGTCCAACTGGGTGATTTCTGGGAGCGCTCGCATAGTCTAGACCTTTTCACTTCTGCAGAAGCCCGTCACTCAAAAACCAGAACCATATCTGGACCTAATGAATTAGCAGTCTGATTGGTGGGCCCAACAGAGAGATCACAGGCCATGGAGAAGTGTACTGGCCTCATATCTTTATAAGTGGCTCAGAGTTGAAGCACGTAGGCAGTAGATCTGGACAGATAAAGGTCATGCCATTTCATGGAGGGTTTTGATATTTCCAAAGTTTTGATACATTTTGGAACAAACCCCATCCATTTTGAAATGTTCCACAAAAAGGAATGGAGTGCCGGGGCCACTGCTGTCCACTTGGCAGAGCGCTCAGGAGCTACAGATGCTGGTAGCCCAGGGGTTCCTGAGTCCATGGTTGTCGGGCAGCTCACCTCCCAGGAGCCAGCCAGCCAAGCCGGCAGGAAACCAGGCAGGGTTTGAAATTTGCCTGGGTTCCAGTGGAATGTGATCAAAGTCACTCCGTCGCTGTAGAATGTTCGATTTCGGCAGATTGTTAAACTCCCCGACCAGTTTTAAATAGGCGGGGGAGGCTGGGGGAAGCTTGCATTGACACCACTGATACTGTGCCTGCTCTCAAGAAGAAGAGAAAATTTCCACCTCCTGGCCCGTTAATGTGGCACTTTACCCAAGTACTAAATTCACTTTAAAAAACAAATTCCTGATGCCTTATAATGGATTTAACTTTGGACTTGCTTATGGGTCATCTTGGATCATGTGTAAAACTATGGCCTGGGTTATAAAGCGGTCAGACTTGTGGCCTTGGCATCTATGTATCTAGCTATTAAGCTTTGGGGGGCAAGGATGGTCTCTTACTATGTGTCTATATAGTGCTTGGCCTGATTGTGGTTGGCACTTCCAAGGACTAGTGTAATAATAAAGACATCGCTAGAACTGACCTGAACCCCACCTTGCTGCTGTTCTGAATACTAGTCTCTAAGTGTAACTAAACTTAACCTCGTCATTCATGCAACCTTTTATTTGCTCCCGTTTTTGCGGTATTTTATATCAACCATGAAGAAACATCTGCAAATCAAGTTTGAACAATAGGTGTTGGACCGGCAAAGCCCACAGAATCCTCACAAAGCTGTTATAATGTTGGCATGAGAGAAAAGAGAAAGAAACAAAAAACACCCAGCCTTCTGTTTTGGCAGAGAAAGCTCAGCGTACAGAATTTATGATTATCCCGGAGTGCTGGGACAGAGGGTGTGCACCTACTGGCCAGGGATATCTGAGGAGTGACACGGCCTGCTTGTTCATTGTGCAATACACCTGTAGCAGGGAAGGAGAAAAGCTCGTCCTGCCTAAAGCAAGGCCATGCGATCTCTCTGGAGGAGATTTCCTAAGGTGTCCTGGTGGTTCTTCTGGTCCATTTTTATGACAGTCTTTCTGTTCCTCATTGTCTCTTTTAGCTCCTTCTTTGGCTTTGCAGAAAAATGTCTTCACAGGTAAGAGATCCGGCTCCTTCTAAGACAAACTATCCATGGAGTGTACTCTCTCTAATCTCTCTAGCTCTAAGTGTGAAACTTTTTATATACTGGTGTGTGTGTGTGCACCTAAAACCTTGTGCTAGAAAGCAAGATCTGGGTAATATCGGTACAAGAAAGATGGTACATTATGTATATCATCATGTCTTTTGACTATAGATATCTAAATACTAAATTAAAACATTAGTTATATCAAAAATACTGCAGATATTCCATTAATACAATTGTTATTTATGCATAAAATATATTTAAAGTTTTCCAAAACCTCTAATTCAGGACTTGTTTAATCTGGGGAAATTTGCATCAAAGCAAATCCTTAATGCAAACACTTTGCACTAGTGTAAAGTAGGGAATCGATAGTGCAGATTTCCTTAATCTAAACAAGTACTCAGACTCCATTTCAAGGGCTAAAATACCATCCAAGCCAACCCTGCCACTCTCCAAATTCAATTCTTTTAGGGAGCCAGGGAGAGAAACCTACCTCTGTGCAGAAAGAGGTGCAAAGAGTCTCATTAGGTTAGTGGTAGCTGAATCATAACACTTGCTCAGCAAAATGATTTGATTTGGAGTTTGAGACAAAATTATTCTGGTAATCTGAAACAAACAAACAAAGGAAAGTATGACTTGGAATCAGGGCACTCATATAATGCAAACAATATTATAGAAAGTAACCTAGCAGTACAGTTGTGGGATCCTTCTCAAAGGGACTGTTCCATGCAGCTTAACCTACCAAGATCTGTCCTCACTGCGGAAGTGAAGAGGTATTGGGTTGAGTTCAATGACTGGGGCCAAGAAGTTTGTTCAGTATAACCAAAGGTGTGAATTTAAACTGATTTAATTATAACCCTCTATGAGGACCTTCTTATTCTATTGTGAATAAGGCTATTTTGGTTTACCTTAAACCCCATAAGCAACATAAACAAAACCAAAAACCCCACTTTTATTTCTTTTCTTTAGATATCAGATGATAAAAAAACACTTGTCCAAGGCTCCAGTGAAATCTTAGCAGCATTAAAATAATAATCCCAACAAGAAATTAACCCCACAGCCACCACCTGAAACTCCTTTCCACCCTTGCATTCTTATGGGATGCAAACCCTCAGCCTGCTCCAACTCTCCTGTGAAACAGATGGCTTATGTTGGAACAGCTGGGTCCCCATGGGGGTTATACTAGTAAAATTATATCGATTTCAGTTTATACCTAAAAAAACTTTCCCATGTAAACAAGGCCTGCTGATGACTTTCGAAAGTATGCAGACAACAGTGAGTTTTCTAAAGAAAAACCTAAACATTTTGGCTCTGATTTTTTTGGCTGGGCATCACCCCAGCCTCCATTACTGTGGCGGTGGAAATAATGACACTTACAGCTGTAGCCATTTACAGACCTACTTACCTGGCTGCATTTCATTAGGGTGTGCACCTAGGGAATTTGATTGATTTATTTATTTTAAAGGCACCATACTCTGCATGCAAAGCCTTTTTTTTTTTTTTGAGACATTAGGATGTGCCTGGGCACATCCTGAGTGCATGCCTATGGCTGGTTATATCTGTAAATCAGGCAGCAGGATTTCCAAACAGAAGCAATTATGCTCACACTATACTGTACATTTAATACCATGTATTTCAAAATGCAACAGCTCTAAAAAATGTAACCGCTCTAAAATTCCTGGGGACTTGCTGATGTATCCCTTTGCCTGTGACATGTCAAATGGTGTGCGTATGAAGCCATTGGACTGATGAGCCAAAAGGCAGAAGCACTCTGCACTAGTAAGTGATGTACAAACCAGGTAGTTATTACCTGTATAGAGTAGAGCCTAAAAGTTTCCTTAAACCCAATATATTTTTAAAAGCAAGTGTCAGTGTATAGTTTGCAAATCCCATGTCCATAGTCAAATCCCCTGTCCACACCAGTGTAGAGATCAATTGATCTGTACTAGGGTAACCAGACAGCAAGTGTGAAAATTTGGACGGGGTGGGGGGGTAATAGGAGCCTATATATGAATGTAACCCTTCTGCCCATTAGAGTTGGCAGCAACAAGGGCCGGGTTTAGTATTCAGGGGTTCCATTTCAATAGCACAATACAAAAACCGGCTCGACCCCCCACCCAGTGACCTGGGACAACCATATACCACCCCTCTGGGCGTCTGTAAGAGACAATACTTCCCTTCTCGCAAGCACAGAGTCTGAGTGTACCAAAGCCTTTTAATAACAGGGAGAAACAATGTGGCATTATATTGGGGAAACACCACAAGCAAGGTTAATAAACCAAACCATGAACCAGAAGCTCCTCTCCCAGCAAATAGGCCATGGCCTTCCCTTTGGCTCTTGAGTTCCACAACCCCAAAAAGTCACTCAACAGTCCCAAAAGTCCAGCAGCCCAAGAGTCTCTGTTCTTGGTCGGTGCAGAGTTCAAAAGTCACTCGGCAGAGTCTTACCTCCCAGCCTGGGTGGAAATGGAGGGTAAGGCACGGGGCACCTTACGTGGTCCGAGGCCGACTGCGCCGCCTCTCTGTGGGGTTCCGCTGCCGCCCTCACCGCAGCAATCTGCTCTGCTCGCCGATATTTGAACTGCTCTGCAGCGCCAGTCACTTCGCTAGCCTTCCTGCTAGCTGACACACGGACAGCTCTGCGGTGCCAGTCACTCCGTCAGCAGCACAAACAGCTCTGCTAGTCAACACACGGACTGCTTTGCTGTGCCAGCCACTCCGCCAGCTGCACCAACTACTCCGCTAACCATCCTGCTAGCCAACACACGGACAGCTCTGCAGTGCCAGTCACTCCGTCAGCAGCACAAACGGCTCCGCTAGTCGACACATGGACTGCTCTGCTGTGCCAGCCACACAAACTGCACCCAGGAACCACTTGGCTGAGTCCACTGCCAGTTGTACAAACTGCACCCAGGAACCACTTGGCTGAGTCCACTGCTTCACTGTGCTAACTACAGAAATTGCTTGGTGCCACCAACATGCCGTTAGGCCTGCCCCTACTTAACACAGTGCTCAGTGATTTCAGCTCTTAGTGATGGAGCAGCCTTGGCACAGGTACACCAGCAGACCCAAAGTAAATTCAGCTTAGCAGGCTAAACCTAAACTTCTAAGGAAATCAAAATTAGCTTTAACATTTTACAATGGAGAGAGACAAAGTGCAATAGGCCGAGGGGGGGGGGGGGGGGGCTGAGACAAGACCCCCACCAAAAGGTATAGAAATATGCTCAAAGTTTTTCTCTATCTTAGAGTATTTTAAAGTGCGTGGCCCTTGACCAGTGAGTGCTACTTAGATGATGGCGAGCCCCTCCATCATAACAAAGGCCAAGTACGTGTCCATAGTCCTTTATTTACATGATTAGGGTAACATCACTTTATCATTCCTGCCCCAGTAACATAAAAACTGGGGCTCCCACATCAGCCAAAGTGGCCATTTGGGCTGCTGTAAGCTCAGGCTAGGCGCGGTGGGTGTGCCTATGCAAATCAATGAGCCCCAAAGTTATTTTTTTCACTGCTCACTGCAATTCCCATAATTTACCACCAGATGTCAGAATAAAACTTATTCCTGACACTGCTTACATGAAAAAGACCCCAAAATTGGGACTGTCCCTATAAAATCAGGCCATCTGGTCACCCTAATCAGTGCTCTGCACAGATGTTGTGGAGTCCACCCGCCTAGCCTCTCCATGACATGACACTCCATATGAACGGTGGAACTCCTGTGGTAACTTAGCTTTCTGAGCCTTGTAGTCCTGCACTGGGGTGGGGGGCAGGTTTAGTCTCATTTTATCTTCCATTTCAGGAGCTCAAAACACTTTGCAAAAGTCTGGGATGGTCAAAAAACAGAATGTAGTTTTTGTTTCATTTGTTGGTTTTCATGTTTACTTTTCATTTGTCCAACAAAAAGAAAATTGTTTTGGCTTTTCAAGGGTCTCCAGGGAGGAAGGGGGTTTAGAGAAAGTGTTTGTGTGTGTAAGGGGGGGGGCCCTCACTTTTGTTTCTACTTAAAAGTGCATGGGGAATAAAAATATGTGAGAAAGTAACACTGTAACAGTGAGGGAACCCACCAAAAATAACCTCTGCATGGTGGGTAGTTCCTGGAGACATTACACCTCTGAGGCACATTGGGCTTCCCCCTTAAAGTGAATGGAGCTTTGCTAATTCAGATGAAAACATGGCCTACTACTATCTTTACATCAACCAGCTCAGCTGCCTGTATGCTGTTAAGTCAATAGGACTTCATGACCTTCATCAGTCAGCATTAGGAACTACAGCTCTTGAACCCTGATCCCCAGGACTTTTAGCAGTTAGTAAGGTCTAACCTGCCACCCAGGGGCCTGCTAACAGTAGCTAGGGCAAAAGCTGAACACCAACAGAGGATGCCAGTCCTGGAATTTGATTGGCAAAATCTTGGAGGTCCTGATTGGTCTACAGATTCTATATAAACCCAGCACAGGAACAGGAAGTTGTCCATATGATTGAGCATCACCTTGTTCTGGAATGGGTGCCTCCAACTCATGGCATTCTGGGGCAGCTTGACTCCTGGTCTCTGACTTGTGGTTCTGATTTCAGTTTGCTTCCTGCCTCTGACCCCCTGGTATCCTGATCCAGCCTGACTCCAGTTACCAATTCATGGTTCTGCTCTCAACTTTGTCTCCTGCCTCTGATATCCCAGTGGGATTTCCCCAACACCCCCTCTGTGGGGGGGGGGTACACCCCCCCCTGAATTTCCAAACACCCCTCCCCCCAGTTTTGTGAACTAGTTACATGCCAATTTTGGAAATTTGAATTGAAATTGAAACATTAATACACACTTTAAAAGCATATACAATGTAGGATAAAATATGTGTATATGAAAAAGTAAAATAGATTTGAAAAGTAAGAACGTAGACTAGCTTCCTTATACATTGTAAGCAAAGTCAAAATGAGTGCTCCCTGACAGCTAGTGATGAACTGGGGTTTGAGGGGGAAAAGTTTCAGGACCAGATTGTATTTACATTCACACCTAATCTACCTAGGTATCCAGAAAACAGAGGTATGTTGCAAGTGATAGATTTTGGCTGGGGCTGAGTTGCAAATTACTTGAATGGGGGGAGGGGGGAATGAAATGTTGTTGTTCTTATTGTATGAGTAAAGGGCAATAGAACTGTACTTAACCTCTGCTAATTGAGGGCATCAAGAGAGAGGGTGGGGACAGGTGTTTTGCTCTGATGGTCTGTCTGAGTCACAAGTACTATTTGACCTGCCCTTCTCCACTGTTTAAAGACAGAACTGATTAAGATTCAGAAAGAGTCTTTTGGTTTGTTAAGTGACCACTACAGCTTAAATCACTGATAGCCAAGTCACATAAGGACTAGGCTTCACATAAACACGTAGTGTAGGCCAGTACTTAGTCCTCCTGTGGAGACACTTTTCCTACCCCACTGAGAGCTCAGTTGAAATCACTGGAAGCTGGGTGGAACCTCAAGGGACTGACTCACAGCGGTCACAATGGCAAGTGGCAGCAGAAGGTGCTGGGTGGCGCAGGGCCATTGGCAACAGAGCAAGGGAATGAACGGTGGCACAACAAACAACAGTGGCCAGAGCGAACAGAGAGCAGCTGGAAGAACAAGCAAGGTGCCTTCTTGCCCCCACTTGGGAGGTGAACTCACAAGAAAGCACCTCTGAACTCTGAGGAAAACACTAGTGAGTGGGGTGAGGTGGAGGGAAAAGTGAGGGGCTGCAGGGAACGTTAAATAAACATTTTTTTTTGGACTATATTTTAGTGGCTTTACTCCAGAATGCTACTGTAGATTTGTGACTGGGAATGGAAACTTATATACATGTTTAGTATCAGAGGGGTAGCCGTGTTAGTCTGGATCTGCAAAAGTGACAGAATCTTGTAGCACCTTACAGAGTAACAGATCTTAGGGATCCATAAACTTTTGTGGGCTAAGACCCACTCTGTAAGGTGCTATAAGATTCTTTGTCGCTTATATAAATGTGTTTCCTAATAGACCAAGATTTTTAAAAAGCATTCTTTTCCAAGGTTATCTCCTCACATCATTGCTATCTTGAGAGGTCATTATGGTGGGGAGTTTTTGTACTAAACATTATTATAATTAATTTTTACATAAGAATAGTCATACTGGGTCAGACCAATGTCCATATAGTCTGTTATCCTGTCTTCTGACGGTGGTCAAGGCCAGGTGCCCCAGAGGGAATGAACAGAGCAGGTAGTCAAGTGATCCATCCCCTGTTGCCCATTCCCAGCTTTTGACAAACAGGCTAAGGACACTTCAGAGCATGGTGTTGCATCCCTCCCCATCCTTGCTAATAGTCACTGATGGACCTATCCTCCAGGAATTTATCTCGTTCTTTTTTTAATCCTGTTATAGTTTTGTTCTTCACAGCATCCCCTGGCAAGGATTTCCATGGTTGACTTTATGTGGTGTGAAGAATTACTTCCCTTTGTTTGTCTGCAAAGAGTCTGCCTCAGGGAGCGGGGGCTTCATGCTGACTGGCAGTAGTCCAAACTGAGGCAAGGTGGGGATAGAGAGTTGGGGGTTCCCTAGGGAGGGGAGACCCAGAGGCAGAGACTGTGTGGGTAGTACCAGCGGGCAGCACCCCAGATACAAGAGCACTGGGGTCCGGGAAAGGCACAGAGGCCAGTGAACAGTGAGACACCGGCCTGCAGAGGGCGCTCCAAGCTGGAAAGAGCTAATTCCCAGACAACCAGCAGGAGGCACCACAGGGGTGCGTTGTTGCGCCGCTACCCTCCCCTGAAAATTTGAACACCCCCCCATTTTCAATTCCTGGGGAAAACACTGTATCCCAGTGTCCTGACCTGACCAACTGTTGACGCCCGTGTTATGACTGTGGATCCTGGCTCTGACCACTAGGTCTGGCTGCCAACGAGCCAGCTGTGAGAGTCAGTCTGGAGTGAAATTAGAACTGTGAGAAGAGGCAGAACCATGCTATGGAGGCAGCAGCCCTGAAGCCCATTTGTGTAAAAGATAAAACTTTGACTTTCAGGATGCTTTGCCCCGTTGCTTGCAGGTAGCTGGAGATCCCTAGTATGACAGGCCCATCCAGCTGCTGCCACTCCCTGCCCCGGGCGGTGCAGCATTTACAGGACACCTTCAAGATGGATTTTCACACATAATCCCCAAAGGGCGGGATTTGGGGCTGTGTCTTTACCCCTTTTGTTGGCCTTCTGCTGTTGCTCACTAACATTCCATTGAGCTCACCGCAAGGCTGGGATGTACCTGATCACTTTGGGACTGATCGTTAGAGCCCTGCAAATCTGCGGATACCCACATCCCTGTACCTGGTTTGTGGATCACATGCAAATAGAAATTTTGGAACCGTGCAGGGCTCTATTGATGATTCTCCTTAAAACAAGAATTTATCTGTGCTCTGCACCAGCTCAGCAGAGGTCCTTAGTCACTGCCAGACTGCAAGGAAGGAGCAGTGAGTGTTCTCTGAGTTGGACTGCTGTACGTTCCATATTTTGGAAATGCAGACTGCATATAAAGTGATGTTTAAGCTACGGGAACAAGCCCCACTGCATTCCAACCTTACCTTACTTGAAACACTTCCTTGAGTCCCTAATTTTGGCTCTGGGTTCCACAATGAGGCTTGATCCTGCCAGGTGATGAGCACCCTCCCATCCTATTGACTTCAGTATGAGTAGGCATCACCCAGCATCACAGAATTGGGCCATAGTGTCCCCCATTTGCACCTTGTTAGGTCGAGTGGTATGTAGCTGGTATCCCTGCAGCCTGCACAGAAGCTTTACTGGACATCAGGTCAACCTCTTCCCAACATCATGCTTGTTCTTCTAAGAGCTTGTCTTCACTAGCGCGGGGAGAGATTGATCTTATGGTGATCGATTTATCGCGTCTTGTCAAGACGCGATAAATCAATCGCCAGCAGCACCCCCGTCGACTCCGTAACTCCAGCTCGCCAAAAGGCGCAAGCTGGAGTCAACGGAGGAGCACGGTGCCGACTGCCGCCACCGTGAGGACGGCAGGTAAGTCGGCTATAGATACGCCAATTTCAGCTACGTTATTAACGTAGCTGAAATTGTGTATCCACAGTTGATCCCCCGCCATAGTGAAGACCAGCCCTAAGTGTTGAAAAGCAGCAGTGCCTGCAGTGTAGTCAGCAATCTAGTGCATGAATGCTGAATCTGGACAGGAATCAGACCCATTCTGGCTGGGAACTGTGAAGTGCATCAACATTACTCAGCCAGAATGCAAGCTGGAGAGCAAGGGGACTATAGTGTTTGTCCAGTATCCTGAATAAAGATTCTGCTCTGTTTACTACACCATTGTCGTGTTTCTTTCAGGTGGGATGCGTCGGTGTCCTAGGATGATTGCCATGGACTGTGCCTAGCTGCGAATAGGTTCCTCCCTGCCCCTACTTTGATTTCCAGTTTCTGCTGGTCATGAATATTTCAAAACCACCTGTATAATTGTCTGAATTACGTATGATTTATTTCATGGGCAGAGGGGGGCAAATCGCATGATTTCATGTCTGATGGGTTGAAGGTGCTGAACCATTTATGGCTAAATCCTAAACAATATCAAGTGCCGGCAGGTCTCCTTTGAGCAAAGCATAATGACAATTCCCTGCAGAAACTCACTGTAGGTTATAAAAGTGGAGCCCCAGAGAGGACAATTGCTGTACTCAGTAGTGTCACAAAACATTTGGAGGGTAAGATAGCCATTAATGTGGTAAAGGGGATGGAGGGGGCTTCATTCAGCTGAAGTACATGTGCTGTATGCCTTTCTTTTGATTACATTTAGGCCAGTCATTTATTTGCAACATACCAAAGAAATGCCAGAAAGGGACATCCAACAGACCAAGCTCCACTCTGTGCTGGTTGAAGGGGATTCCTCCAGTCAGCTAAATGTGATACCGGACACAGACAGCAATAGGCCAGAGCAAGATATAATTAAGAGAGCGGCGGCAAATAAAGGAGAGGCCATGGAGGAGCAAGCAGAGGATAAGAATGTAATATGGACATCCAATAAGATGCAAATCCAGGATAAGCATGCTCCACCAGCACCCAAGGGGGAGGAAGCCAAAGCAAAGACCATAGCCCAAGACCAAGCAAAACCAAAACCAAATAAGGTCCCTGTGTCAGCTAAGCCCAGTGCTCTGAGACCCTCTACAAAAGGCAAGGTTCATCCCAGCCCCCTGGGGCGGAACATGGCCATGCCCACCACGCAGAATGTCACGACTCGGGCTCCTACAGTGACAGAAAAGAGAAGGCTGAGGATTGCTGACTTCAAGGCCCAGCCTCGGTGGGATTTTGAGGACAGCTATCTCTTGGACAGTTCATCCCCACAGTCGGTAAGTGATTACTATGTGTTCTGGCTATGTAGACAGCTGGACGATCTCTAATAAATCTACCTCCTTGTTATCCTCCACTTAGTTTTTCCAAGTCACATATTTTTGTAGATTTCTTGATTAGCCTCTGGCTTGCATAGAAGATGCCCAAAGCTCAAATGAAGGAGGCATGTGTGGATTGTAAGGTAGAGCAGAATTTGACATTTCATTCAAAACAATAGAGTTTAATATATAATTGCAGAGAGAGAGAGAGAGAGAAAAAGAGAGAGAGTTCACCTTAACACACCTTGCCTAGCCCAACCCTGGGATTAGCCTCTGACACAGGCTACATATTGTACATATTTAGGAGGGACCAAAAAAAAATCCTTCCCCTCTCCCTCTTCTATCCCACCAGAAATAAATACCTCTGCCCCAGTGTATTGGCTGGTGGATTCCTGTTTTCCCACCCATTAATAGGCTTGAAATACTGGCTTCTTTGCATCTAGAGGCATAGTCCAAATCACAGTGGAACATCGGGTAAGTCTCCCAGCAGGGAGTATTTGAAAGGGAATATTTGCATTTTTAGAAGGAATATGGAATAAGGTAGACTCAGAGCCTATTTGTTGCATAGGTTTTTCCCAGCAAGTATTTATTGGGCTCAAACGCTAGTTCACCTGGTCGTCTTGCCACATTTCAGTTCTTGGTGTGTGGAAAGATCATGAGAAGATCAGATCTTGTAATTTCAGCCCCATAAATGGCTTCCTGAGGGAAACCAATAAAGCCCATGAGAAACATAAACCCAAATGCCAAGTTTTCAGGGCTTATTTTGGAGTCTACAGAACATGAAGGCAGCCAGGTTTTTCTCCATGTCCAGACTGGCAACATCAGACTTTTATCTTTAACTTCTGCTTCTCCAATCCCCTCTCTCTCACCCACCTCTCCCCGATCGCACTCATGTTTTTCTCACCTCTCAGGACCTGTCAGCTCATAACAAATATGTGGAAAGCTCTCACAGAGTGAACCATGAGGGAGTTGAATTCAGAACCTTTCCCCTGCCAGTCCTGGCCAAGTTCAGTGCCCTGGTAGAGAAAGCACTTAAAGGAGCCATCACTCTCTGATATCTCATCAGATTTCTCCCTCCCCACTACCTAAGGGGCCGTAATTACTTTGGAGAAGGCAGAGACTAACTTTTATCATCCACACTTGGAAATTATTGATGATTGTGGTGAGAATAATGGAAATATTAATGACCACAAGCACTTAGTTGCCGAAATTAATTCATACTCGTGGGACGGGGTATCATGTAGAGCTGAGTTAAATTTCTCCCCTCCCCCAAAAAATGCAATTTCAGGGTGACTGAAACCATTCCCCAATTCCGGTGGAACGCAGCAATTAGTTCCATCTAAATAAATAATGAAAAGAATTTTTTTAAAAAGTCAAAATGGTTTTTGTTTTGAAATTTAGGGAGTTTTGTTTTAAAATCTTTGAAAGAAGGTAAAAAGAACAACCCAAACCTAACTAAATGAAAAACTGGGGAAAAAATCATTTGGGGCTGAATTTTGTTTTGGAGAGAGAAACTGAGAAATTTCAGTTTTTGTTCCACCTGGAACTATGTTTTGTTCAGTTGGACACCCCTATTGGGACCATGTGTTGTATCCATCTGTACTTTTTGTTGCAGTGAAGTCAGTGACAGTGCCAGACAGGAGACGAGAGAATATGGCTGGGGTTTTAGCACTACATATTTACCTTGTGGTTTAAAGAGCAATAGTGACTTATAACTCCTCCGGCTACTATTGTATTATGATCCTGTTTCATTTCAGTCCCTTCTAGCTGTGAAGTGGTTAGCCATCACAATACAAATGAGATGCCTGCATGTCGAGCCACAAAGGAAGAAATAGCCCCACTGGAAGATGGGAGAACTCTTCTAATTCATCTTGAAGGGGTGCTAAATATGAAGTTCAGTTATCACAGAGTAAAGCTGAAATGTCAGTGTTAACTCAGGCTATGTCTACACTGTGCACCTTACAGTTGTGCCGCTATAGGGTACGCAGTGTAACCTATCTTTGTCAGCAGGATGGAGAGCTCTCTCCTGCCAAAAATAAAGTCACCCCCAATGAGGGGCAGTAGCTTTGTCAGCAAGGAAATGTCTCACACCAACACAGTGCTGTCCACATTGGTGCTTTTCATCAATAAAACTGTTGTTAGTGGAAAAAAACACACCCCTGAACAACTAAAATTTTTGCACTGAAAGTGGCAGTGTAGACACAGCCTATGTCTACACTGCACTTTCAATGTTAAAACTTTTGTCAGTCAGGGGTGTGTTTAAAGTCGCACGCATGAGTAAAGATGAGGGAAACGAAAGGTTACACAAAAGTTTAGTTGTTTTGATTTTGTTTTAACAGGCTAACCTTCTGTCTAAAGAAATCTTATCTTGCCCACAGTCTCCTGCAATGTTTCCAACAAAATCTGGTTGTGATCCCATTTTCATGAATGTAAATGCACTGCCCATTTACTTTCTAGGTACAGGATGCTGGGGTGTTTTTTTGCTCCCCAAATATGGTCCAGTAAACTTTTGAAGTATATCTCCACATAAGGGTCTCTTCTCCCACTGTGCTTTTCTACCTGTTAGTTCCTTTCTGAAATTCTTACAATCTTTCATCAGCATTCAGCATAGAGAGTGATGGGAAACCCACTGTGAATGAGGCAATACTTAATTTACTTTTCAACAGCGAACCGGGTGCATAAACATCCCTTGTCTGACAAAAAGCCTGTTTGTCAGCTCTGCCTTGATCCAAACTTTAAAACATATTTTCAGTATATGTACATAACTCCATATTATCTGTACATACATTTCACAATGATATGAATGACTAGTAAGAACTCCCATGACAATCTTTGGTGAACTCAAATGAACATATCAGGATCAGGATATTTTTGTAACCTGCCTTGCCAGTTGTTATTAAGGGGTTCTTGGGTCACAAATAGATCCCCAAATGAATGTATTAACTTTGTTCCCATAGAAATCACATTGCCCACTGCACCAATGCAGCCACCTCTGGGGTGGAGAGCAGTGGCTGGCAGACCAGCACAAAGCGGCACTGGGTGGCAGTTGATGACAGGAAGTTAAAGACACCTTATTCAGTTAAAACTATACAAAATTTCACTTGGCAGAATGTAATTGTTCACATTGGATTTTGGCCAGTACGTGGGGGATGATGCCCCCAGAGTCTTACAAAAAGTGGCAGGGTCTCTTTAATGAACATGTAGCAGGACCTCACATTTTAGATTTCACCCAAAATATGACCCATCACCCAGCCCCTCAGGTTCCGACAGTGAGTCTCGGGGGAGAAGCAGCACTTGTTACTGACTCACCATCTCCTGCACATCTTGCTTCACTGGGTTTTCCTCTAGAAATCATCCACCCACCTATTGTGGCACGCTGGCCCTGTGTGAATTTAGGAGCTGTGACAAGTTCTAAGCCTAGTGCAGTGTAATGCAGCTGCCGGCAGAGAAGGAATGACAAGAGTCGCTAGAGGCCAAACCTCGCCAAGTTAAACAACACTCTGCTGTTCATAAAGAATTTGAAAGGATAACAACAGACACGTAGCGTATTAACATCTTACACTGTTCTCTTGGCTGCACTCATAAAAACTAAACAAATAGAATTAGATGTGTCCTTGTTATCATGATATCCGAGAGCCACACGGTAACTGCAAGAGAGGAGACTGGCGGCACTTGCATACACAGCGCATAGTTTCCTCTGTTAGCAAAGCAGCGTCCTGTGGGGCTTTGCCCACCATCCTTCCTGCTTCACCATTGCCAAGCTCAGAGGGTTGTGGATGCCCTCCAGGCCTCTGCCAGACTGTTTGTCTTCATTTGCAGCTTTCAAAGCTATTCAGGAAATCCACCTGTACAGAGAGGTGGCTAGTAGCTGGAACCTGACACATGTCATAGCTGTCCCCATGGCCTTCTGTATGCACCAGGCTGGATTTTGATCTCAGTGGAAGGCGGTGGAGTTTCTCAGAACAAACAGCTGAAATCAATAGGAGCTGTGGGAGCTTAGCACCTCTGAAAGTCTAGCCCATACTGGTCCAGTGCCTCTGTTTCCCCACCTGTAACATGGCTTAATACTCATCTAACTCAAGAAGAAGGAGGCTCTTGTGATTATAGCAGTTCAGGAGCCCTGGGTTCTATACCTAGTTTTGCCACAGATTTTCAGTGTGACCTTGGGCAAGTCACTTCACCTCTCTTTCTCATCTGTAAAATGGGGATAATAATTCTTCCTTTCTCCTGCTCTTGGCTAGTTAGATTGTAAGTGCTTTAGAGGCAGGGGTTGCCTGAATGTGTGTTAGCAGCACTTATCTTTGCGTGCTACTGTAATGCCAACAAACCCCACTGATTAGCAGGCAGGATTGAACCAGGGCCCTCTAGAGCAGGGGTAGGCAACTTATGGCATGCGTGCCGAAGGCGGCACGCAAGCTGATTGTCAGTGGCACTCAGACTGCCGGGGTCCTGGCCAGTGGTCTGGGTGGTTGTGCATTTTAATTTAATTTAAAATGAAGCTTCTTAAACATTTTTGAAATCTTATTTACTTTATATACAACAATAGTTTAGTTATATATTATAGACTTATAGAAAGAGACCTTCTAAAAACATTAAAATGTATTACCGGCACACAAAACCTTAAATTAGAGTGAGTAAATGAAAACTCGGCACAAAGCTTCTGAAAGGTTGCCGACCCCTGCTCTAGAGCTCAATGCCAACTGGCTGTTAGTGGTGGCTGTCTAGCAGACTCATTTAACTCTCTCTAAGTGATCTAGGTGCCACTAGATGGGACAGAGCGCCACACCCACACTACTCTAATACATATAACAATAACGCACATTGGTGCAGTGAGGCCACAGTGCTAGTGAAATTGTCTGAGGAACCTTGGAGAGTAGATGTCAGTGTGCAGAAGCAGGGATGAAAATCTCACAGACACAGAACTATCTGGGCAGCTTCCCAATCTGATTTTCTTCCTATGTTTGTTCATGTGATGCTTGAGTAACAGACTCTCATTCTGTGTGGACGGGCCACAGAGAGGGACGCGTAACTCCAACCAACCCATGGATTAGACTGAGGTGGGCAAAGTACGGCCCGTGGGCCATATGCAGCCTGCGGGATTGCCACCCCCGTGATGCCGCAGGCCCCACGCCGCTTCAGGAAGTGGCCGGCACCACATCCCTGTGGCCCTGGAGTGAGAGGGGGGACAGAGAGCTCCGCACGCTGCGCTTGCCCGTGGGTATCTCCCCCGAAGCTCCCATTGGCCGAGAACAGGGAACCGCGGCCAATGGGAGCTTTGCGGGAGGTACCCACAGGGAAGCACAGCGCCCTCTGCGCCCTCTCCCCCTGGGACCACAGGGGCATGGTGCTGGTCACTTCTCAGAGCAGCGCAGGGCTGGGGGTGGCAGGCAGGGAGCCTGCCCTGGCCTCGGTGCGTGCCGCTGTTACCCCAGAGCCGCTCCAGGCAAGTGGAGCTGGGACAGAGCCCGTACCCTGAACCTCTCCTGTGCCCTACAATACCCCACACCCCTCCTGCGCCCCAATCCCCTGCCCTGAGCCCCCTACAATACCCCACACCCCTCCTGCGCCCCAACCCCCTGCCCTGAGCCCCCTTCTGCACTCTGCACCCCTCCCTGCACCACTGCCCTGAGCCCCTCCTGCATTGTGCACCCCCACTCTCTTCCCTGAGCCCCTTGGTACACCCCACAACCTTCCTCTGCCCCAACCCCTTGCCCTGAGCCCCTTCCTGCACACCGTACCCCCCCACACTCCCTCCCGTACCCCAATCCCCTGCCTCAGCCCTACATTCATGGCCCTGCATGCAATTTCCCCACCCAGATGTGGCCCTCGGGCCAAAAGTTTTGCCCACCCCTGGATCAGATTGAACACATTCCCCCTTGTGGTTGACCTACCTCTGGGTGGCAGCAGTGGAAGTTTCACGGATCCGAAGGCGACTGGGTGTGCACATCTGTGACCCCTCCATGAGCTTTCCAAATACCACCTGCAGCATTCACAGTCAAGGGTATATCACAATGATTTCCCTGTGTATCTGGAAAGTGCTGATGAGTATGAATGCAGGCGGGGCTCGTGCAGCTGTCCTACAAGGTATTAAGGCGCCTTTAACTAGTGCACTGCGTTGTGCAGAGTTTAGTTAATCTTCCAGTCAATGCTATAGGCTCAGGGTGACCAGATGTCCTGATTTTATAGGGACAGTCCTGATTTTTGGGTCTTTTTCTTATATAGGCTCCTGTTACCACCCTCCACCTGTCCTGATTTTTCACATTTGCTGTCTGGTCACCCAATCAGAAATCAACCCATTGTGCACTGCAATAACCCTTAACTAGGCCGTAAAGCTTCAGGGATTTGGAGCTCCACACAGAAGCTTGGGGCTTAAAGCCAACTTCCTGCGGGAAATAACTAGCTTTAGGGAAGTTTCTTCCTGCCAATCAGTGCTCACGTTGCTGAGCTGCCCGAAGTGCAGCCAGAAGGGCTGATGTGGTTTGTGAGATTTGCTACAATACTGGTCTAAGGCTGCCTCCTAAACCCAGATAAACTCAGGGCTCTAACTTGCTGCCATGAAGGAATTGAGCTGGGCGTAGCCAGCTCGTGCTGCAGTGAGTTCTGTTGGTGGAGGCTGTGTGTTGTTACTTCTCTTTCTGGCAGTGCAGCTAGAGAGAGATTGTTAATTCTTTGGGGCAGGGGCTGTTTTTCAGTTCTGGGTTTGTACCGGGCCTAGCCAAATAGGGTTCTGGTCTAAGACTGGGGTTCCCAGGTGCTACCACAACACAAATCAATAATCATCCTAGTGTAACATGGCAGGCAGGATTGAACCAGGGAACCACTGAAGTTAAATGCATGAGCCTCTTCTGCATAAGCTAAAAGCCACGTGGTCCTTAGCTAAGGCTGTAGAACAGACTCATTACGTGGTTCTCAAAGCAGACACATTTTGGTTTGAAATTTATTTATTTCTTACTAGATGTTTGGCTTCTCTTCTCACGGACAAGCTTTTCAATGTTTGGCGCCTGCTCACACTATCTGACTTTGGACAATATTCATGTGGACCATGGACCATCAGTTGAGAATGGTTTCAGTGCCACTAGAGGGGGTGTGGGTTACATAAGAAAGGGCTGGCCTGTGAGTTGCATGAGATGCAGGCTTCTGGAAGAACAGTGTTGCAAAGAGCTATATAGTTAGCTTGTGCTCAAGATCAGACAGGCCACAGCAGCTCTCTGCCTGTTACTGCGGGTGGAGGATCGAACTGATCAGGTGCAGGTTTCTGTTGCTACTGGATGCAAACCGTCGACTCCTGGTCATTGCAAGTAGAAGCGCACTGAAGGGAGTGATGCTTTTACCTTTGATTTTTAAAATGGGATAATTCAGAGCTGGCAGCCGCCTGCGCTGTGGGGGGAGGTGCAGAAAGCAGGGAGGCGTGTAACCCAGTGGAAGCAGTCCTAAGGGCATGTGGACCACAGTGACTGATCGGGAGGCTGAAGGGGGTGTGGATCCAAGGAAAGGAGGCGTAGTTAGGGCCTGGGCAGATATGCACGTTGAGAGCTAGTGCAAGGGGACGTCTTGCTGTGCATGAACTCTGTGTCAAGGAGCCTAAGGCCATGGAGGCCTCGTTCATGGCAGGAGGCAGTGAGCACATTCAGCAAGGCCTGGTCAGCCTAAACCATAATGGGATTTTTCTGAGACAAGAGGAAGGGCCCCTGGGTGAGTATTCTAGCTCACCCTGCGTCTAGAAGGGCTTGGCTCTTGGCTGCTGCAGCGTGAAGGCCTCAGCTCAGTCCCTGGGGTGGTAACCAAGATGGCAGCCATCATGTAACCCTTGTCTGCTTCCTTACAACCCTATCTTCTGTGCTTCCAGCGCTGCCCCAATGCGGTGAGGGCCGAAGCCGCCAAGTCTGCCTGGCTGAGGGACTTTTTCCTGCCCAACATCACACTCTTCATAGACAGGAGACACTTCAACCATAGCGAGTGGGAACGCCTGGAGCATTTCAAACCGCCGTTTGGCTTTATGGAGCTGAATTACTCATGTGAGTGCAGCAGGGGGATGGTGGGCTGGGCTGGGCTAGGCCTGCTCCCTCCCTGACGCTCACAGGGTGTCCTCTCCCTCCTCGAAGTGCAGGGACAGTTCCCCAGCTGGGACACACCCTCACTGGGCAAACACTGGTTCCTCCTGCTGGGACAGAGAGGTGTCTTCCACTTCTTTGTCAGTTCCTGAAGCAGGCCAATCCCCTCCATCAGCCCTCAATTTTGTGCTCACCCTGAGGCTTGGGCCATAATTCACCACTGCATTACTCCCATGTAACCCCACTGAAGTCATGGTGTTTCGCTGAAGTCAAACAAGAACAATGCAGTGGTGAATTGGGCCCATGGTTTCTCTTCATTGCAAAGACTATGGTGTTTTTTTTGATAGCTCCTTTAGTTGAGGGACTCTTGAAGCAAGTTGTGTATTAAGTATCCAAGAAGGTATGTGCAAGTATACCAATAGGCAAGGCAGCAGCAGCCACACTAGTTAGGATAACAGTTTGGTGGGCTGTCAGCCCTCATGCTCCAGGCCATAAACTGATTGCCAGTTGGGGTCAGCAAGGAATTTCCCTCCATGATGTATTGTTTCATTCCATAGATGTGGAGATATTGCCTCTGAAACATCTTGTGTGGCCGCTGTCAGAGACAGGATAACAAACTAGATACCCCACAGGCTGGTTCACATATGGCACTTTACCTGTGTTCCCTTCCCAGCCCAAAATCTCTCCCAAAATTCACCATTCACGCATCCTCCTTGATGGAAAAACCACCTGTCTGTGTTTCAGTGGTGAAGGAAGTCATAACGCTGCTGCCACCCAACCCCTACCAGCAGGTCCTCCTGATGAACAACAGCAGGCAGAGGCCGACCTGTATCAGCTGTGCCGTGGTGGGGAACGCGGGGATATTAAACAACTCTGGAATGGGCCAGGAGATCGACTCCCATGACTACGTGTTCCGGTAAGAGGCGCAGCTTCCTGCTACTTTCCTTTCTCCATCATGCACTTTTCTCTATTCCCCGACTGCCTTCTGCACCCTTCTACTCTCTTTACAGAGATGATCTCACAAAAACTCCAGAGCCGTGTTTTAACCATGTTTCCAAGTCATTGCGACTGGCCTGCAAAGCCCAAGGCTAAATAACCTATGTGCTCAACCTTGTTCAAACCTCCCTGGTCTGCAGTTCAGACTGGAAATCTCATAGGGACAGGCTTTCTTATGCTATTCCCAGATCATCTTATTTCTGCACAGCTGTGGCTGTGGTATTTTGTCACTTCTGATGCCACACTGGGACCCAGAAGTGTGAAGATGGCAAGTGAAAATGGGGTTGGGAATCCAAAACAAGGTGCGAACAGTGTGTTTCTGAGCCTCAGGGAAGGTTCCATCTGGATTCATTTCGCGCTGTGACTGTCCACCCCGGTGGCTCAGGTTCAGTGCTAGTTTTGGCTCAGGGTTATTTTGGCCAAACCAGTTTCCCCAGCGATGCTGTGAATGCCAGCCCCGTGTTTAAACCAATCCTCTGCTGACTTTGCAGTTCTGTTTGATTTTTCTGGGCCAGGGTGAGTGGTGCCGTGATCAAAGGTTACGAAAAAGACGTGGGAACAAAAACGTCCTTCTATGGATTCACAGCCTTCTCCTTGGTGGCCTCTGTTGTGACGCTGGGGAGCAGATTCCGCAAGATCCCAATGGAAAAAGTAAGTCCGGCAACATGACGTGTATGGACCTGCCCTTGGCAAGGTGCTGCTTTGCCTGTGGCCTGTGTTTCTGATCCTGACCCATGTGAAGGGCAACAGGGCAGAGGTAGCATCTCAGTTCACAGCAGAGTTAGCCCAGGTCTGAACACCTGGGTCTGGGAGCCCGAGTTAGCCCAGTCAAGCACCAATGCTGGCAAGGCACACTTGGGTCATTTCAAGTAGCCAAACTGGTGCTGCACTAGCCCAGCGTAGATGCTGGGGTCCAACTCTCCAAAGGTATTTAGGCCCCTACCTTCCACTGAGTGAGGCCCCTGGGAGGAGCTAGGCTTAGGAGTGCTGGGGGTGTAGCCCAGGGTTCTGAGCATTGCGCTAAGGGCTTGGCTACACTTGCATCTAGAGAGCGCTTTGGGTTAAAAACCAGCTCTTGGACAGCACACTAGGGAAAGTGCCACAGTTTGTCCATACTGACAGCTGCAAGCACACTGGTGTGGCCACATTTGCAGCACTTGCAGCTGCACTGGGAGCGGTACATTATGGGCAGCTATCCCAGTGTTCAAGTGACTTCAACATGCTTTTCAAATGTGGGGGCAGGGGGGTGGCATGTGTTGTGTGTATGGGGGGGAGAGAGAGTGGGTTTTTGGGGTGCCTCTCATTCACTCACTCAAAGCAAACATTTACTCTTTGGCCATGGTTACACTTGCAGGTTTATAGCGGTATTGGTTATAGCTGTCCTCATATACAGCTATAGAGATAGCGCTATAGCGTGGCCACACTGACACCCGCCAGCGGTATAGTGTGGCCACATTTGCGGCACTTCAGGTGGCATTGGGAGCAGCACATTAGGGCACGTATCCCAGCATTCAGCTGGGTGCAACGTGCTTTTCAAACAAGGAGGGTGAGGGGGGACGTGTTGTGTATATGCGGAGGGAGAGAGCGAGTGGTTTTTCCATCCTTCTGAGAGCCTGTCAGCGCGTGTCCGTTCACAGAGAAAACTAGCAGGCTTTGTATTTCACACAGGCTCCCTCCGTAAACATTTGCATTGCTTATCTGCCAAGTTAAGAGAGAAACTCTGGAAAGGTACTTCCGCATTCCTCCATCCGAGTTCAAAACAAAGGGAAGAGACGTCAATTGCCTTAAATGGCTCCAGGCATCTCAAGAGATCACTTGTAGCGCAGTGGGTGTCCACATTCTCGCTGTAGCGCTACAGCGGGAGCACTACAGCCCTTATTCCCCGTGCGGAGGTGGATTACCGCTAGCGCTACAACTCCGCGGTTATAGCGCTCTATGTGCCTTGCCAGTGTGGACGGGTAGGAGGTTATAGCGCTCCTGGCGGCTTTATAGCACTATAAAGTGCCAGTGTAACTAGGGCCTATGCTTTATCTTGGATCAGATAAGCAGCTGTCTGTCTGTAACGGAACTTTGCAAGGGACCTCCACATTCCTACAGCTGATTTCACAACAATTACAAGAGTGGCGACTTGGCTTAAGGGAATTATGGGACATTTCTGGAGGTCAGTCAGTGCACAGTAATTCAACACCTCATTCACACTGACGCTGAAGCGTCTCACCCAATATGCAAGAGAGATTAATCCTCTCGCCTAGGTGGAGTACCAGGAGTGCTGTAGCCAGGGAGTCAGAGCTCTCTACATGCCGTGCCAGTGTGGACGGGGAGTAAGGTAGAGCATTCTGAGCGGCTTTATTGCGGTATAATGTGCAAGTGTAGCCAAACCCTTCAAGGTAGAGGCTTTTGGCATGCAGCCACCTTGTGCTGTGATTTTTGTCAGCTCCCCTAGCTGAGCGAAGGTGGGTTGGGTCAATACTTGGATGGAAAGTCTTCATGGAACACCTAAGTGCTGTAGAGAAGCTATGTTGGGTCGCTCTTCCCTCTGAGTCAGCCCTGACCTGGCATCGTGGTAGGGTACTGGGTGTGCCTCCTTTGGAAGGAGCCATCATACTGAAGCCATAACCATTTGTGGTCATTAAACACCCCTTTACACTTATTTGGGGAAGAGCTGAGCACTAATCCCAGTGTCATGGCTGGATAATGTTTCATCTATCTGCCACCCTGCAATTTCAGTTTGAAATAGTGTTCTTCCCTTCCTGTTCTAAAGCACTAGGCAGTGTTGTTGTAGGCTGCTAAACAGCTACTGTAATTCATCCCAGAGGTGGCTAATGTGACCTGTGTTCATAGCTGATCACTGTAAAGCGGTTTGAGCACCTCGTAGAGGTGTGAGATCACATTACTCTGGTGCACTGAATTCTGCTCCGATGGCTGGGTTATTGGGGAAAATCCAGTGGAAGCTGTGGGGTAGAAATTGGCCTTGGATCACTTTTCAGTTCAGTCGACTCTAATTTTATTTAACTGATTTGAGAGGGTGTCAGTCTGCGGGTCAGGAACAGACATTGGGATCATGACTAGAGCTGAATGAACAATTGTTTTTTCAGTTCTGGGCCAAACCAAAAAATCCCCCCAAGCTGAAAAATCCCCCCAAAAACTAGTTTCAGGTCAACCTGAAACAATTTATTTTCATTTTCTCCTGGGGTAGCTTTTACCTGTTTCTGTTTGTTTGTTCTTTATACTAAATCTAGCTTCATTTCTAAATGAAACATTGTTTTAAAATGAAAATTTGAAATGTTTCATTTTGAAAATGTTGAAACAAAGTAGTTCAAACTTTTTTTTTTTGGTTGTTGTTTTTTTGGTTGTTTGTTTTTTGGCCAAAACTATTTGTGAATTTGGGTCAAGTTCTTGAATAATTTGGATGGCCCCAGACTTCATTCTTCAACAAATAACCTGTTTATCTGAAAAATTTCAGCCTGTTGTCAACATGACAACCCTGCACTATCTATGTGGCTAAGTTAGAGGGGAAATCTGGGACGGTGGTGGCTTCCAGTATTGAAAAGGGGTCCTGTTATGGGAAAGATTGTGAACTACTGAGCTAACGATTCTCTGTCTGCAGTTATAGATCTGATCTAATCTCTTCTCTCTCTCTCTCTCTCTCTCTCTTCCCTTACAAATCTATGCCTTGCTCATCACTGTGGTATCAGAGCTCAGACGTGTGTCAATCATCAGCCTGAAATTAACGGGTGTGTCTTTTGCTATTCTTTACAAGTAAAGGTACACAAGCTACCTAACCATTTGCTGCTCAGTTACCTCCCTGTTTTGTCTCCAGGGGATATAATTAGCAACAGGTGCCTATGGCTCTGTGCCCAAGAAACCCAGTGAATCTAGGCTCTTGTTTGCTATTAATTTTTAATTTGCCCATCTCCCTCTGATGTCAGCCACTAACTCTTCCTTGGTGGGTTTTCTAGGAGATCAAGTACCTACACTTCCTGGAGGGCGCGAGGGATTTTGAGTGGCTGAAGGCTCTCCTGCTGAACAAGAACGTCAGGAAGGGATTTTTGGACGCGTATGGGTAAAACAGGCTGTCATATATCCTGTCTTTGAACAGTGATGCTTGCTGCAGCCTCACCTCCCTTTGTGTAGAACTGCATGAAAAATTCCCCTTGTAATTTCATTTGCAAAAGTCAGACTTCCCATCTGCTCCTTCGTGCATTGCTGCAGGAATGGCTGTCGCATGCTGACCCAGAAGTGTCTGCATTTCAGTGATGAGTGTCTGAATGCTACAGCATGTGCATCAGTAGCTTGTGAAATACTTTGTGATTCTCCTGAATTAAATGTGCTGTTTAGAGCTGGGTGAAATTTTTCAACTAAAACTTTTTTCCAGCAAAAAACCCGCAGATTTCGGTCAACCAAAATATTTCCCAAAGTTGTGCAGATTTGGGAAAATTGTTTTGGTTGAGGAAAAACCAAAAATGGAAAATCTGAAAACAGGGAAACATTTTGTTTTATGTTTTTTGACATTTTCAAAATGAAATATTTTGACTTTTTTATTTGAATTAACCTTTAACCATATTCATTTATTTCTTTTAACTTAAAGGGGAAAAATATCTCAAGATCAACATGAACCGTTTCCTTCTGGGTCAAACTAAACATTTTATTCAACTCAAAACTAGTATTTTTATAAACTTTTCAATGCATTGAAAATTCTAAAAATTTCAGTGTCAGTTTGACACTATCTGAATTTTTTCTTTGAGCTTTTCAGAGTAGCCGATGAAATGAAAAACCCATTATGGGCACATCGTTATTGTTGTTACTTATTCCTTTACCCCCCATGGAGGGATCAGGGCCCAGTTGTTTTAATTCCTGCACACACATACCATGAAAAGATGGTCCCTGTCCCAAATTGCTTATATTATGAAGTTACAAGAAGGTGAAGATTTTATGCTGTTCTGGGAAATCTCTAGAATAAGTTAGCATCGTTTCTGTCTGTTTCAGCTCTTAGCAGCTTGCATGATGGGACCTGATTATTTTCACAAAGCGAAATGAGTGGTGAGAGCACTCACCTATCCTGAATCTATTTCCGTTCCCTTTCCTAGACCCAGACCACGGGACAGATTCAGTAAGGATTTCAATCTGGACAATTATCTGGTCATTCACCCTGATTTCCTCAGATACATAAAAAACAGGTCAGTAGCAGGGGGTTATTTGCCATGGCAAGTGCCATCTGTCAGGCTATCTCTGAACGGCTGCTTGCCGGATTCTGTCTTCATTCTTTCGTCCTCTCCCTCTTCCTCACAGCCCCAATCACACAGGGGGTGAAATTCACTTCCATGCAGAGAGCAAACACAAGCAATGCTTAAGCAGAACTTCAGTGGCGTCTAGCCCTCACACTGGCCCTCTGCCAAGGGGTGGATTTCACCATAAGAAACTGATAAGCGGAGAGGGACTGACTGCAGGGCAGTTTGTTTTTCAACATACCTGAGAAAAGAGTATCTAATTTGGCCCATCAGAACAAATTAGGCCCGGATCCTGCCAACAGATCAGTGTGTGTGGAACCCCTGCACCCCCGCAGAGTTCCTCTCCGGTCAAGTTACAGGATCAGGGCCTAATTGTCCAGTGTCCTGCCTTTGACAGGGGCCAGTGCTAGAAATTTCAATGGAAACCATGAACCCCCTAAAATGAACTTTCTTCCTGACTCCACCAGCATTCCATGTCCTGAAGGATGAGGATGGATAATTTTTTTATTACTACCCTAACTAGTGTGATTGCCACTGCTATTCTTTTATAATTCTTATCTTTTTTAGAAACCTACAAAGTGATTTGCCATAGTAATGTCTGTCCATAGCAGGTTCCGTGTGTAGGAAAAACTACTTCCTTTGCCCCCCCCCACGCCTCTAAAACATGTTGCCTTTCAATTCCTTTGAGTGCAGAAAGTGTGGGGCAGCAGGGGAAGACCCAGTGCCCCCACCCTGACCCCATCCCTGGCAGAAGGTGTGGGGCAGCAGGAGAAAACCCAGCACCCCCCTGACCCAACCCTATCCCTGACAGAAGCCGCAGAGTGGCAGGGGAAGACCCAGCACCCCATCCCCGACCTTGTCCCTGGCAGAAGCCACAGGGTAGCAGGGGAAGCTGCTATGCCCGACCCGCACTCTAGCTGAAGCATCAAGCAGGCGGGGCAGGAGACGCCCCAGCACCCCAACCCTGGTCCCTTGCAGAAGCACGGGGAGTGGCGGGGGAAACCCCAGCACCCGGATCCCTGCTGCAGCCCTGGGACTGGAGGCGCTTTCACTCTCCCTGCTGCAGCCCTGGTGTGGCACAGGGACAGAGCTTCTCCGGTCCTGGGGCCACAGTGAGGGGTAGCAAAAAGAAGCAAATGGGTTGGGGGCCACAGTGGGGAGGGGCAGAATGGGGGGAACCGGCGGTGGGACGGGGATGGATCCTGGGGGAAGAGGCACAGAAGGGTGGAGGCCATGATTGGGGCCGCAGGCAGAATGGGGGCAGGACTGTAGGCAGAAGGAGTGGGGAGTGGGCCACCCATTTACTCTGCCCCAGGGCCCTAGGAAACCTTAATCTGCATCTGGGAGCGTAGCATCTCAGAGGGGTGTGGGTGAGAGAGACCCCTGACTTTCCCACTGTCTGGCCTGATGTTGTGGTTGGACCAAATCAGGGCTTAATTTGTAAGGAAAGAGGTCCCGGGGCCCAAGCAGTTTTTTTTACTTTCATAAGTGACGTGACAAGCCCAGCGGTACCGGGGCTAAGGACTGCCAGGCCTAGAGGTGCCAAGGCTCAGCCCTGGCACAAACTAAGCCCTGGAGCAAACCCAAATCAAAGGCTGGCTGACCCTTATCTCAATGCTGAAATGACCACAGTCCTGTGGGCAGCACTGGCCTCCAGAGTGTGTGCACCGTGCCTCAGACACATGGGGAATGACAGTCACATCCGGGAACCATGCTCCTCCCCTTTATGTCCTGCTGCAGGTTTCTAAGATCCAAAACTCTGGATAAGCCCTACTGGGCACTGTACAGACCCAGCACAGGAGCCTTCTTACTGCTGACTGCCCTCCATCTCTGTGACCGGGTAAGGACTCCACGGGGCTTTGATCCCCACCACACTGCCTGGGATGGGCAAAGGCAATGTCCTGTAGCCCCTAGCTGGTGAGAGGGAGCATTTTGGTGGATTGAACACAGGGCTGGTAGCCAGGAACTCCATTCTAGTCCAGCTCTGCCACCGAATTCCCCTCTGGGCTTGGGTGAGTCATTTAGGGCCTGATTTTCAAAACCTGCAACTCCTGTGGGCTTCCTTTGGAGTTGTGAGCGCTCAGCACTAAGGAAAACCAGGGGCCCTTAATTTTGCCATTTCCCCATCTGGAAAATGGGTATTGTGAAGCTTCATAAACAATGAGAAAACTGAGAAAGGAACACACAATGGGGCCTAATAATAACAATGTATGGGATAGGTGTGTCTTGCAAAACATAAATCTTTAAGGGATAAAATCCTAGGTTTGACAGACAGGTCTGAGTCTCCTGATTGTATTGTCTCAGGAAGATCCTATTTCTGGCAGACCCATGGGAAGGGCACTCAGCCTCTGGGTATGCTGGAGGAAGGAGGGAAGGAATGGGATGAAAGGGCATGGTCTGAGTCATGTATCAGCACCCATGTTGGCCAGGTAAGGAACTGCATTGCAGACTGACCTGGGGGCAGACAGTCTAAGTGTCCCAGTGCCTTGGGGACAAGACAAATGGCAAAAATGCCCCTATGGGTTAAGAAGACTTGACCTGGTCCTCCTCTTGTGTGGCTGGGAGTGTAACTCCCCTGACTTCCAAGGAGCTGGTGTGAGAGCAGAAGGACAGTCTTCAAAGTGAGAGTTCCTAGCTTGGTCTGGCTTGAATCCTACATATAACAATCTGGGAAGCAAACTGCCCCTTGCTTCATTTGCAGGGACCCTACACTTATCTCTCCACCTGGAAGCAGCTCCCTTCTGGGACAGCCATGCCTGCCCAGCTCTGTTTCCCCCCATCCCTCCAGCCCTTGACTTCCGCATTTTGAAGCTTTCTAACCCACTGGACTTTTCTGGCTTTTCCAGGTGAGTGCCTATGGCTACATCACAGATGGCTACCAGAAGTACTCGGATCACTATTACGACAAGGAATGGAAACGGCTGATCTTCTACACCAATCACGACTTCGATCTGGAACGGAGGGTGTGGAAAAAACTCCACGATGCAAAAATCATGAAACTCTACCAGCGATCCTGACCTGGGGCCAAAGGGACATTGGCTGGAGAGTTTGACCCTCTCTGGTAAAAGGGTCATGGGGGAAAGAAACTTGAAAGGCAGAGGTGTGTCCTGACTTCATCATATTCTACTTATTTTCATGAAGGTACGTTAATTCTTTGGCACCAGAAATCTTCTGTCTCAGGCGTTGGTTCCAGGAATATGCACCCCGTGCACCTCGGCAACAGGGCAAGAAAGAAGCACTAAGCAAACAGCACGGACCTGCCCAGTTCAGACCACTCCTGCATGATCAGTTCTCTGGGGGCTACAAAAGCAATTGTAGGTTCTTTGGTTTGCAGCGCAGTCATTGGGAGAGAGGATTCCAGGCTGGAGGGATCTTGAATGTTTCCATTTGGAAGCCTTTTGTTAGCAGCAGACCTGTCTGTGGAGTATGTGAACTGGCATTCAGCTGGATTTCGTGGGAGAGGCTACAGCAGTCTTTGGGGACTGGGAGTCTGCTTGGACTGCTGTGGTGAGTTCTCTTCTGCTGCAGCTCATATGTCACCATCCGTCCCCCTGTGTCATTGGGGATGATTGTTTTGGAGAGAAGAATTTGTGCCTGCACTCACTCCAAGACAATCCAGCCTTGATTATCCCACTCTGGTTTAGCTCTTTTTTGCCTGGGTGCAGTTAGATTGCCCCCATTGAAATGGGGCTAGTTTTTCTCCAGGCAGTTACCAATATGGTCGAATGGTTAGTGCTCGGGATTCGGCATCAGGACTCTGGGGTTCCATTCATGATTCTGCCACTGACTTGCCACATGCTCTTGAGTAAGTCACATATCCTTTCTGGGCCTTGGTTTATACTCAGTAAAATGGGCATAAAAAGGCTTTCCCTCTCAAGGGTCGTGTGACTAGGGCTTCATCAATAACTGGCTTTTTGGTTTGCTGGCCGAAAATTGTTTTAGTTCGACCTGAAACAAAAATATTCTTTTTCAGCAAACTGAAAACTGTAAAATAAATAAATAAATACCTGAAAAATTCAGGTTGAAAAAATGTTCACGTCAACCCAGCAATAAATATTTTGTTTCATTTTTGAGTTTAACCTTTAAAAAAATGAAGTAAAATTCTAAATAAAAAGTTGTTTTGAACCGAAAAAATCTGTTTCTTTTTTTTTATTTTGGATTTTTTTGTTTGTTTTTTCTTTTATTGACATGAACTCGTGAAATGTTTCCGTTGACCTAAATCTGCATATTTTTAGCAAAGAAAAGTTTCAGCCAAAAGATTTTGCCCAGCTCTACTTACAAGGCTGAACTAGCAGAATATCTCTGCGAGCCCCTCTGGCAGAAGATGCTGGAGAATGAGGCTATATTATTAATATAATACTCTTAGCTTTAGACAATTAAGCGACATCTACATTAGCACTTATGTCGGCAAAACATTTTGTCATTCAGAGGTGTGAAAAAGGCCCCCCCTGAGCAATATAAGCGCAAAAGCACTCTCCCACCAGCATCGCTACTGCCAATCATGAGGGTGGCTTAATTATGCCGATGAACGCTGCGCCGGGTGAGATGATCTGTCCTTGTTGCAGTCAGTGGGCCCCATCTGATTAATCATCCTTGCTCGTTTGTCCTAAAAAGTGCTGTCAGACATGCTCAGGATCTCAGAGGATCAGGCCCTTGCAGCAGTTAGCACTTCCCAGATATTTCAAGGCAAAGGATTGTAGTAATTCCTGGGGCCTTTCATCACCGCTCCTCGCTGAGTGTCATATAGAGATGGCAAAGCTGGAACCTACTAGACGGGGGTTGCAGCCAAACTACCCAGCAGTGTTTTGCAAGGGAGGCTTTTGCTCATTTCAACCTCAAGAAAAACATTTTTATTTCACACACGCTCCAGCAAACCCAAACACTTTAATGCTCTGCAGAAATTGGGAGGGAGAGGGAGGGACAGGGATGTGGGAATGTTCCTATTACCCAGGTGTTTACAAAGGGCAGAAACCTTTCTCCCAAGAGCCTGCCCCGAAGAGCAGACAGGCGACTTCTCACTGACCTCACTGGGCTTTGGGTCCGAACCCATTTGGGAATTCAGCCTGGGCACATGGAGTGAGTTTCTCTGGCTGCAAGTGACACAACTTCCCTTTGCCAGGCTGTTCTGCAAGGCCATGGAAACACCATCAAGGGAAGTACCTGAGTTCCAAGGGGAGGAATTTCAGATCTGTTTGGCAATGCAAATTGTTACCATCGCGGCCCAGAGTTGTTTTACTATTTTTATACGTGTGCTTTACAAAGGGTGACTGTCTGTGAATCCATTTATTTGCTGCTGGGGCAAAAACCTCTGAACCTGGGGACATCAAAAGGTGTTAATGAAGGCTGGGAGTTGCCTCTGCTGGCAGCTCCCCAGGGCTTCTCAGCTACCCTTGGGATCCAGATTGGAGAAGAGATGAAACAGGCAGTGTCACCTGTTGTGAATATTCTGCACAGCCCCCAAAGCTGCTCTAAGGAGGCAGTTCCCAGCGAACCAAATCTGCGCCTACCCACTTGACCCTTAAAAGGGCTGATCCAGATCCCGCTGGAGTCAATGAAAAGACTCCTATTGATTTCAATGAGCTTTGGATCATGCCTTTAGCCCTTCTAGGGTATCATGACTGGGTTCTGTTTGTCAGTAACCCCTCAGTTGTCTGGATCCACCCTGGGCATGGGACTGGCCTTGTCTACACTGGGACTAGCCCACCCTCTGGCCAAGCGTAAGCAGGGGTAAGTTCCCCCAATGCAAATCTAGGCTTTGCTTGTACCCCGCAGGAATCAGGGCATTCCCCGCTGTAGATGAGGCTGAAATAGGGCTGTGTAGGGCACAGGTGAGGACAGACGATGTCCCTCCAAGAATGTCAGCACACCACTCGACCCGCAGGTTTAACGCTCCTCTCTTATACCCAGTATAGCTCCAGTGGAGTTGTCCCTGATTTACTTCAGCAGCAGAATCCGGCCTGACCCCCCCTCCCCAGCACACTCGCTGGGACAATCTCATCTTCCATTCTCAAAGGAAGCCCATTCTCATGCTGAACATGCCTGGCTTTCCCAGACCTGGCGCCCCGCCCCATTCTTCTTGAGAAGGCCCCCAGGCTTTGAGCTCTCAGGGGGGTAGCAAGGGATCATTGTTCCTCATGGGCAGCGTCTGGGCCATGCCGAATTGCTCCAGGTTGCTAGGTGACCGTCTCTGCACTGCTATTCTTCAAAGTGAATAGGGCCTTTTTATTCCCAAGACGTTGGAAGAAGTTTCTCTGTCTCCTGCCCTTCCCCACATCCCCTCCTCCTCTTCTCTTCCCTGCCGGGCTGGCAAGAGGGGATGTGGGGGGAGGGTACAGTCACCAACAAGGGCCAGAAAACCATTAGCCACAAGGCCCAGCCTGAGTCAAAGGCAGTCCAGGGGGCTGGGCTAGGACTGCTGCAAATGGCTGGTGCCCAGGGGCCTTTCCAGTGCTGGGCCTCAGTTGCCCTTCTCAGCACCGGGCAGGAAAGCTCCTTTTTGCAGCTCATCAGCCGACCTCCCGAACAAGATTCAATCAGCCAGTGTCTCCTTGCGGTAGCTAATGTGGGGCACACAGTGGCTGTTGGGAGGAGAAGCTAGGTGAGCACAAGGGGGCCTTAGCACATAAGAGATGGACAGTGCTGGATGGGGTGGGCATAAGTGCAGGTTTCCCCGTGAGCCAGTCCACAAGGCTCTGCCAATGCAGGCTCCAACCTGCACCCCTCCGTCTGAGCCCCACACAGCTCTGGTCACAAACACAATGCAGGTCTAAGGTGCCATTTGAGTCCTGAACCTTCACACAGCTCTGCCAATGCACCCCGATCCTCACCCGCCGTGACCCCAGCTATGCCAGTCCTGAACCCCCACAAATTTCTGCCAATGCACCCTGAATCCTCACCTGCTGTGACCCCCAGCTATTCCAGGCCTGGATGCCACCCACAACTTTGCCATATTATCCCACTCCTCACCTGCAGCCCCACCTACTACCCCAGGCCTGAGTTGTTCAGGGTTGAAGCCATGTGTCTGAGGCTAGCCCACATACAGGCCACAGAAGTCATGTGCCTGAAAAAAAAAATCACTCAGGTCAGACGCTAGAGAAGCTGCCATCTCCTTGGAGCCCATCAGCTACACTTACCTCAGGGCTGGAGTCTGGAGGCTGGAAAGGGGCAGAATCCAGCAGGCGGGAGGAGCAGAGCTAGGGAGTAGTGTCGGGGGGGGAGGGGGGTAGGCAGAGAGACTACGTGAAGTGACCATTTCTCAAACACACAATAGGCCGGGCAGAACTGATTTGTCCAAACGGTTCAGCGACTGGTTACAAACAACCCGTTTGAAAGGCCGCAGGATCCACTTGTGAATGATTCACGATGCAACAAAGTGGCTAAATTAGCAATAAATACCAAGCGTGCTTCCGCCATGGCCTAGCACCATTGCCCATCGTGCATCCCTGTGCAGAGTGAGTGTCAAACATGGCCACCAGCATGAGCACTGGCAGGTTGCACTCATACCTACAGCTACTTGGCACGGCTCATATGGCAACACAGGGTGCCAGCAGCCAGGGATCAGGCCCACTGGCCAGCACATGGGAGTCAACCTGGTCTGATGTTATGCCATATAATGTTCGGTTGTGGTGGACTGGCTAGCACAGTGCAATGCAATGTGCCACGCTGTAACACAAGCTAAGAGTATGTCTGCGTCACTCAGGTGTGCTGGGGTCTGGCTGTGAACTGGGGCCTGGGAGGAGTGACGGTGTTTGGATTCAAAGAAGATGAGTCAGTCCAGCTCTACCCTGAGAGTGCTTATTTGCACACTAAAGGGATGCAACTCAGGCAGCTTGGGAGCCTAAAGGGCAGGTGCACAACGACATCTGTCCTCTTCTCACGCTGAGTCAACCCGCTCAGGAACCATGTACCTGCTTTTGCTCCCCAGTCACTACAGGCAAGGAGGTGCCCTCGGGGAGGCTCACCTCACAGGAAAGCAGAAGGGTTCCTCGGCACCCAGCATAACGGAGCCAGAGCATGGGAGAAAGGGCTCAAAGGGGAACCAATAGGCAAGGAATACAGAAGATGGCACAATGTGTGTGTGTGAGACTGAGAGAGAGAGAGAGAGAGAGAGAGAGAGAGAGAGAGAGAGAGAGAGAGAGAGAGAGAGAGAGAGAGAGAGTGTGTGTGTGTGTGTGTGTGTGTGTGTGTGTATGTATGTTACTGAGGGCTTGGCTACACTTGCAGTTGTAAAGCGCTTTGGGTTAAACCAGCCTTCGGAGAGCACACTAGGGAAAGCGCTCCAGTCTGTCCACACTGACAGTTGCAAGCACACTGGCATGGCCACAATTGCGGCACTTGCAGTGGCATTGGGAGCAGTGCATTATGGCAGCTATCCCAGCATTCAAGTGGCTGCAACGTGCTTTTCAAATGAGGGGGGATGGGTGGAGTGTGTTGTGTTTATGTGGGAAAGAGAGAGTGGGTTTTCGGAGTGCTGAGAGTGTGTCCGCACGCTACCGTGTAAGGTCAGATACCCCTTCCCCCCATCACCACTCACTCAGTAAATGTTTGCTTTGTTGATTTGCCTCATTGCAGATAAGCAGCTGCTGTCTGAAACCGAACTCTGAGAAGGCACGTCCATATTCCTGCAGCATTTCACAACAAAGGGAAGAGAGGCCATGTGCCTTAAGGGGATTATGGGGCATTTCTGGAGGTCAATTAGAGCGCAGTAACATTATTTCTCGTTTACACTGGAGCTGCAGCATCTCACCCAATAAGCAACAGCTGTTAATCCTCTCAAGGAGGTGGAGTATCACGAGCATCCGGCCATGGAGTCAGAGCGCTCTACGTGCCTTGCCAGTGTGGATGGGCAGTAAAGTAGAGTGCTTGGGGAGGCTTGATTATGGTATAAGGTGCCAGTGTATCCAAGCCCTGAGCGTGTGCACAGCGTGAGAGCAACTGACTGGAGAGGGAAGAGGGAAAAGAGAACTCACAGCTTTCCCCACCCTAGGATGCTTGGTCTCTTTCTAGTTTGAATGTGACCACCAGGGAAGCCGCTGTTTATTATTTGTTAGAGCTTTGGGCAGGGCCCAGCTGTTTGGTCTATGTTTATCCAGCACCTAGCACAGTGAGGCCCTGTGCCAGTTGTGGGGCTCCGAGGTTCTGCTGCACCACACACCACAAATAATGAATACATGTTAAGTATGTGCTTTGTCCCAGGCACTGTACAAACACAGGGCAGGCCGATGGGCCCTGCTCCAAAGAACTTCCAATCCAGTGGGTCTATGGCTAATATTTTAGTGCTAGCTCAGAAGACCAGGCATCAGGATTCCTGAGTTCTGTTCCGCCCACTTGCTGTGTCACCTTGGCTTAAGCCTCTGTGCCTTCTGTAAAATGGGTGATTCATACCTAGCTAGCTACCCGGCTGTAACTATGCATCTACCACTGAAGTCTCACACACACAGGGCAAAATTCATCTCTGGAATAACGCCACTGGGGATGGCTTTGGCTCACTGAGTTAATACCCTCCTGAAAATGCCCCTCTGGGTAATAAGGGGCAGGTAACTATGGGAGTGGAGGCAGGTGATGTGAGCTGTTTTTCACACCTGAGGTGCACAGCATGTGGAAAGCCCATTGTGGAAATCCCCATCCTCTGCTGCAAAACCGCCCAGGGCCTGGACTGCTAAGCTCTCAGAGAGGACAGATGGCTTGGTGGCTAGGACATAAGCCTGGGGCATGAGAGACCTATGCGTGATACCCTGCTCTGCCACAGACTTCCTGTGTGACCTTAGGCAAGTCACTTAGCCTCCCTGTGCCTCAGTTCCCCATCAGCCCTGTTAATAGGGGGGTAACAGCCTTGCCCTCCCGCACAGAGGTGCTGTGAAGATAAATATCCCAGAGGTTGGGAGGCGCTCAGATACCACAGCAATAGAGGCCTTAGACAGAGATGCTCCCTCTGTGTCCTGGCCCTGAGAAGTCCCACTGCACTGTGGATGCCAGAAAAAGCTTTTTTCTGCTGTCTGCGGAATCACTGCACTTGGGAAGACAAGAGCCCATTGTAGGCGGCAGCTTTGGAGGAGGCCCTGGGTTGGTTCCCAAGCGGGGGCTAGGTCAGCGCTGAAAGCTCCATGCTGCCAGTCACTGTGCACTAAAACCAGGCTAGGAAAGTGAAGGGCCGCACTGCTCTGCCATGCCTAGCGGGCTGCCCTGACTTTGCTCCTGCCCCTTGGCACGGGTGCCATGCACAGCCGCCTACCTCTGGCTGGCAGCATTTCTCACAGCCCTGGGGAAGGCTCTGCGTGCCTCGTCAGGCCGTTAACTAGCACACTGTTGTCTCTCACTCGCCGATGTGTTAGCATTCGTCCCCATCCACAAGGCTGCCAACCTGCGTGGGAGGGAGAGGCATGTGCCCAAAGCTATCCCAGGTCTAATTCTCCGAATTAAAGGCACATGTCCCAGGAGAGAGTGGAGGAGGGTGTGTGAGCTTGGGGCAGCATGGAATAGGCAGGGCTGGGAAAACCCTACAGAGTGTGGCTTATGCCCACACCATGGATGACCCCTGTATGGATGGCTGAGTGTCCTTCCTCCCTGCTAATAGGCCCATGCTGCCCCAGGCTTTAGCTTCTGTGCCCTACCTGCCTTGCTGTGAGGCTTGGTGGGAAGGGCCCATGCACCCCCTTGCTCCCACTCTCTTCTCCAGTACTTGGGAGCGGGAGGAAATAGGGTGTGGTGTGGCCAGGGGCAGCTCTACGATTTTTGCTGCCCCAAGCGTGGCAGTCAGGCGCCTTGCGGGAGGTCCGGTGATCCTGCTGATTCGGTGGCATTTCTGCAGGAGGTCAGTTGATCCCGTGGCTTTGGCTTACCTGCCGCCGAAATGGCGGGACCAACAGACTTCCCACGGGCATGTCGCCGGAGGACGCCTGACTGCCGCCCTGAAAGCAACCATCAGGCTGCCCCCACCCCCCAAGGCTTGCCACCCCAGGCACATGCTCGCTGTGCTGGTGCCTGGAGCTGGCCCTGGGTATGGCTCCCCATTCTGCAGTCCTTGGGGATAGCAGCTGGTCCGATCCTGCTCCCCTCTGCACCATGCCATGGAGAGGAGCATCAGGACACATCTGCTGGGGAGAGAGATTGGGGGTGGGAAGGAATGGGGTGAAACCAGCCAGCCAGCACACACGGTTCCAGCTGTGCAGCACTCCCCACCCCTGGGTGACGCTGAGCCAGTATTCCCAGACCCTCTTGGGCCAGGAGCAAAGTGCCTCATGGAGGTCAAGGGCAACTCCTGTTGGAAACAGTGAGCGGGGCTGATGGGCTCCATAAACAAGCCTTGTCGTGTCCTCCTTGCTGTGACCTAGGGCCAGAGCAGGGATCCCCCGGTGGATCTACCTCTCTGCAGCACAGGTCAGACAAAGCGCTATTGATGGAGACATCCCCTGAGCCTCTAGGGCAGCGCCCATCTCTTCCCTGATGTCTCTGCCTGAGGGGTGGCCCTGGGGCTGTGTGTTTAGCTTATTTGAGGGTCAAAGGGTCCACAGCTATTGGCTACAGGAATTATTCACACTGTGCATTGTGCCCAGTAGCACCTAGGATGGGAGTGTTTGGAGGGATTCTCTGGGCAAGCTGTGACACAAGCCAACAAAAGACAGGAAATTCAGCATTAAGGCCCCCAGCTGCCCATCTATCCTTAACCCCCCATGGTTCTGTCAGCCTTTCACACCGGTGTGAGCTAAGGGCACAATGTGTAGGTGTAGTTTGGCACAGTTGTTAATCACTTGTGTGCTGCCAAGCACACCAGGGACACAGGAGCCTCATGGAGGTGCCCCCATATCTCCTGGACACCATGTATCCCTGGAATATCTGTGCTTCAGAACAACGTCACGGCTGCCCAGCAGCTCCTGGATAATTATGCAGGGAAAAGGTTAATGGATGTTTCTTCCCAAACATCTGAGACATGAACCACCCAGGAAGCAAAAAAGCCCCAACAACCTCTATTTCACTAGCAAGGCTGGAGTGTTCAGTCTAAGGAGTGAGGTGCCATACCTGTCCAATGGATTTCCCACCCTCACGTGGGTGTTGTGATGCTCCGATGCTATGGTAATGGGAGCTATTAGCAGCCTCCCAGACAGACATTCCATAGGCTCCATTGAAAACACCAGCTTCCTCACAAAGAGCTACGTCCATTGAGGTCCATTACCTGGCCTCAGGCTTTGTGCACTGGAAGTGTGAATTGTATCTAACAATCCGCTGGGGGTGTTTTGAAGTGAATAACATTCGCTGTGTGGCAGCCATAGTACAAAACACCTTCGGATCATGGGCATCCTGTTTTCTTCCGGTTCTGACACTGGCTGAACAGTCAGGGAGAGAAAACATTCTTTCCTTCTCAAACATTAACTCTTCTTTTCAGTACTCACAGGACATTAGTACAGTTAGTGCACTCAGCCTATAATCGTAGATTAACTAAGCCTCCCAACCCCTCAGCATAGTGGGGCAATATTAGCTTCCTTCGATAGATAGGGAAATTAAGGCAGAAATGTTAAATGACTTCCCCAAAAAGTCAGTATAAGATCCAGGACTAGCTTAGGACTTCCCAGCCCCAGGTCTACACTACTGGACCAGACCTCTTCTTTAGGTGTGGAGGGTGTTTTGTCTAGACTAGAGATCAGACTGAAGAGTAGGAGCCGGGAGTCAGGACTCCTGGGTTCTATTTCCATTCTGTCACTGACTCCCCAGGTTTCACTGCTCCAAGCCTTCTTCTCCATCTATAACATGGGATAATAAAAATAGACCTTCCACACAGGAGGGGTTTTTCATTAATACTTTTATGGTACTTTGCTTTTACGCTTTTAACGCAGCCTGTGAGCAGTCCAGCACTGTCCTGAGCATCTCAGATCCTGCATATTAGGTCTTGCTCCCCTTTATGTTCACTGTCACCATAATAGTGTCACTTGGAATTAATGATCTTCATGCTCAATGTGTCCCTGAATCCATAATGTCTGGTCACTTTGGTAAAAAAAACCACCCCAGAATGCTGGGGAACTGACACAAACACAGCCTTGATGTTTCAGCCCGCCAAAAGGCCAGCAATCAGTACAGGTCCTTGGAACACATGAGAGCTCTTATTAGCAGTCAGCATTTTACATGTGCTGATGACTGCCAGATCTCTATGACCCATCATCATCCCCTTCATTATGATTCATATTGCAGCAGCACAGAAAAGGCCCAGCTGAGATGGCATGGAGCCCTGGAATCCACTCCCTCCCAACTAGCCTTCAGTTCCGGCTGGCGTTTTTGCAGGCTGCTCCTTCCCATAAAGGCATGTCCCTTTTCTGGTGGGTGAGCTGGCATGGGGCTGCTATACACATCTTCCTCTATCTGTGCTCCTCATGTTTGCTATTGAGGGGCCTTGCATAAGCCTCCCGAGACATCTGCTATTGAATCTGTCAATATGCTGCAGCATTGCCTTCATGAGCACCTGACAAGATTGACAGAACACAAGCTTCATCGCTCCTGATTTTGATCTGGAGGAGATTTCCTTAGGCCAAATTTTCTGCAGTTGGCTGAATGCACCTCTGTCCTCTGCTGAACAAACTGGGTCCATACACAGTCTTCTGCGCGATCTATGGAGATCGCCTTCCCCCAGTGTGATGGCGCCTCACAGGGCAAAGTGTGAATTCAGAGATTTCCAGCAGCAATTTGCTACCAATAGCCAAAATGTTCTTGTTTTTCTCCCTCTAGCAATATCACTGGCTTTGTTTCCAATAAAAAGTCATGGACAAAAATGAGCGTCTCTATTTTTTATCTCGATTTCTTCTTCCTGGATTAATTTTTATGTAGCAACTTCAATATTAAGAGATTAGTGCTCAAAATTTTACTCTTATTCAGCTCCTAGATAAACATCACTTAATTTCTGGACACTGACTAAATGTATCCTAGTCCAAAAGAAGTACTAATCCAGAGGTAAAACAATGAGTAACATTTTACTCAAGGCCATGTCATTTCCTAGATCTAAGTCCTAATAAAGTACACACAAATACTTGGAATAGTCTGCATAAACTAAGCGCTGTTAACAAGCAAGCAGGGAGCTGTCAGATCAAGGGTGGGCAAATTACAGCCCAGGGGCCATATCCAGCCCACGGGACTGTCCTGCCCAGCCCCTGAGCTCCCGACCGGGGAGGCTCCCCCCAACCCCTCCCCTGCTGTCCCCTCTCCCCCGCAACCTCAGCGCGCTGCGCAGACAGCTCTCCGGCCCACTGATCCTGGGCAGCACTGCAGCGGCGTAGCTGGCTCCAGCGGGGCTGCATGCTCCTGACACTCTAAGCAGCATGGTAAGGGGGGAGGGGCAGCACGTCTAGCTCTGATTCTCTTTTCTGTTATGCAAGAATAAATCAGGATGCCAATGGAGTTACATCAGTATAAAGCAGGTATGACAGGAGAATTAGGTTCAGGCCTATTCTAGAAGAAGGACATTTTCTATATTTTCTAGCAACCCCTGACTGCCTTTTATGATCCTCATAACTGTGATCAGTTCTCTCAGTGGATAGTATCATTTTACTGATACTTCCCAGCAGGCGCTCCAGGCTGGAGAAGTGGAGCAGGAGTCAGGGAATCCAGCTCCCACTTGAATGCACAGGAAGAGGGCGATTCCAAGTTGTTGCACAGTAAATCCTGGTATTCTTTGAAAATAAGTTTTGGTTAATTGAATATTGGAGACTCTTACATTTTTTAACAACTACAATATACCTTGAAGCAGTTTGGAACCCCCTGTTTTCAGGTGTCTGCAAATGGGAGATTCATTCCCTGAGCCCTACACACTCTAATCCGATTGTCAGTCTGGCACAGGCATGGGCAAACTTTTTGGCCCAAGGGACACATCAGGGTTCCAAAATTGTATGAAGGGCCAGGTAGGGAAGGCTGTGCCTCCCCAAACAGCATGGCCCTGCCCCCATTTGACTCCCACCCACTTCCTGCCCCCTCAGAACCCCTAACCCATCAAACCCCCCCTGCTCCTTGTCCCCTGACCACCCCCTCCAGAGACCCCCCATCCTAACTGTCCCTCAAGGGCCCCAACTGTTGCCTGTCCCCCTGACTGCCCTGACCCCTATCCATACCCCCGGAATCAGACCATATTTCTATCTAGAAAATATATAATTAACTATGCAAGGTATTCCTTAATCCCTATAATTTACCTCCATGTTTCAGTGATGCGTTCTGTCATCAATGGATTGTTGCTTTCTTGTTGTTCTATATGAACTCTCTCATAAGTTCAAAAACATCAGCAAACTCAAGCTCTACATAACCTTTTATGAATGTTCCATCAGATACCCAGGCAGATACCCAGATACCGTTCTAAGTATAGGGCTTGAAACTGCCTCTTTGCAATCTCCCAGGCATGCAAGCAAACAGCTGGGTAATTTCTCTGCAGGATAAGTCTCATATGGCATCTGGCCCATTTGTAAAGCCTCTCTGCTCCCTCAATTCTTGGTTTCCCAGGAATGCAGTAGCATTTTGGGACTATCCACAAATCTGCCCATCCGTGCTGTGCAAAGCTCTCATGCAGTCAACAAAGCAAAGCAACTGTAATCCTTCAACAACATGATGCAGCTGCTATATCACCAATAGTGAATGGATGAGGGCAAGTGCATGCGTGTCAATGATTGTGTGCATCAAAGGTAAGTGTGTGCAAGTGTGTGTTGGGATGATCAGTGTGGTTACTTGTGTTATGGATGATAGGGCATGGAATGAAAGTTTCTCGGGAGTTTGTGGAGTATCTCTATGTTTCCTGTAGCTGTGTGAATATCCACCAACAGAAGTGGTTGAAAATTTTGGAAAATGAAAAATTTTGAAACCCCTCCGGATCTTTTTGAAGACAGTGACTTTTATTTTTACAAAATAATTGTTGCTTTTATTTTTGTTGACACTTTTCACTGATTATCATTTCCTATTTTCAAAATAAATCATTTTCAAAAATGGATTTGTATAATTGAAAAATTAAATTCCACCATGGCCAAAAAATTAACTTATTTTGACAATGGAAACCAATAAATGATAAATGAAAAATTTTGATTTGATAAAAATGTATGACAAAAATTGTGCTACATTTTTGGATACAAATATTTTTGAAAAATGAAAAAATTTTAACATTTTTCTTGACTTTACTTTTCATGTTTTGACTAGCTTTAATCAGAGCATGAGGATGTAAGTGTGTGTTGTGCATTGAGTAAGTATCTGTGGGTGTGTATATTTGCAGGTATGTGTATGAGTGTCAAGGAGAGTATTGGTCACTGTTCCTAGATCTGTGTATGTGGGAAATGGCTTGTGTAAATTTGTGAGAAGAGTGTATGCGTCTCAGTAAAAGTGTGAGTATGAAGCTCTACCTTTCAGTGTGTTTTAAATGCCAGCGTGCGCATGGAGAGTGCATATGCAGAGGGCTGCTGGAACAATTTTTGTATTGGGGGTGCTGTGAGCCATTGAAGCAAGCTGCAAACCCTTTATATAATGGAAACCATTTCAAGTCAAGGGCTGCTGCAGGACCACCACACCCTTAGCTCCAGCATCTGGGCACATGCATGAGAAAGACTGAAGGTGCATTTGGGAGAAAGTCTTTGTGGATGTTCCCAGGTTTAAATAACAGCAGGTGATGAGTGACAAAGACAAAATGCAGGATGAGTGCACAGGTGTCTGTCAGTGTGTTTATATGAGTTGGTGTAAATGTATATGCAAGGATGGCATAGCCACCAACTCAAATATTTTCAATGGACAACCCTCAGATATCCACCCCAAACACATCACAAACTCATCCACACCCATTACAATTTTACAGTTCAAACAACAAACACCTTTGTCTAAACCATGGGACCAGCCATGGGTGCTAGGATGGCTCCCCCACGTGCCAACTTCTTCATAGGCCTCCCTGAAGAAGAATTTCTGGACAAATGCACAAGAGATACACTGATGATATTTTCATCCTCTGGACAGACAACTTCAGCGCTCTCCTAGATTTCCACCACAACTTCAACAACCACCAATCATCCATTAAACTCTCTCTGGAAAACTTCCAAACCAGCATCAACTTCCTGGACATCATAATCAGCTTCAACAAAGGAACCCTACAGATGATATACATGGATCACCCCACCTACCTTCATGGATCCAGCAACCACCTTAAACACACTGGGAAATCTGTTATCTACAGGCAGGCACTCAGACAGTACAGAATATGGTCCAAGGAGAAAGTGTGGGATATACACCTTAGTTCACTCAAAACTGCCCTCACCGAACAAGAACACTCCACCAGAGTCCATCACATCATGGAATAGGCCACCAAGAGAACCTGCTTCAATACAGAAATAAAACTTCATCTGACCATAGGCGCTGACTCCGTGGGTGCTCTGGGGCCAGAGCATCCACGGGGAAAATTGGTGGGTGCAGAGCACCCACCGGCAGCTCCCCACCCCGCTGCCCCTGCCCAAGTTCACCTCCGCTCCACCTCCTCCCCTGAGTGTGCTGCCGCGGATCCGCTTTTCCTCCCTTCCTCCCTCCCTTTCTGTGAAACAGCCATTTGGTGCAGCAAGCCTAGGAGAAGCGGAGCAGCAGCAGTGCAGTCAGGAAAGGAGGGGGAGCGGAGGTGAGCTGGGGTGGGGAGCGTTTCCTCTGCCCCCCTCCAGGTTACTTCCTTTGGCCCTCCCCGCACCCCCTCTGCCCTAGCTCACCTCTGCTCTGCTTCCTCTCCTGAGCACACCGCTGCTCCGCTTCTTCCCCCTCCTTCCCAGGCTTGCAGCGCGAAACAGCTATTTTGCTTGTCTACACTTGTCTACACTTACAACACTGCATCGGTGCAGCTGTGCCGCTGTAGTGCTTAGTGAAGACACTACCTATACCAATGGGAGAAGTTCTCCTGTCGGGTAGGTACTCCACCTCCTTGAGAGGCGGTAGCTACGTCCGCAGGAGCAGCCTCCCCAGTTGACATAGCGCTGTCTACACTGGGGGTTAGACTGGCTTAACTAAGTTGCTCAGGGATGTGGATTTTCTGCACACCTTCTTAGCAAATATGCAACATGTCTCATCTGGCATATCACCAGGATTCATCACCAGATTTGGTCTGCTTCCCCGGTCCAGCTCGGCTACTGATGGGGAGTGTGACGTGAACGCTTACCAACATAAGTCTGCGGTGTAGACAGGGCTTAGTACCTTTCCCAGTCCTGAAGAAGAGCTCTGGGTAGCTTCAAAGCTTCTCTCTCTCACCAACAGAAGTGGGTTCAAGAAACCATCTTACCTCACCCACCTGGTCTCTCTCTGTCTATGTCTATACTAGAGACACCCCTGAATGCATATGTTTGGCTGACAGTGTAGACATGGCCTTAATGTACTCAAAACAACTACTTAGAGGCAGCCTTCCTGGTCTTGTGGCCATGCTAGGAGCTGTGTGTATTCCCTGGGTGTGTTTTTGACAGGTCAGTATTTGTGGAACAGGTGTATCAGCTCGGGGGCCCGGCCAGGCCCTGGAGGCAGATTCTGAGCTCGCTGACCCCAGCGCCCACTTCCCAGGAGTGGCTGGCGGAGCTGGGGGCAGCGGAGTTACCCTGGGTGCCCAGGAGATCCCTCTGGCCCCTGGGCTGTGCCCGGGCGTGCAGACCTGTTGTGGGTTGTTGTAGGGCCGCTTGGAGTAGCGGCTGGATTTGGTGCAGAGTTGTAAGAAGCAGCCACGGGAAGGGCCGAAAATGGCATCGCCTCCCCTCCGGAGGAGCCGCTGATAGCCAGGCTCCCAACTCAAGGCGCGTTCAGCGAGACCCCCGTCCCCGCGCGGGGCCGCCTCCCCCGCCGGAGGGACCCCGAGAGCGGCAGGGCAGGAAGGGCCGGGGCGGGGCCGAAGCGAGAGGCCGGGCTGGGCGCGCACCGGGGGAAGGAGCCGCCCGGGAGCGGGGCGCGTTCGGGTCCCCGGCTCGCTCCACGCCCGCTGGCGGCCGGAGGTTGCGCTCCGGTGGCTGGGGAGAGGCGCGGCGCGGAGCCCCGCAATGGGGGCTCCGCGCTGGGCGCGGCTCTGCCTCCTGCTCCTGGCGGCGGTAACGCTCTGGGTGCTCCTGTGTGGGCACGACCGAGACACGCAGGCTCCCCCGAAGCCCAGGTAAGGCGGCGGCGGGGGGGTTGGAGCTTATAGTTCCCGAGAACTTCTGGCGACAGCACAGCGCCCTGCGGTAGACCGCAGCGCAACACATGCTCTGCGATGGGGCCGGGGCACACAGAGCAAAAGACGGACGGACAGACAGACACAGAGCAAGGAACGCGCACATGGAGCGAGGGAGAGACGGACAGACACACAGAGAGAGCAAAGAACACACACACGGAGCGAAGGACGGACGGACAGACACGCACACAGAGAGCAAAGAACCCACACAGGGAGCGAAAGACGGACGGACAGACACACACACACAGAGCAAAGAACACACACATGGAGGGAAGGACGGACGGACAGACAGACACAGTGAAGGACAGACAGAGCAAAGGATACACACATGGAGCGAAAGAAAAGATGGACAGACACAGTTAAGGACAGACACAGAGAGCAAGGAACACACACATGGAATGAAGGACGGAGAGACAGAACAAAGAACACACACATGGAGCTAAGGATGGATGGACAGACAGACACACAGAGCAAGGAACACACACATGGAATGACAGATGAACAGACAGCAAAGAACACGCAGATGGAACGAATGGATGGACAGACAGTGAAGGACAGGACAGACACACACATGGAGCGAAGGACAGACACACACACACGGAGCAAGGAACACACATGGAATGGACGGACAGGTGGACAGACAGAGCAAAGAACACACACAAGGAGTGATGGAAGGACAGAGAGATACATGTAGTGAAGGACAGATGGACACACAGAGCAAAGAATGGACAGACAGACACAGGGAGCCAAGGACACACACATGGAGCAAAGGACAGACATGGAGACAACAGAGTGGAAAACACCACCGGTCTCTAGAGCATGAGGCAGGCAGCAAAGCCAGGAGAGAAGAGGGGCATTTTAATCTGGGCCTCAAGGGGTGCTGGGAGTGAAAGAAGACAGGGAATGTTAAGGGCATAGGGATAAGAGATTAGCCAGGCTGCCCTGAGCTTTCTGTCAAGCCTTGGGATGTTTTGGCCAAGGGCTGTGTAATGTGCCACGGAGAGTCCCTCTCTGGGCCCAAACCTGCAAGGGGCGGAGAGCCCTCCATTAAATTGGTTTACATCAGGCCTGCACATCATGCGGCCCGCATGGGCTCACTGTGCAGCCTGCAGGGCATGAGTAGGGGTGGGGCAAGCCAAGTGGTGGGGTAGGAGGAAGCGGATGGGGGCAGGGCGAGGGTGAGGCTTTTTGGCCCGCAGCTGAGTTTTTTGCAGTAATGTGGCCCTCGCTGCTTTCCGAGTTGTGCAGGCCTGGTTTACATGATTGAGCCCCCCCCCCACACAGCACTAGAGCTTCAGCTGGTGTAAATCAGCATAGCTCCAGTGACCTAGACAAGAGCTACGCGGATTTACTTAACCCATCTGCAGATCTGGACCCTGGACTTCAATGGGCCGAGGCTGATTCATCCCAGCTGGTGCTGCAGTCCTCTGAATTCAGTAGAGCAGTGCTGATGTACACCTGCTGGAGGCCTGTCCCCCAGCGCTTTGAATGCACCTATGGCACCTTCTGATCACTGACCTGGGGAGATTCCCAGCTCCTGCTAAACTTCATGAACACCGTTTCCTAATCTCCTGGGATCGGCCCTGCTCAGCTGCCAGGCCCTTAAAGGACCCCAGGAGGGTTCTATCCACTGCCAACCCAGATAGTGAAAATGTTGAAGTAGCTTGCAATGTAGTGGCCATGTATGTGGGAGGTGAGTTTCACTGTGGGGCATTTTACTTTCAGGGGAATAATCCATCCTGCTTTGCTGGGAGGATCTCGTAGCTTGTGCCATATTTGCACTTGCATTTACCTCTAGGAGCGTTGCTCGCCTCTGTGTCACGCTACTTTGGACCATGTAGACGGATGTAAGCAGAGTGGATGTAACAAGTGATGAAGGGAGGTGGTTTTTACGGTAACAGCCTGCAAGTGAGTCAGTGACCGGTACTGGCATCTCTCTGTGCTATATGTAAATCCAGTGGAAATCACCCAGCCGTGGGGATTGGGGATTCATTTGGATATTACTGTGGATCTCAGACATGATCCACACCCTCCCTCCTTTCTGGCCCTCATCTAGCAAAGCTGTGCTAAATTCTCCCTGTCCCTAATATGTATTTCTAATCCTGTGGTTCCTTCTCTGCTGGGAAATGGCATAACTGGAAACCTCTTTACCCCTGCTGCTCTCTGCAGCACTGTTTAAAGGTCAAGCAGCAGTGGACAAGTTGTAGGGCAGCCGCATTTCTGCACCCCCGTGTCTGTACTGAACAACAATATCTTGTAATCAGGAGAGAAGACGATGACTTGGCTCTCATATAGACCTTTTCATCCAACAGTGTGCTGTAGAAAGTATTATTGTCCCATTTTATGGATGGGGAAACAGAGGCATAGCGAGATGAAGTGATTTCTACAGTGTGCTGTAGAAAGTATTATTGTCCTGTTTTATGAATGGGGAAAGAGAGGCATAGCGAGATGAAGTGATTTGAACAGCAGGCCATTGTCAGAGTTGGAAGCAGAAATCAAGACTCCTGACCCCCCCATCCCCAGTCCAGTGCAACAGCCATTGGACAACGCTGCTTCCTGGGGGTGAAGGGGATGGTAAAAAGGAGGAGTATATTAATAAAATCCTAATCCCAAAACAAAGTTCAAAGTACCAACCTGGATCATTAATGTCCCTACGTTCTAAACAAAACAGCAACGCCTGCCACCCCACAATAAATCCAAACACCTAAACCTAAACCCAAACTATGCAACCAGAGACCCGGAACCAAATTCCTTATCTCTGTGCACTCCATTGAACTATAATTACTTCCCTTGAATCATAAACCTAAGCCAATCTGCATCCGAACTGATAACTTCAAGGCCATTTCTGTAACTCAAGGGCCATGTTGTGTTTGTTTAGTCTGTATAGCCAAGTGCAAGGCCACGGAAGTCAATGGCAGTTTAAAGGAAGCATGCTGTTCCTGCACCACCTACTAGACTGGGAGAGGAGCGGCTGCCTTGCTTCATTTTATAGGTAGCTGAATTTCACAGCCGTCTCATTATTTAATGACCCTTCCAGATAAGAGGTGCAACATACATGCAAGCTGTTCCTATGTCCATGCCCACTTCCACTCTGTGAGTCTGATTCTCCAGTGCCTTTGCACAGCCAGTCACACCTGTTCAAAATGGATGTAAAATGCCACACAATCTAAATACGATGTTCCAGAGCTATGAGCATGAGCTGCTACTTCTTGAGCTCAAGCTCCTTGGCTGCTTGTTACAGGTGCAATCCTCTGGCTTGGCACGGAGGGGGACCTGTAACACACACTTGCTCACCAGTGGGTAGGGTGACCAGATGTCCCCATTTTATAGGGACAGTTCCGATTTTGGGGTCTTTTTTTTTATATAGGCTCCTATTACCCCCCACTCCCGTCCCGATTTTTCACATTTGCTGTCTGGTCACCCTACCAGTGGGTGACAGGTGTACAGGGTGCAAACCAGTGCAGAATCTCAAATACCTAAAGCCTTAGTCCTTAGGATTTCATGGAACATAAAGGCTTGGCTCCTATTTTTCTTTCCAGATAACTGACTTCGAAACATCCGGTGTTGGCAGGATGGGAATGATTAGCGTTGCCGTTAATTATTAGCACACAGGAAAAGGCTGTTGACATTTCCATAGCTCCGTCTGCCCTTGTCCGCCAGTGTGATCCTGGGAGGGGTGGGCAGCTGTGGGAGTTCCACATCTCACAGCAGGGGCTCAGCACTTTGCAGAGCAAGGCCTTTTTCTGGAAGGCCCTGCTTGGGCTCCCACTTCTGTGGATTTGCTTAGCCCTTGAGCGTGTGCTTAAGGCAGTGGAGTTCCACAGGGGTATCTACAGGGACTGCGGTGGGGAATTGAGCCATTGGACATACCATCTTTTTAGATTCCAGAGCTAGTAACTCAACCCACCTGCACACTTTGGGGAGACTGAAAGATCCTAGGAAGGGCTGCCAGCAGACACAAGGTCAGAGTGGTGCTTTGGGGCATCACGTGGTGACGTCATGACCTTTCGAGGTGATGCCCTGACAGGGAACCTGGGGTGACTGCAGCACTAGGCAGGCCTTGCAATGCCCTGATGTTACTGCTTTATGTCATGGTCTTGCTCCAGGAACGTGCAAGGAAGTGACCTGCCAGCAGAGGCGTGCGCGCATGTGAGGCATCAAATCACACAAGCAGGCACCCTGGTAATATAGGGCCTGAGGAGATCCTGGAATGCCTCAGGGCTTGACAAGCTTTGAGTAAACTACATCGGGCTTAAGGCTGAGATTTTCAAACGAGCCTAAGGGAGTTAGGCCCGCTAATGCCACTAGAATACAGTGAGAGTCAGGCACCTAATTCCTTAGGCAGCCTCACTGCCCCTGCCAAGCCTACTCTTCTTACTGGGGGAAGCATTTTAATAAACCACTTCTCCCCCAGTAAATACCTCAAATTTACACACAGCAGTTTAAAAAGTGGCCCCAGAACCACCTGTCTTTCCAGGAATGTATCAGGGGCCTGATCCAAAGCTCACTAAAGACAGTGGAAAGGCTCCCATTGACTTCAGTAGCCTTCGGCTTAGGCCCTGCGTGAGTAACCCTTCCTGATGCTCGTGCAGCGAAGTGGGTGTGATTCTCACCTGAGGGAGGAGGCAGGGTGTGTTCTAAGAATCAGGTCGTAGGTGGCCTGTGGGAGGGTTCTGTTGCTCCAGCTAGGGATGAAGGACCCAGGTTCAGGACTGACCCACAGCTTTTGGGACAGTAGCAACCCCAAGAAGGGGATGGGATGACCCCTTGTGGCAGAGGGGCTGCAGGCCAGGTGTAAATTCCCCTACATTCCAGGGAATTCCCCCTGCTGTAGGAGCCTCTGCACCAGCCCTGGGTGCTGGAGTGTCCTGGAACATGAACGGGTATGACTGAGGCAGGCCTGCACTGGGGAACTTCCGCACCCCTGCCATGGGCCAGAGTAACCGTTATGGGAGGGAGGGAGCATACAAAGTAGGGCACCCGGTAAAGGGTTGTTCTAAATCAGGGGTCTCAAACATGTGGCCCGCGGGCCGCAGAAGCCCTTCCTTGCGGCCTGCCAAGCTCCCTGGTGCCCTGCCCACCACAGCAGTTTCCGGGAGGGAGGGGCCAGAAGCGGAGGCTTCTCTGCTGCCTGGTTGGGCCTCTGCATTTGAAAAAAGCTTGAATCATCTGAGGCAGGTAATTTCCTGTTAAATTAGATTTGTTTGCTTGTGTTTCCAGCTCTGGACTTCCTATATTGCTCTTGCTTTGTTTGCCAAACAGCTATTGGCGGTGCCTAGTGCATTCCAGGAGGGAGTGGGGAGCTGCATGCTCAGAGGAGGAGGTGGGGCAGGGGCGGGACCTCATAAAAGGGGTGGAGTGTGGGCGGGGCCGGAGGCAGCAGGGTGGGGCATGTCAGTGATGCAGCCCTCGGGCCAGTGCTCTAGTCCTCATGTGGCCCTAGTGGTCATTTGAGTTTGAGACCCCTGTTCTAAATAGCACTGGGGCCTGTACATGCCCTTGAGATCCCCTAAAAGAGCAGGTACAAATCCTTTCTCTCTTGGTCCCTGCACCGATGCCTGTGCAAGCCAAAGGATGAATGGGCCCAGTGAGTTCAGACTGCTGGTTTGACAGCACTCAGTGCTCAATCACCACAAAGCACTGGGAGTGCTTTGATCTCCCAGCGCCAGGCGCCTTAGAAAAATCGTAGGGGTGGGATTTCCAAAAATGATTGGCCTAACTCTGCTGCCATTGACATCAAGGCAATGCAGAGTGCTTTTGAAAAGTGGATGAGAGAGACATCTTACAGCATTTCAGAGCCACGGGAAGATGTTCTCTCACCTGTGTTACTGAGTTTGCTGGCAGATTGCAAGTTTTTCTGCCTGTTTTGATTTTTCCAACCTGTCTCTTGAAACATGTAAGGTTTTGATCAGAGGTAGGCCCAGCCCAGGGCTGAACCCCTCTTCACCTTTGAGAACAGTCGACTGTAGATCTAATTCCAGCTCTGAATGTCATGACTCTGCTCCTCTGACTCTTCTTTTTAGCTCATTGCATTTTGCAATAGAGTTCCAGGCAGATATACATATGTGCCTTAAGCCTTATTTTAGCAGGAATGGTCTGTACAGGATTTAAAGCTCTTTATAACTCCACATACTGTAAGGTCCCTGGAATGCAGTCTCTTGAGAGGGAAGGGGACGATCTTTCTTTTTAGTCAGGACTTTTCTTGGAGAAAGGGAACAAAATATCCTGTGCCACTTAATTGTTTCACAGACATATGCCTCAGAGATTCAGATCTTATCATCTCTGCAAACAAAGCATCTGAGAAAGAAGGGTGGGGAGTCTCAGATAAACTATATTCCCTTTCGCAAGCCTCCCAGGCAAAGTCTGATCACAGTTTGGCAGGTTGGGGTAGACACACTATTTCTAAGGGCATGGTTACACTTACAGGTTTATAGCGCTATTGGTTATAGCTGTCCTCATATACAGCTATAGGGATAAGTAACAAAGAGTCCTGTGGCACCTTAAAGACTAACTAAAGTTAGTCTTTAAGGTGCCACAGGACTCTTTGTTACTTCTGCAATTCCAGATTAACACGGCTACCCCTCTGATTCCTGACAGCTATAGGGATAGTGCTATAGCGTGTCCACACTGAGACCCGCCAGCGGTATAGCATGGCCACATTTGCGGCACTTGCAGCAGCACGGGAGTGGTGCATTATGGGCAGCTATCCCAGCGTTCAGCTGGGTGCAACCTGCTTTTCAAATGGGGGAGGTGAGGGGAAACGTGTGTATGCGCAGGGAGAGAGTTCGTCCTTCTGAGAGCCTGTCAGTAAGTGTTCTTCGACAGAGAAGACTAGCAGTCTTTGTATTTCACACAGGCTCCCTCTGTAAACATTTGTATTGCTTATCTGCCGAGTTAAGAGAAAAACTCTGAAAAGGTACTTCCGCATTCCTCCAGCCAAGTTCAAAACAGAGGGAAGAGACATCAATTGCCTTAAATGGCTCCAGGCATCTCAAAAGATCACTTGTAGTGGGTGTCCACATTCTCGCCGTAGCGCTACAGCGGAAGCGCTACAGCCCTTATTCCCCGTGCGAGGTGGATTACCAGTAGTGCTATAACTCCGAGGTTATAGCGCTCTACGTGCCTCGCCAGTGTGGACGGGTAGGAGGTTATAGCACTCCTGGTGGCTTTATAGCGCTATAAAGTGCCAGTGTAACCAAGGCCTCAGCATGGATGACTTGACTACCTGAGTCTGAAGGATATTCAGAGATGGGAAGGGGATAAATCTTAGGAATAGTCCCAGTTCAAAGCATCATCCCTGTGACTTCAGTGGACTTAAGTACATGCTTAAATGTAAGCATATAACTTCCAGTGGGCTGGCTAGCAATACACCTGAGCAAAGCCTTGCTGTTGGGTCTGACCTCTCTGTGGTCTCAGGGCATTGTCCCAGGAGCAGCTCAGGGTGAGAACTTCAGGTGAGAGCAGAGCAGGTCTGGCTACCATCCCTGTGCTCCTATAACACAGGCAGGGATGACTGACAGGGATTATCAGCCTCTTACTAGAGAGCATGGGGAATTTTTTTAAGTTATGTTGGGTATTGGATACGGCCATGGGGAGCTAGATGGATCACCCCCAGGATGCACTGCGAATTTCTCTGTTTCGCCTTTGGGCTGGGCTTCCTCCAGAACTCATCGATGGTGCTCCTTTGATTGGCTAGCCTTGGGTGCTGCAGCAGCTGGGGGCCTGATGTGCTTAATTAAAATACAACCAAGACCCACTCTGTGGTTTGCTGCTGCGTATCCCGTTCAGCAAACAAAAAATGTATTGCTGCCGGCACAAGATTTCCAAACTCATTCCACCAATGACGTCTGCTTTGATGGGCCCGTAGTGCTTGCAGTTTGAGGAAGCATGGTACCAGTGAGCAGCCTGCTGTGTAAGGACAGCAGTGACTACCCAGCTGCCCTGCACTTTAGCCTCTGAACACCCTTTGCAATGGACACGTGACTATGAATAAAATATTCTGGTATAATTTGGCTTCCCAGGCAGTTCGTAAAGAGCAAATGTGTTTGGGTAGGGCAGATTCATTTAGATTGCTATCTGAATCACACAGCCACACATGGGGAGCTGAGGCTAGAACACCTCCTCTAGCTTCAAGAACTCTGCCTCTTCATGGTGAGTTCCCAGTAGCAGGTCTGTTATCCTCTCTGTACTCCAGCCACTAGTGGGACGGCATCAGCTGAAGGCCCAGGGGGTGAGCAAGGCATTTCAGTACATGCTTAACTTTATGTGGCATTGATTCAGGCATGGGCTGGAAGTGGATAGAGCCACTTTATCCCTGCTACATGCTGTGACAGTTTCTAACCAGGATAACCCTTTGAGTGTTCAGACCTGTTCCCATGTGTCCCAAGGGACTCTGCCCCTCTAGGCTTGCCAGTAGCAGCTGCCATCTTGATGTGGTCACCAGCAGGTGACAAGTTGGCACTGATGGCATCCACCACATCGGGTTGCTGGCTAGGGAGCAGGGTCTTTGGCACCTGTTTCTCATCTGGTCCATATCACTGAATTGGAAGCTCTGTGAGTGTCAGCCCTGGTGCATGCCGCACAAAAGGCGCCAGGGTATATCTGCCCTTCGAGTTGGGGGCTGGTCTGAGTTCAAGGACACGTACCTGCTCTAGCTCCAATCAAGCCAGTGCGCTAAAAATAGAGCACAAGCAGCGAGAGTGGCTAGCTGTGCTGGGTGTGCATCCAGGCTCTCAGAAGGGTACTCAGATACAGTTACTCAGGTTGGCTAGCCTTACCTGCTGGGACTGTGCTTTGTTTTCAGCTTGATCAGAGCCAGTACCAGTGTGTCTCCTTGAGCTGAAAACTACACTCCCAGCTTGAAGTGCGGACATAGTCACAGTGCCTGCACCTGGCCTGAAGCTGAGGCCTTGCCAGAGAGCCTGAGTCCATCAGGAAAGGCCAAGCAGAGGAGTCAGGCATGAGCTGTCTCTTAGAGGGAGTGAGGCTTGAGGAAGAAGGTGGCAAGGTCTCAGGGTGGGTGTACTTCAGTTTTTGCCTGGAGGTGGCAAAGTTTTTCTCAGGAATCTCAGGCGAACGTGCGCTGGGTCAGCCAAAAATATCCTGAGCCCATAGTGGGTCTGGAATGGGTAGACCAAAGCCCTGTAATGTCATAAACTAATCAAATGTCACCACTGGGCAATAAGAGACCCAGAGCTCCTCAGAGGTCACTGCTAGAGCACCCCTACTTGGGGCCTCATCTCAATCTCTCCTCCTCCCTCGCCACCCCTTTATCTTATCAGAAGTCTTGTTTCTTTCCCTTCCTCCCACCATGTACCAGCCTGTTTGCATAGCCCCTTCCATTCTCTCCAATCTCCGTTCAGCAGTGCAAAGTCTGTCAGTAGGTGGAAATATGCATGTAGGGAGTTAGAAAGAGCATGCTAGTATGTGGAACAAGAAATCTTTATGAAAAGGGGTTACTGTCCATGTACAAGGGCTACCTTTCAAATCCAAACCTCCACCTTGAGTCATTTTCTCTTCCCTAAATAGCCAAAGCAGTAGATTGTTCTCTATTGCCCACTTTGCAACCCTTCTTTTGCCAGCTATGGACATCTTCCACCTCCCTGAAAGCATCACAGTCATTTCATTGTTGCTTCAAGTTTGCAGAAGTGCCGAATACTTAAGCTAAAAGGGGGCTGCAGTCCTCAACCCTGGCCAGGCATACTGGGGAAAAAGGCAACTCACCATTACTGTATTTGTTAGGGGGTCAAAAGCACCTGCTGAACTGCCAGGTATCAAGTGAAACACGGCTCCACCATTAGTTTATTCAGATGACAGTAGAGTCTGCAGGTCTCATTTTGCACAGTGCTGTGCAAATACACAATTAGGCACCATCCCTCCCTGATGAGTTCACAATGTGGTTAGACAATGGTGAGGGAGAGGGAGAAGGAGAAAGTAAGTTGCCCAAGTCAAACAGCAGGTTAGCAGCAGACCTCGGACCAGAACTCACGCCTCCTGCCCTCTAATGCAGAGCTATTCAGGCCAGCCATACCAGACCAATCAGCAATTCCAAGGCCAGAAGGGATTTTGTGATCATCTAGTCTGAACTCCTATATAGCAGAGGCCAGAGAACTTCACCAAAGTAATTTCTAGAGCACAACCACCTGTCATGAGCCCATTGGATCATCAGTGAAAAGCAGAGGCTCAGAAGGTGGTGTAGGGGGAGCGAGGGGGAAGCCACTAAAGTGGTAAAAAGAAAAGAATTAGCCATGCTGCTAGCGGCTGGCTGAGACCAGGTTCACTGAGATTCAGCCCAGAAAGAGACACAAACTGCAGACTAAGCAGATTTATTTGAAGGAGGAGACAGGGGGAAAGGAGGGAAAAGGACTCAGTTGGCAATGCTGGTAAGATCTATGTTTTTGCTGCTCAGTAATTAGCATCTTTGCTTCCTCACCAACTGGTGCATTGGTTAAAGGAAAACACGCACTTGGTTTTTTGATCAGCAGTTCAATCAGAAAGTTTTCCCAGCATGAAACAGTGCCTGGATATCACAGGAGGTAAATGGCCTGTATTGTATCTTAGAAAATAAAGAGGGATTTCACTCAGAGGAGGAAGCTACTGTGAAAGTGACATCCTTCCTGATACTACAGGCAACCCTGTCATTACAGTGTTTAAGGAGGATCCCTGAGCAGGCCAAAAGGAGGGGGTCATATCCCCTTGCTCCCGTTTGTTGCAGCTGTGCATTCAGCCCTGTTTGGTACATAAGAAACCACCCCAGGTATCATGTTAAGTAGGCAGAGGGCATTGGGGAATGGTGTACGTCCTGGGAACTTGGTGGAGCTACCTAGAAACCCAATCCCAGAGCGAACTCTGGCATTTTTCTTACAGAAACCTGGGAAGAAGGGCCAGGAGGCAGGCTCCATTATCTGCCTGACTCTGTCTGTCCCAGGTTCCTCAGACAATGTCTCTAACAACGTGCTTCTTGTCTCATCCACAGTAAGGGATTTTAATACAGGCACCTGATGATACGCATCCCCTCCCCAGCTGGCCCCCTTCATCCAGAACCGAGACTGCCACAGGAGTCGCTTTGAAGTGAACCTTCTGTTTGCCATTGAATAGGAACCCTTTTTCCCCTTTCTGAGGGGGCCCAGCTGGCAGGCTGGGATGCGGAGTTGCTGTAAACTTATCTCTCCAGCCTCTGAAAGTATAAGTATGCAGGTGGCCTACAGCCTCTGGAAGGCAAGCTCTCATCAACTAGATCCACCTCTCTCTTGCACACAGCCCACACAAGCTGAGTGCCTGGTACTGTAAGCCCTCCGATCTCCTACAGAGAGCTTTCAAGATCGGGGCAGTTCTCCATGGAAGTCAAAGCAATTGCTCTGAGCAGTCTGGGCATTTACCCCAACTCTGTTGCACAGCCTTGATCAGCTTTGAGGCTTAGTGTGTTTTGAAGGTGATCCTGACATGCTGACAGCTGTCATTGTGGACAGAGTGGTAGAGATGGTGTAGTTAGGAGGGTATGTGCCCTTTGCTCCCCCTATCAAAGGTCGGTGGTTCTTTCTTGGCAGAAGCTGAGTACCAAGACCCTGCAGGACCCATGCAATCCATTTGGCTGGAGCCTGCCCAATAGTAGCTGAGATTCAGCCTTTGGAATTCATGCTCACAGGGAGTCAGCTAGTCACATACTTAGGTTCTATTTCAAAAGGGTCTGGGAGGCTTAGTGAGTAGATATGCAAACTGAGTGTGTCGTACAGTTGGTTAACTGATGTGCTTCCAGGATAGGAATCCTCCCAAACAGCACAGTATTGCACAGTTGCCCACAGGGCTGGCCTTACCATGAGGTGAACTGAAGCGGCTGCCTCAGGTGCCAGACTGGCGGCGGTGGGGCACCACTAGGACCCAAAGAGTAGAAAATTGTGTCTGCTGCTGATGCATATGTATTCTCTCTGCTCTAGATGCACAGAGATGTGGGGGTGCTGTGCTGGAGGAAGGAGGGCACAAGAGACCTTTCAATGTTTTGGTCCAAGCAAGGGGACCTGGAGGCGTCATTTGAGCTCCCTGCCTCAGGTGCCAAAATGTTGTGGGCCGGCCCTGGCTGCCCAAGTGTATTTTTTATCTCCACTGGAAAGTGGTGGGAACTGGCTGCTGGATTCCATGGGTTGATGTGCAGACATGTCATAGCTAATCCTGACTTGTTCTGATCACTCCCAAGAGAGGCTTAAGGAAGAAAAAGATACTGGAGAGGCTGAGACGTTCAAATTGGAGGCTGTCCAGACCAAGGCCTAGTTTCAGCCCATTATAGATGTAGGAGCCAGACATGGATTTCAGTGTTGGATCTGACTGAACTCTTCCCACTTTTGGCTGTGTTTCTATCCAGGGGTTTGGCCCGGGCCTTTCTTTGGTTTGTTTATTTAAAAACAACAACAACAACAGGAACATGAGTCTTGCAAAGGAGTAAAGAAAATAATCCAGTAGGTCGAAAGCTGGTGACTAAAAGACACTATTTGCAGAGAAATTCTCCTCCCTCAGAGAGGGAAACCCCTGTGAGCAGGTGACAATTGGCTTCCTGCCATAAAGTGATCTGCTGACAGGTAACCTCTCACCCCAAGGGGAACAGCAGGTAGTTTAAAGAAAGAAACCCCAAGGCTGCACCCTCAGTGACCTCCCATTCTGCTCTGGGCCATGTTACCATGGTGACTTTGGGAGCCATGTCAAGTCAGAGGGCTGGTCTGGAGGGCCAGAACTACCCGAGCGTGGATCTTGTGGTGCCATGCCATGAAGCTTATGTTTCTGGAAAGGGGTGGGATTCTCTTTGGAAAATGTGAATAAATCCAGTTTCCCCTGGGTGATTCTCCTGGACCGAAAGTCAGTGCTGAGAGCAGTGTGGTTCCAAAGAGACTGGATATCCAACCTGTAGGGGGTGCCACTCTGACCTGTTGTTGCTGCCCCTTCTCAGTGGGGCAGAATCAGAGAGACAATCCCTCACCTTTCAGGCCTGAGGTCAGAATGAAGGGATAGAAGGGAGGGCACAGGAAAATCAGACTTCGAGCTCACTGAGCCCAGCAGCTGGCATGGAGCTTCCATTTCACTGCCACGCATTTCTTCAGAGCACAGGGGCAGATTTGGATCTGCATTTACTGTTGACTTTGGACACTGCTGTTTGAACTCCAGGGCAATGGCATCTTGACCCACCTGGCAATGAGCCCATTGCCCTTTGTACCTGCAGGGGATAACAGAGACTCCGAGTGGGCTAAATCCTGAGCGAGCGAGAGCACCCTCCATTCCCATGGGCTTCAATAGGAGCTATGTGTCCTCAGCACCTCCCTGGGTTTAGCATGACGACTTCAGTGGAAGGGGCCCAACCTCGCACAGGATCAGGCTCCCAGGTCATAAGCAACTTGGTGCAGAGACCACAAACAAGCCTCACTAACATCCCAAGCCAGGGCTTGAACCCAGGTCTAAACTGGGAATTGGTCTGGCATCAGTGCCATTGCTAGCACAGATGGAGCGGCAAGAGCACTAGTACAGCCCAGGAGCTGGCATCTTTACCATTCTGTCATCTAGACCTGCTCAGAGCACAGTTGATGCCATGATGCTAAAAACACAGGAGCCCTGTCTACACTACAGCTGCACAGGTGGTAATCACAGATCTTACATTTGCCAGTGTAGATGCAGCTGGGCATGCAGGGCCAGAGCAAAGCTGCATGTCTGAGCTCCACTCAGGCTCATTATTGTCCCTTTGAGGCTTGACGAAAGGGTTGGTTCTCACTGCACCAGGCAGAGCATATTGAGGAAACACCAGGTGCTTTTCTGCTAGTTAGCATTGGCTAAAGCCGGATTAATCTCCCGACTCTGGGCTGGGACAGTCTGTGCCCTTTGGGGGCTGGGTTGTGTCTCATTCCCTGCATCACTGCCTTGATGGGCCACAGTTAATGTTTAAACAGGAACATTTTTTTGCTGAATGATTAATACCAGTTGTGAAGCTGACTCGCTGAATCCCAGCCTAAAACGCTTCTCCTTTCCTCAGCCTCTGACTCCAAACACTGTGCCCTCTTCTTCCTGAACCTCCTCTTCAGACTCACCCCCAGTGGACACAGCCATGGGCAAAGGCAGGACACGGTCCTAGCTCACGTGCCTCTGTTCTCAGCTACCTAAAAAGACAGAAGAACCTAGACTTGTCCTGTGCAATTGTGGCCTGTCTTTTTAAGAGGGCATTTCTTCTTGTGAAGGGTGCTAGCCATGAAAGTTGATGTTTCCTGTTTGTCCACAGGACAGTTACAGCATGGGCAGCTTCCCCTATGCGACCCTGCCAGTTCTCCTGGTTGGGGGGAGCCCTCTAGGATGGGGAGTTCAGTTTCCATTGGCCTCTCCACTGACTGCTTGGCTTCTCTTCTGAGAATGCCCATTTTGGGCAAATTGCATGGGTAGTTTCTCAGATGTGGACACATGCCCACTAAGAACTCATCTGAGACCCACCCACCCATTTCATGTGGGCCGTGAAATAGCTATCAGTTGCCAATGACTATAGCTCATCGGAAATTGCTTAACAGAACAGTTTTTTTTCGGAATATACTGATTGGACAAAGATCAAAATGTTTCCTGGGAATGTACCAATTTGGTCTAATGTTTCCTGGGAAGTTATCAACATGTATTTTGTTTGTACTGTTTTGACTTTGCTATCATGTTAAAAGAAGCATTTTGATAAGATCAGAGTGAAATATTTTCAGAATATTTCATTTTGCAAAAAGTTCTGCGAGAGACCTTTTGTTCCCAGTTGGGACAAAACCAAGTTTTGGAATCTTGGAGTTTCCCCTATGTTGGAAATTCCAAATGTTAACCAGCTCCACTAACGATTTACTCCTGACCAACCTGGGCTAGATTTTGACAAAAAAACCCGAGAGGTGACTGGCCCCTTAGAAACCTGCAGGATGGTCCAGTGTTCCCACTTTTTCTAATAAAACAATCACATCTGACTCCTTGAATTTCCCAGATTGCCCCACGTTCCACCATTGGGCTCATCAACTTGGTACTAGCTAATGTTGGTGAAGGGCTGGAGACACGAAAAGTTCTAAGGGCTCGGCTAATGGTGCAAAATACTATACATCTTTCATGCTCCTCGGGCATGCATGGAGTTCCTCAGTTGGGTGTACTGTATAGGGCTATAGGATAGATTAGTTCCTGCATGTTTCATGTTAGAAGATGTACGTGTCACAATAGGCAAAACTGTTGAGGGCCTGGCAATAAAGAGGGAAAATCCCTGGTTTGATGTAGAACCCAAGTCCCAGGGAGCCTTTCCAAGCCACTGTCCCCTGAATTTTCCATGAGGGCCCCCAACTTTTGCAAGTCTTCTGCCCCTCTACTTGAAACAGACACTGCTGGGTTCAAGGCCTTACCTTTTGGCCCATCGAGGCCACATTCAGATGTATCAGATCTCAGGTTGTCTCATTAATCCAGATGATACACAAATGACCTGCGCCGCTGCTGGTAGTCCTGTGATCACATGTTCTCACTTGGAGGGGAGAGGGGAGGCCTGATAGATATGGGAGGTGATGGCTTGGCTGCACCTTCTCCCCTGAGGCTCTCTCTGTGTGGTCTATTCTAGCCTGTTGCAGCAAGAGTCACTGCCCTGGGTGCCTGGAGGGATGTCCCTAAATGCTGGGAGCCACGGCCTGGGCAGAGAAAGCAGCATGGACAGGTGAGTGGTGCTGGGGTAAGGAGGAAATGAGTTGGCCTCTCTCATGTTTTTCCCCTGCAGATTGTTCTCACTGGGGGAGAGGGGACGGGGAGGGTTACTGTGGCCTCCGTCCTCTGCCTCTCTGCAGAGACTGCCAGCCAGGGGCTCGCTTGCTCCCAACTGCCCTCTCGTGATTGGACTGGAAGGAGGCCAGCAGCTCAGCTCATGGAGGATGCCAGGCACCTGCCGGATGGTGCCAGCTTTCCGTGCTGTCTGGACTGGAACTGGCCACCGCGTGGTTTATTCATTTCCATAATCTAACTCCATGGTTAGAGGGGAAAGGCCCCTAAGGCTCTGCTGCCCATCTCACCTCCCACCCCAGGCTGCATTAACCTCCAAGAGAGAGCCCGCACCAGGCCTGTTCGTCACCGAGGCCCTCAGATGTTACAGCCCAAATGGACAAGAGCTGTCACCCCCATTTTACAGAGGGAACTGGGGCAGAGAGCAATTAAGGGACTTGCCCATAGTGATGTAGGGCAGTTGGCAGAGGCAGTAACAAAATCCATAACGCCCGAGGGCACGCTCATTATCCTCCCCTTGTGCCAGGACACCGTGGGGCAGGGGGTTCTTTACTGTCATGTCCCTTGTTGCTGGGCAGCTTCCACCCCTCCAGCCAGATCCCCTTTCCATTTCTGGCCCCTTCCCGTGGGAAGAGAAAAGTCCAAACAAAACAAACCGGGAGTCTCCTGGCCATGATGCCCAGCCTTCAGTGCCCAGCTGGGACTCCTAGTGCCAAGGTTTATACTTCCCTCCCTTGCTTGGGGAGGGAACCCAGCCCCCGCACTCCTCTGGGTTCCAGCCCAGGGACCTGCGTGGGGCAGCTAAACGCTGCTCCTTACAATCCCTCACTGCTACTCTCGCCTTCGCCTTGTTTGTCAGCCTCTCTCACAGGGCTGCAGGCTCCACTACCTCTGATCTGTCTGTAGTTCAGTTTCCTCACGAGGCTTCTTCACAGCCAGCTGCTGAAAGGCTCCCTCAAGTCCACTCCCTGGCAACTGGCTTATGCCTCAGGCATTTAATGACTTTGTTGCTCATTAGCTCTCCCCTTAGCTCTTCTCTTAGAGCTAGATTCTCGTTCAGGCCAGCTGCAGGTCCTCAGCCAGCGTTACAGGAGGAGGCAGAATATATGCTGGCTCCCTTCCCAAAGCTCATCCAGACTGGCTGGGAGAGAGAGGAGCCTTGTCTCACCCACCCTGCAAGGCTCCTGATCCTAGGCCCTTAAAGAAACAATAACAAGTTTGCCCCCTAGACACAACTTATTCCTGGGACTGCTTCCTCTCTACCAATGTGTCCTGTTTTCCTAGGTCCATGCATACACTTGCCAGTGTCCAGAAACGTAAAGGGCCACGCCATGGGACAGAGGTGGACTGCCCCCTCGGCCCTGCTAACCTTAAGGGGACAGACTGACCCCATCACAGTGCTAGTCAAGTGCCTTAACCTAGGGCTTAATTTGTGCCTGGGCTTGCCACATCCGTTATGAAAATTAAAAAAAAAAAATTGCTTGAGCCCCAGCACCAATTTCATTATAAATTAAGAACAGCCTTAACTGCAGGACTAATCTTCTTCCCCAGGGACTGCAAATGGAGTCGCGAGGGCTCGCTGGGCATCTCAAACGGGGCTCCCAAAACCCAAGGCATGCAAAATTAGTGCACAGATTTGAACGCGTAGAGTAAAGTGACTAGCTTAAGGTCACACATTGACCCAGTATCGGAATTGGGACAAAACCCCGAGTCTCCTGACTCCTAGCCCCTCAGGCACTAATCATTCGACCATCGGGAATCCCAGTAGGAGGGATAGGAAGAGCGAAGCAGAAGCTGCTGTTGGATCTTATGATTTCCCAGCACATGAAAGAGAAATGCACAAAAGTGAAATGCAGCGAAAAAGGAATATTTAGCTCTTCTCTCTCTCTCTTTTCTTTTTTTTCTCCCCAGAGGGAAGCCATCTAAATATTCTTCTGAGCCTGGCAAGCCTAAACCCACCAAGAAACAGGTAACAAACCTATGCTTAGCACTGTCACTTTGTCCTTGGCTTTCCAAAGTTTTTAGTCAGTTTGGGGTCTGGGAAAAGAACCCAACGAGGAAGGGGAAACGTTCTCTGAAAATAAGGTCTGTGGCAATTCTGGGCATGCCAAACAGGATTGGGACTCTCAAGGGACAGGCATTTACTTTTGGATGCCAGTGACTTTTCTCACAGCCTGTTGGTGCCTGAGCACCCAGCTCTGGGTGGAACCCAAGGAAGCGAAAGCATGAAAGATACTAATGGAAAAGCAAGCCAAACTCTTCCGAACCTCAGAAGAGCTGCAGTAGGGGGTGAAGATGGCGGAACCTCTTATTTAATCCAAGTAGCTGATAGCCTGTGTGGTGGCACTGGACGAGTGCAGAAGTTGAATGTGAGCTGTATTAAGTTTTGCCAAGGAGCTGGACTTCTCTGCACCTTCCCAGTGAAAATAAAAAAGCAAGAAGTCATAGCTGGTGGGTGGAAGAGGAGGAGCGTTAAGCAGCATGTGCTAAGTCTGGTTCTGTACTGTCCACACCAGCCAAACTATGGTAGAAGAGTGGTGGAGCATCAATGTTCTACCAAGGCAGGAGCTTGCTCCACTGCCATTTGAAGTCAGTGGGAGTCAGAGCCGGTCCACAGTGCCTAGTTCTGCAGCTCTTGCTCACCATTGGGCGCACTATTCTACCCGTCTCCACTGGCTTGGCAAGCTGTGGGAGAACCCCATTTAGAACTTTGTATTCGCATGGCTTTCACGCTGGCTTGCCTGGCCAGTGTAGATGGCATCTGTCTAGTGCTCAGCTCCTCCACCCTGTATTCATGCTTTTCATAGACACGCCTGGTCTGGCTGTGACTTCAAGCTTTAAGACCAGCCAAGGAACGTACATTTGAGCTGCGATGAGGAATCATTAATAAGGTATTGGAAGCCCCTTAACACAGAATAAATCTGTGGAGGAGACAATACTGCTACTGTTTACAGAGCACTTCTCATCTCTAAGTGATTTGTGAGCTTTGATTAACTGATTCTACCAAAGCCCTTGTGAATTGGGTATCACTGTGCTCCTTTTACAGATAGGGAAACTGAGGCAAAGAGGGGGGAAGTGACTTGCTGGTGGTCACACAGCAGGTCAGTGGCAGAGCCAGGGACAGGATCTAGGAGTTCCCAGCTCACAATCCTATGTTCAGACCAATATGTATAGCTGCTCCTTGGCAATATGTATAGATGCTCCTTGGGGTGGGGTCCATCCTTTTGTTCTGCGGTTGTACAGCACCTGTCGCAATGGGATCCTCCTGGTCCATGATTAGGGCTTGCACAGGCTCTTGCAATCCAAAAAATAGAAATAATAATGAATAATTCAAACAGCTGCAGCTGCTGAAGAGAAATCTGAAAACTTCCCTGTGCGGGTTAGCAGATATCTATAGGTGGATGCATCCCTCTCACACCTCCCTGCATCTGGTAAGGAATGGAGGGGTTAAGAAGACATGTGGGATGATTTTGAGACCGAACTGTGGTTCCTTCTTCTTTCAGGCCAGCTTGTGCTCCCAGTCGCTGGTGTCAAAAGTGAAGGCGGACCCCAGGTTCAGGAAGCTCTTTAGATTCCACATCCCAGTGCTGATGTGGGAGCGGGACATCACCCAGGAGACCTGGAACCGGCTGAAGGAGCGCAGCGTCCCGTATGGCTGGCAGGGCTTGTCCGAAAGAGGTAATGGGAGTGATGGTGCACTGCAGATCCCTTTGTGACATGCCAGACGCCCCATTCCTGGTCCAGGAATAGTCTTCTACCCAATAGCCATCTGATAGGGACAACATTCCCTTGCGGCCCATCGAGACTGGGACTGGTACCTCTATTGGGTTGGGTGCATTACAAATACAATAGGATGGATAAAAGAACCAAAGGAAAGTGACGCAGAGATGGATGATTTTGGATCCCATCACCAGTTCTCTTAGCCGTCTGGCCCCTACTTTCCATTTATAATTTCTAGCTCTGATATAGCACTTTTCAGCAGTAGAGCTCAAAGCCCTTCACATAGGAGGTCTGTATCATTATCCCCATGTACAGGTAGGGAAACTGAGGCACACAGCGGTGAAGTGACTTACCTAAGGGGATCCAGCAGCTCCATGGCAGAGCTGGGAATAGAACTAAGGTCTCAGCCTAGGACTTGAACCACTAGGCCACACTGCCTGTCCCACACGAGGGGTTTGAGCTGTGAGAGGAATAGGTTCCCAGGGTTCAGCTCCAGCTGTGTCAGCCTCACCCTGTATTCCAGCGCTGCCCCTGTAAACTTCCTTGCAGATGCCCATATCACAGAAGCCTCCAAACTAATGAGCTCTGTCTGGCAGAGAGGCCAAGGAGTGAATGGAGCATGGACCATGAGCTTCCTACGCCCCTGGAGGAGTGGCCCCTGCTGGGGAAACACATGGGCAGGACAGTGGCAGGGAAGCTGCCCATGCAGAAGCTGTTGGGAGGACTGGGACAGGCACCTTCCACCTGCACTTGCTTCCTGTTTGGAATGGGGCAGCTATGTGGGGTGGGATGGGATGGGAGAGTAGGGCAGCTGGGGTGGGGGAGCAGAATGGGATGGGGGAGCAGGACGGGGGAGGGGAGATGAGAGCAGCTGGGGTGGGGGAAGCGGGATGAGAGGAGGGCAGAGCAGCGGGGGAGGGCCAACAGGATGTGGGGGGGCAATTTACAAACCAAGTGGTTACATTAAGATTTCCCCTGCTCCCAGCTTCTGTGTAGAGCAGCCATCTCATCCTGTGCCTGAGGGGAGGTGCGGGGGTTGGGTGAACCGCCTCTGATGGTCAAGGGTGATCTCTGACAAAGAGGCTTATGTCAGGCTGGAAACGCTGCTGGACCTGGCTGCTCTACACACTACTCTGCCATAGACAGAGATTAGCCAGAGAGGCATGTCTGGGCAGAGATCATCCTACAGCCCAGGCCTTGATTAAAACGCCTGCTGTGTAACCAGAGAATTAAATACCTTTGGACGAAAGCCCTTCCAACCCCAGGGAGTCAGAGCCCACGGGGCAGGGCGGGAGGGGATGGCTTGGAAATGCTGCAATCAACATCTTGTGACATTTCCCTGAATAAAAGGTCCCAGTGTCTGCACAATTATTAACTCAAAACGCAAGGCTCTCGAACAACCCGCTCCATTGTTGCTGGTGACTGGTTGCTGGGTATTGTTTCCCTTCCTACCCCACACCCACTCCCCTTACACCTCTCCAGCCACCCAACTCCCTCAAGGGTGAGGTGACAACAGAGGCATTTGGGAGCTGTGTGGGCAGCACCAGCTGCAAAGAGTCGTGTCTGAAAGGGCCAGGGCAGTGTTCTTCTGTCTCAGCACCCGATAGGGCAATGAGAGCAGAGAGCGCCAAAGGCCCCTACCACAAAGAGCCGTTCCTTTCTGACTCACACAGTAGCCTTCATACCACTCCTGAGCCAGCCAGCCATACCACAGCTGAGCTCTGAGCTGGGCCCCGTTTAGACGTTGTGGACACCCGCGCCCCTGCTCATGCAATACCTGGCTAGTGCTAACTAGCCTCTTCTTGCCTTGATCTACAGCCATCGTCTCCACCTTGCATCTGCTCAATCACTCTGCCAACAGCTGGCTTTTCGACAAAGCCAGGTTCCCGGAAGGCTGCATCCGCTGCGCCGTGGTTGGGAATGGAGGGATTCTCAATGGATCCCGGCAAGGCAAGGAGATAGATGCCCATGACTTTGTTTTCAGGTATGGAGAGCTCGGCAGCCCACATGTCCTGGGAGCTGTAGTTTGACAGAACCAGGGCCACTTACCTTTGACAGGGATCGGGTCAGTGGGGTTGTTGTGCTCCTTAACTAGCAGAGAATCCTGCTAAAGATCTTGTGTATTAATAGTAGCAGATTAAATGGAGTCCCAGGGGATTCTTAGTAGGGCCACTCCAGCTGTACATTTCATGCCTTCTTGCAGCCATGGCTATTATTGCTTTCCATTGTGGGCAATGCTGCTTGATAGCTTGTCATGTGGCCCAGATGCTCCAGCAGAGGGGGCAGGATTATTCAGTGTTAACAGAGACTATATGGCAAACCCTTGTCCCACAGTTCCCCTTTCAGGCTGATTTGGCCTTTCCTGGATGCCCCAGTGTAAGGCACATTCCAGTCACTTTGTTCCAGCACAGCCTCATTCTGTGGGATTATCTGCTCCCAGGGTAAGATTTGTGCAATTAGGGAGGAAGGTGTAACCGCTGTCAGTGCTTTCAAGACTGCGCCTGCACTTCTGCCAGAGGGAAGGCATCAGTAGAGTGCTTTGCACAGCAGTGAGGGGACGGGAAATGTAGGCCAAAGACACCAGAGCAAATCCCTGGTGCTGTAGAGGGGCTGTGAGATATTTATTGCTCAAGAGAGAGACCTCAGTTTGTAGCATCCTGAGTGATGCTCACGTCTCTCCTCATACAATAGCTGCCTGGTGCCCAGCATGGCTACCTCAGGAGGATGAGGGATGCGTCACCCCTGCTAGGAACCGAACCAGAACTCTAGGCCTTTCAACCTGCACACATGGCCCTGTGTGCCATCCTTGTGTAATAAGGCATGAAAGACTTTAGGTAACAACTCTACAGCCATAAACTGGCACACAACACCAATTAGCAGCAGCATTGAGAGGGGGAGAAATCTGCTTAGTGCGCTTTGGTGAAAGACCAGTCCTTAATCAGAGCCTTGTTCTTCTCCCTTCTCCACCCACAGGCTAAATGGGGCTGTGATCAAAGGCTTTGAAGATGATGTCGGGACCAAGACGTCCTTCTATGGTTTCACTGTGAATACAATGAAGAATTCCCTGATTGCCTATGCGGAGTATGGTTTCACCCAGATACCCCAGTCCAAGGTAAGCCCTCAGGGCTGGGGTTTGTTGTGCAAATATTTGGTTGGACCTGGAGAATCATCCAGGCCGTGGCTACACCCATTCAGGGATGGAGCTTTGCTGACCACCTTGGCCTTGCTGGCCATTGACACATCCCACCGTGGAACCCGCACAAAGTGCAATAGGCCCTGAGACCATCAATCCGTGACTCTTCCCATGTGGTCACCCTGGTTTCTTTCAGCACCACGAGGGAGACCACCTCCATGCTTGAGAAACGCTCTACATGGCCCATCTTACCACCAAAGGATGTGTGTACATTTAGTTGCCCTGCGTTTGTGAATGAGGCTGTCGAGTCTAAGTGGGGCTGAGGGTGCGACCGGATGTCGCGGTGTAGCACCTGATACACCAAAGCATTGTATGTATTTTGTGCTCCCCCACGCAGGACCTGCGGTATATTTTCATCCCCTCGGACATACGCGATTATGTCATGCTGAAGTCAGCCATACTGGGCCGTCGTGTCCAAGAGGGTTATGACAAAGGCAATGAGTAAGTAACGCTTCCAACCTGCCTTCTGCCCACCCTGAGCCATCTCAGGCATAATGCGACTGGGCAATGGACGTCCTCCAACTGCAGGGTGGATACAGCATAGACAGCATTAGTGCATACTGCTTTCTGCAAAGGTGCCTCAGCCTTCTCTAAGGTACATATGTGGCCCACATTACCACAGAATCTGAGTGCCTCACAGTCTATATGTATTCATCTTCTTAACACCCCTTTGAGAGAAGGGCCGTCATACAGATTGGTGTAGAGACTTAAGTGACTTGACTAAGGTACTACATGAAGGCTGTGGCAGAGCAGGGACATAGGTCTCCCACATCCCAGGCGAGTGCCCTAAACACTGGACCATCTTTCCTCTCTGCCCTGTCTTCAGCAGCACCTCATTTTCACAACCCTGATTGGAGCAGCTCTGAAAGCATCGCCAAGACCTCCCCCATGACGGACCCAAAAGTAGTTTAATACAGAAAATCTGTGAACACAGAAATTAATTCTCCTCCTTTCTATTAATGACAATGATTTTTCACAAGTGCCCTTCATTTGTAAGCAAAGTTAGAGAGCAGCAGGATCAAAACAAGGCTTACAGTGTATATCTGGCTGCAACCTTAACTCCACAATAAAAATGAAAGCCCTTCAGTATCTCTCTGAGTTTCTGCCTTAGAGGAAAAGTGTTAATGCTGTACTCCAGGGAGTTGTATTTTTTCTTCATTGTTTAATATTTTCTCTCAGTCTGATACCTCTGCTCCTGACAACGGGCACCACTGGTCATTCTAAATATTCAGATTCTTTTCAGCTCGTAATATAAACGCTGAGCTGTCTAAATACTGGCTTGAAATGAAACTATTCCTTTTGATCTTCCTGCCACAGCCCGCGGACGTATTTTGGACCAGAAGCATCTGCAAAAACGTTCAAGCTGCTGCACCCAGATTTCATACATTATCTAACGGTGAGGTAAGGAAAACAAGGTGCCGTCTTTGGGGAAAATGTCCCAAAATACTCCAGCTCATTCAGCAAACAGCTCTGGAACTGCCCCCAGGTCTGTTCACTGCAGCCTGCCCCGCAATCAACCCCTCCAACCTCAAATCCACCTGCTCACTGCAGTCTTCCCCCGTCACTGAAATGGAGTCCAGTCCCACTCAGTGCATTACATCCCAGTCACTGGAGCCCAACCCATCGGGATCCAGTTTGAATTTACACCCACATGCTCCCATTCATTGCAAGCCAATCCAGTTTCTTGCAGGCCAGTATTTCCATTCACTGCCATGTAGTCTCATCCTTTCCTTGGCACCCATCTTGGTCACTAGGATTCAATGCAGCCCATCTCTCTATTTCACTGGTATCACCTGTTATAATGCCTCTTTGTTTACAGATTTCTGAGATCTGAAATAATAAATACTCAATATGGGTATCTCTACATGCCCAGTACTGGTGCCCTCATGCTACTGACAGCCCTACATACCTGTGACCAGGTAAGAGCCTTCAGGGCTACCTTTCTTCAGTGCCTAGTAGTCTGCTGGCCAGCATGAATAAAGACTGATAGAATGAATGTGCGGTGGAATTAAAGCATGTCCCTGGCTCAGTTCTTAACCCTCCTGTTGTAGGACCCAGAAATATTTGGGTAGAGCTCACATGAGCCCCAACCTGGTACAAATCATTTCACTGATGGTGCTTGCTCCAGTGTGCCCCATGGTTTCCAGAATGTACCATTTAGGACATAGCACTGAAGATGTACCTGGTACATGGGGTGGCACCAGTGGGGCAGTGCCCCACACAGCTACTCCAGCAATGTCTGCCTGGAGTCTGGTCTGCCTAGGACAGGCTGGACACCGCTCCCACCTCCTGTCTGTTCTGTTACCCTTTCCCCCATCTGCAGGTCAATGCCTACGGATTTATCACTGACAATTACCAAAAGTTTTCGGACCACTACTATGAGCGGGAGAAGAAGCCTCTGGTGTTCTATGCCAACCATGACATGCTGCTGGAGGCAGAGCTGTGGAAGAGCCTGCATAGGGCAGGCATCATGAAGCTGTATCAGCGGTGAGGCTGGGTGGCACATCCCTTGGACTCTCGCTGTAAAGTCGTCGTCCTCTTCCCCAAGGGCTCTCTTCTCGCTAGCAGGGGGCGTCCAAAATTCATGGGCAAAGGCGGCACACGGAGAGCTCACCCATAGCCGGCCTTACAAGCTGCAGCAGATGGAGATTGCGTGAATTGCAAGGCTGCCTTCTGCGAGCTGGGAGTGCTGCCTGGAGGATTCTACTCAGATGTTGCTGAGATGACAAAGCAAGTGTGGTGAGGTCTCTCCAGGGAACCTGCTGCTTGGCTCCAGGCAACAGACTCCAGACCCTGCCTTTGTCTCAAACGCCCCTGTTCCTCCCATCAACTACGACACCCACAGGGAGCAAATTCTGACACTGGGAAATGAAAAGGGGATTTTAGAAGCAATAAGCCTGAATGTTCGATGCGTGTCTCCCAATGGGGCATGATGGCTCTGAAAAAAGAGACTCTCTCTGCAGCACATTCCAGCTTCCCATCGCCTTCCTTTGAGTGTTACATACTGAGCACAGAGCTTGGATGTGGAAGACACCCAGCCTGCTGTTCCCTCCTCTCCCCATCACACGCACAAGGGTCTGTCACCGCAACCCTGCAGAGCCTGATTTGTGCAGTATTCAAACTCCTTCATGGTGGGACACATCACAGTCACAATCCTACAGCCGAAGAGACCTGGATGGAGCTTGTGGACATTGCTTCTCAGTAGACGGGGTAGGTGAAGAGCATTGTAGCCGGGCAGCCTTAATTGTATGAAGGCCTACAGAGCCACCATATGCACATACCCCCCTAACTTTCCAGAGCTCCCATCACTAGCAGAATATAGCAGAAGCTGCCTGCCCTCTCCACCAGGTGCTTCAGCAACACTCCTTGGGATTTCACTCCAAGTTGTCATGTCAACAGAGGGTCTCAGAAACAGATGAGGATGGAGTTACCACATCTTAGTCAGTCTGTTTCAGTAAATTTGGGCAGATGGACCTGATCAAATGGGAGGAATTGAAGGGGACCCCATGCATTATTTTGCATCACAGAACTAGGAGGCCTGTGTATATTCAGAGGAAGGCCCCTAACCTACCACTCCATTACTTAATGGCAAATTCCCATCAAGCTAAATAAAATAACCCAACTAGCGCACAGTAAGGAGGGAAAGTTCTTTAACCCTGAAGCTACCTTTTTAAAGTTAATTACATGTAACTAGGAAGAGTAGAAAACCAACCTGTTGCTGATCTACAGGGAGGTTGCACTGACTAGTGATGGACAGATCCTAAAGCACAATGGAGGAGTGTAATTTGAAACATTTTCCCACTTTGTATAATTGCATAAATGTTGAATGATCTTTAATGTTTTCTTTTGTTGTTTGGGCTTGGGGTGGGGAAAGTGGGTAGAATAGGACTAGCAGAGACTGGCACAGAAAGTAGAGCAACAATACAGTGTGTGAAGGGACATCAGAGGATTGCAGGGTTTACAGGGACGGGTCTGATCTAGGGGTACTGCTGCAGTGAATTTCTACACAGGATGGGAGAGTGAACAGACCTGAACTACATGAGCGACAAGCACTGGCAGAGGCTGATGTGCTACTAACACATACAGCCAAGGGCTCCACATGCACTTGCTTTCCTCTGAGCCCAAGAATTAACCTTTTAAAAAAATAGTTTAGTCATTATTTGGCCTTGTTATCATTGTAGAACAGCACTGAGTGCTGCAGACTACAAAGGGTGACAGCTAGGGTAGACGACTAGGTGTCGGGATACCCAGATGCTCAACCTACCTGTGCCACTGGGTCTGACCGCAGCTTTGATTTTCTGTATTGTAAAATACTGAAAATAGCAAGTGTTCAGATTGACTCATTCCATACCTGTAAAGCACATACATGTTATCCACATTTAACAGATGAGAGAGACATGAATTGTCCAAGTTCACATCAGTGCCCAACATGGATGATCTAGAACTTTGGCTCTGATAGAAAACAGTTCTATACCATACTGGTGCAAGCAAGTCTCTTGCCTTCTGTAGGTGTAGGCTAGTCACGGAAGGCTGTAACCATGTCTGAAAACTGTTCCAGCCATAAGCCCCAGTGTGGAGGGTTCTACATTCTCAAAACCCTGTAACTCTCAGCAGTGATGCATGTTACTAGCTCTTTCTAAAGCCTAGTGACGTAGTCTCTTTTAGTAATAAGGGACTCGCCCTTTGCCTTGCAGTCATATAGTAGAGGGTCTGACGTATCATAGGTGAAAGGGGTGGTTGGATTCACTTAACTTTGGGTTTAGACAAGCATCACTCATATTCAGACACTTGACATGTTTGATGATTTATTTCTGAAAGAGAAAACCTCCTTGGTTGACAGCTCTCTTGCTCCAGCCAGCTCTGCTGGGGGAAAAACAAAACAGGATCTAGTCAGTAGAGAGACATTAACAAGCCCCTTTCTTCTGTGCTGTCATATTTATTGTAAAAAATCAGAGTAGAGAAGGCGGCCAAGGACACAAAGGAGCCTTCCATCTTTATTTTACCAGGAATACAAAGAAGATTGTTTGAGGAGGTTGGCAAGACTTAACTGAAATGATGGACAGGCCAGTTCTATTACTGACTGGTATGATAAAGACCCACACTTTGACAGGAATAGCTAGTCTCACTGTAGCCATGTTCCTGTCACTCCAAGCAATCATCCCTTTTAAGACCCATTCTCCCCTTAACAGACACCACAGAGCAGTGTCACACTCAACAAAGAGGAAACCCTGCAGTTACCCATGTGACTTCACTAGCACATATCAGGTACCAAATGAGAACTACTGAGCAACAAGGACTATATAGAGACAGACTGAGACTTTGCTTCAGCTCATTCTCCCTCTTTTGCAGCAGAGCGACTTATCTCCACAAGTGCCGAACACTGTTTACTTTTAATTTTCTATTTCTGGCCTCTCTCCTTTTTGTTTTACTTGCAACCTGGGAGCAGACAGCTCCAGCTTTTCTTTACCTAATAAATTATGCCTTCTAATTAAACAAATCCTGACATTGTACCAAAGTGTGATATTAAAAATCCACATAATAGAACAAAGTTTTGTACAGGAATTTGCTGCAACTCTATTGCATATCAAACACCAAACACTTAAACAAATCCACTGCTTTTCTACTATATTCCTCCCCATCTCACATACCAACCTCCAAGCCTAAAGGAGTTCTGTTATCTTTGGATCCATTGTCCAATTCGTTCCAAGTCAGGGAACCACGCACATGTTACAAGGACCTCCAGCAAATCAAATCACACCTTCAAATCGTGTCAAAGTTTAAATTACAGGGAGTTGCTAGAAAGAACAGTTAACTGTCAGTCATTTGGAAACTTTTTTTTTAAAAAAATCCAAGATCTCAGAGTGCTTTAAAAGGTCAGTACAAGTTCTCTTTCCTCATTTGTGATATGAGGCTACAGATGTTAAGTGACTTGCTCATGGTCAAGCTGCAAGTCAGTAACAGAGTCAGAAATAGAATATAAATCTTTGATTTGACATAGAGTCTCTTGCTGTGACCTCGAGAGCAAGAAAATCCTCTTGTTCTCAATGCTATCACTCTTACTGTTTTGATAAAAGAATCAAAGAGCTATTTGGGGATGGAGAAATAAAGTGGAGCAGGATAGAGGACAGTAGGGCTCTTGTATTCCCTGCTGAGAAAGCAATGACCGCTTGCTAGGTCTTTGCATCTTGCACTGATCAGGGCAGTGTACTGAACAGGGCATTATGCAATGCCCTTGAAACAAACACTATCCCAAATTTGGCTGCTGCCTACCATTTTGGGATGGGAAGTAACTATTGTCACATGTTTAGGGGGGAGGTGGAACACTGCTTTTGCTCTGACGTGCTAGTGGCACAGCACATAGATAAACAAGTACTTACGGACTGATCCAAATCCTGGCTTCCAGGAGTACATTCCTCTGATGCCACATCAACCCACAATTTTACTGACACCATAGGAAGAGCCACCACAGATGGCACAATGAAGTTATTAGAGCCATTGTTTTGCCTATTGGTCTCCCCATCAGTATTTTGCCAGCAGAACAAGCTTCAAAGCTAGTTTGGCCAAAAGCAATGACAGGGTTATTGCAGCGTCAAGGTAACCAACAAAAACCAGACTGTAAGTGAACAGGTTGGCCACTCAAGTTAAACACAAATGTGTCTCAAATTCTCCCACTAGCCAGGACAAGCAATGTGTGTGTCTCTAAAAAACCCTTTATCATACATGAAATCCACAACCAATATTTTTTTTGCTAAAGATTTTACAGAATGCACGGAACTGGGCAATATCTGTTTTTAAGGGGTTCATTTATCCATGAAGTCGAAAAAGGATAGCTCCTGGAAAATGTCAGTGTCAGTTCTATAGGACAAAGCTGGGATTCAGCACAGACACATGGGACACAAGGACACCCAATCATTTATCTTGTCTTTCAGATTTTAATCTTCCACAAAGGTCACCAAGGTAGGAAAATAAACTACTGGGGGCAAAGTTCAAAAGCCTCAGCATATTTGTTTTTCCTCACAGCTGAGTTTTCAGACAGGGATAACATCACATCATTGGCTTACAGGTTTCAAGGGACAGAAAAGCAAATTGAAAACCTAGCCAGGACGTTTGAAGAGCTCTGCGGAGTGTTTCAGCCTTGCTCACCGCACATATTACTCAGATACGATCACAGATTAAGCAACTGGTAGGGAGGAGCAATGTGTGGAAAACTGGACTCAAAGTATGATAACACCAAGTCCAGTTCCGCTGCTTTCGACAACATTTGAACCATCATTTCCTCGCCCTTTGTCATCCAACACATCAGGTTATAGCCTGCTAAGAGACAGGATTCGATCTGCTCAGGAGGGCAACAGCTGAGCACACTAAGGATCACCCACTACATTCCTATGCTTCCCTGGCAAGGAATAGGTTCAGGGAATCAGCACTCTGCACACTGTGACCCACCCTGCTGACCAAAAAGCCTTTGGATTTCTCACAAGGCACAGAGGCAAACATTTCTCTAGCAATTCCTTACCAGCTTGCGGTCAAAGTTACCAGCCCCTGGCTCGAGAAAGGCACTTTCTTTAGTACAGGATCATTGGGTGGAAGACACATTGCATCCTGTGAATGCAAGTACAAGCCACATGTTAAAGACCCATCGTAGCAGTCAAAGTAAACTATTATCCTCCAGTTTCACTAAAACAGATGTGAAAGTGCTGAGCCTCAGAGAGTCAGAATTCCACAAACGAAGATTGCTTTTTCAGACAGGGATAACTTAGCATCATCACCAGCTCTGCACTCAAGCTAGAGACCTGCCCGGCATGCGGCCACAGTCCATTCTTTGCAGCTGTTTGCTTGACACCCATGCAAGAGTAGGCATCCACACCCCAAGATTTCTCATTAGAAATCCCTGCTTACAGGGACACCAACTTCAAGTGTTACCTATAGTAACTAGGTTGAAAAAAATATACCACTTCCCCAACCCCCTCCCAATTTGGGCCCTTTGTACGATCAATATTGGGTGATTAGAGTCAGTTTCCCCTGAGAGACAAGGCTGTAAAAGCACACACTGGCAGGGACAAAAAGGGGAAGGTCTATTACCTGAAGCTGCTTTAAAATTCGTTTTTATTGACTGTATTTCAAGCCAACATCCCTCTTGGTTCAACCTTTTTAGTGCTCATGGCCGGATGCTAGTTTTGGGGCACCTCCACCAGCCATATACAGAAATACATGCTCCACAAGACGGTGTCCTCCACACAGCATGTCATGTTAAGTGACTTGCCCATGGTCAAGCTGCAAGGTCATGCTGCACAGAGGTCACCATTTTCTAGAGCAGGTCTGCTGTGGAGTGGACACATTTGGGGGCCATCAGTTGGACCACCCTGTGCTATGTTAAGAACAGAACATAAGAACGGCCCTGCTGGGTCAGGCCAAAGGTCCATTGAGCCCAGTATTCTGTCTTCCAACAGTGGCCAAAGCCAGGTGCCCCAGAGGGAATGAACAGAGCAGGTCATCATCATGTGATCCATCTTGTCACTCATTGCCAGCTTTTGGCACACGTTATGTGGAAGTGTTGTAACCCCCCCACTCACACCTACAGAAAGCGCTGGTGGATTCTTCCTGCAAGACGTCTGAGGGCTTATTACATGAAATACACTTGGACATACAGAAAATAAACTATTAATACACCCTTTGGAGATGCCTTTAGCTTTTATATTCCCCACTGAGTCATTGCTCGGTGATTCCGATCTATGCCTCCCCTCTAGCCAAAGAAAGCTTAAAAAGGCTTCAGTGCAAGTCTGGATCAATTCACAGACTAATTATTCTTTCACTAGCTCTATTCCCGTAATAAATATATTCGTGGGATGCGCAGCATCAAGTGTCTTCATAGCGTAGTGTTACCTAATCCCTCTGTACTCCATTCTCCAACTCGCCCTTGACCATTGGGTGCTGTGACAGTCCAGCCTAGCACTGAGACTTAAATCCCCATTCATGGGGCACTATCTTTCAACTAGCAGTCTTTGAAAGCAAAGGGGTTTGCACTCATGTCTACTGCAACAAAGCAGCAGCCATGACTGGTGGGAGGGAGAGCTGGAATAATTACAATAATCAAGTTATTGAGCTTTAATATCTGCACTCATTAGCCCTATGGATCACAACACAGTCATCCAAAAATACAAAACAGAGCAGACTTGCCTCCATTTCCCAACAACAATGAAAGGGACCTAGTTTTTCCGACTGCACAAGACAGATGCTAACATGCCTCACCATTGTGCAGATGAGCAGACAAACACTGGCCCATCAAAGGAATTTTCACCTCCTTCATTAGAGACTCATAGGCAATTAGTGGGAGGGACACTCTCATCCAAAAGCCTCACTCTTGATTTCCAAATAGAAAGAGGTGCTGCACCCTGGGAATTTAAAAACAGGATTAGGTTAATCAACATACGATCAGACAAGCTCTCATTTCTGGGTTTCCTTAAATCAACTTTGCAGTGCTGAGCCTCAGAATCACAACTCCACAAGTGAAAAGATCTTTTTCAGACAGGGATAACTTTGTATCATCACCTGCTCAGCTTTCAGAACAGTTAAGACCCATATCAGGCAAAGTCAGTGTGTGCAAAGCCAAAGGTTCTGTTCTGTGTCTGTTCCTTTGATTACAATGCTCTCCACCCCATGTGACACCCCCACCTAGTGGCATCAGCTCTATGCATCTTCAATAGTCTCATGTTCTTTTTTGGTCTTTTCAGTTAGAGGTTGTGTTGTGCAAAGGCATTGCAAGTTCAGCATGAAGGCTATTTGTTAGCCAAACTCATCACCCACTCCAAAAACAAATATCTTTCAAGTATCAGAGTATTGGTTTTGTAGTAGAATTCACACCAGAACTGCTTAGAGAAGCACTTCACACTGATGGGAAAGTCAGCTTAAAAAGAAATCAATCACTTCTTTCTGAAGTGTCACCGTTAACAGACTCCCCTAAGATTAGCTGGAATGAAAAGAGTAAAGGGAAAGTAACAAAAGAAGAGTCCTGTGGCACCTTAAAGACTAACTAAAGTATTAGAGCCTAAGCTTTCTAATACTTTAGTTAGTCTTTAAGGTGCCACAGGACTCTTTGTTACTTCTGCAATTCCAGACTAACACGGCTACCCCTCTGATTCTTGAGTAAAGGAAAAGTTTATTTACAGTAGCATCCCAGCTTTACAAACACCTCAGGAGCAGAGGGGGTTCATAACCCTGAGATGTTTGCAACTATTAACAAAACATTATGATTGTTCTTTTAAAAGTTTACAGCTGAACACTGACGTAATACAGCTTTGAAATTATGTTTACCACAGCACTGTACTGCATTTGATTTTTTTTTTTTTTTTGTCTTTCCTACTGCCTGATTGTGTCTTTCTGGTTCCAAATGAGGTGTGTGATTTACGAACTGAATAGTCACTCTGGTGTTCCTAACTCAGATTCAACTACCTTTTAAAAAGCTAACTTTGTCCATCATAGACACATGCAGCATATTGTATCGTTAGCTGTACTGTTTACCCAAATAATCAGTTAGGGCAGGGGTCTCTACACTTTGAGACGAGGGCCATATTAGATTTTTGAAGGGGCTTCGCGGGCCGAAGCAACTGTGAAAAAGATTCAATATATGCAAATATATGCAAAATTCCCCCCCTTTGCTCCTCTGGCCGCTGCTGTGCCCCCCACTTCACTCCTCACGCCACTGCTGCAGGAGCACTCACCCCTCCGCACATGGGATCACCGGAAGCAGCTTGTGTGGAGGGGTGGGGGGAGCCACAGGCGGGCAGTGGCAGCTTCTCCACTTGTCTGCTTGGAGTGCCTGCTCAGCTAGAGGGCCAGACGAATCAAAGCTGTGGGTCGGATCCAACCCCAGGCCGTAGTTTGGAGACCCCCGAGTTAGGGCAATGGTTCAAACCTTACCGAAGTGAATGAAAAGATCCCTATAGACTCTAAAGAACACTTCCAAAATCTCTTGGTTTTCCCGATTGTGCAGTTCTCCCACACAGCAGGAGAGCCACACAACATATACAATTACATGTTCGTGTTTTATACAACAGTAATACTTAGCAAGGGGAATTAAACAGAACCTGACATGATTTAGCTTTGTTAAACTGACTGGATTTCATACTGACTGGTCCCTGTTAAGAGAGACCAAAAGAGATCTTAAGAACACCATGCAACTCAAACGCCTGTCCCTTCCACCAACAGAAGTTGGTCCAATGAAAGGATATTACTTGACCTCACTTACCTTGACTTCTGTTAAGGTGTCAAAGAAGTGCACAAAATGCTAAAGTTTGAGCAAGGAAAGGAACAGGCTCACTCAGTCTCAGTTCCCTGGGGAAAACCATTCCCCTTAGAAGTGAAAATTCTCAGACACTTCCCATGAACTACCAAGACCAGAAGTGCTTTTTAGTTTACAGCCAAAAGGAAATGACTTACAGCAACAACAGCAGGATTCAAGCTCTCCCTTCAATGTAGGCAGCAGTATACATTGGAATAGAATATGTGACTAGGAGGTGTCCCTTTGAACCACAAACCTTAACATCCATGTGACATACACAGAGGCCATTAGCAATGTCTAGTGGGCAGAATCAGGAACCATTATGAGTGCATATTATACAGTTACACAGAGAACCCTAGAGTAGTTTAAGGCAGTGGTTCTCAATAGGGGCCTAGAGCTGCTCCCCCTCCCCCACAGGGGGGAAGCAGGTTTCAGAGGGTCCTGCAAGCATGGCTGTTGTTAGACTCCTCAGGGCCCAGAGCAGAAATCCAAAGCCCTATCATACAAGACTTCAGCCTGGGGCCCTGAGCCGAAGTCAAAGCCTGAGCAACTTATGTTTGCACTGCTCCCTGTGGCATAGGGCCTGGGCAGCTGCCCTGCTTGCACACCCACCTGTTGCTGTAGCATAGGTGGGCCACAGAGTTTTTATAGCATGTTGGGCGACATGGGGGGCTCAGTATGAAAAAAGGTTGTGAACCCCTGGTTTAAGAGACAACTCAATGGCCCCGCAAGTCATGTGACCTAGTAGAGGTGGGTTTTAAACTTGAATTACACCGAGACTCTGGGTGCTTCAGCCCAGGCTCTTGAACGAAGCTTTCTAGGGGCAGGGAAGGGGGAGCTGCCAGATGACCCTAGATCAGCTTTCCCCTGTGTTTGCAATGTCATTTAAGCTACACACTTACCAGGACTCAGCAGGCTGCAGCTGGGCTTCCCTTCCTCCTGCATGCTTTCGGCATGGACCTGCAACAGGAGAAACCAGGGGGTTAACTGGGGCATCTTATCACCAGCCTATGCCCAGCCGCTTACCCATACCCAGCTGGGCCAGTAGCTTCAACGGGAACAGAGCCAACGGGGCACCCGGGTCCTAGTCACTCCCCCATCGGGCAGAGGACAGGCTAGAGGCAGCCATGGGACTCGCGGCCAAGGATCCTCCGCACAGGCTGATGGGGCGGGGGCAGCACTTACACCACCAAAGAGACACGCTAACCGGGCACCCACCCAACTAATACATCACCGGGACGATACACAATCGCTACCCGCTCACACATCATGAGACCGCGTCTGTCTACAAGGCACCGTTACCGAGGATGGCATCGGATCCTGCCACAATCCGAATCTACTCACCACCAACACAGCCATCACCCCGCCGACTAAGAGCGGAAGAGACCGCAATAGCCGGCAGTGTCCTGCCCTAGCCACGACAAGTCTCGTTTCACCTCTCGCGAGGTTGAGAGGGGCTTGTGGGTAATGTAGTTTTTTCCTTTGGTCCATTAAGGCTGCTTGCGCCTCTGAGCCTTCTTTGCAGGGAGGCTGAGTCTTTGAAGGGAGGGAATGGTGGAGTTTCCATGTTTTCACAGCCCCCTTGGGTTTCCCGGTGTTTTACGCGCTGCTGCTCCATGGGGCAAGCTGCTAACTTTGTTAACAATGAGCTTGCAAATACAAATTACAACATGATGGGAAGGCCAAATTCTGCCCTGGATTGCACCAGCCAGGGCAGTCGGAAGCAATGGAGCTGCAAATCAGAGCAGAATTTGGTTCATTTCTTTCTCTGACTCCTGTCTTGGTACTTTCTTCCACGCTAAATGCCCTACCTAGCAGAGTTCCCAAGCTGCCTCCATATCTCCATTTGAGCCCTTTCTAAAATTATTATTATTCCTCTTTATACAGCCACAGCCAGAGAGAACAGGCAGCGCCACTGGACTAGGCATTGTAGAAGCACATAATAAAAGTCTGTGCTGCAAAGATCTTACACTTTATGTATGTATGATGAAAGACAAACAGGTGGCTACAACAAATAGACGGAAAAACTGAAGGCATCAATGACCTGCAGGTGTATTATCTATAGCACGGGAAAAACCCCTGAGCACCTTCCCTCCATTAGAAATCAGAGGTTCCCCCGTGCCCCCGCTTCTTAGGATTCCTACCCCTCCTTCATCCCCCCAGGAAGCATAGTGCTGGTGAAAGTCCTCATGAATGGCCTCCTAATTATTACTAATGTTACACTAGTGTGCTGGGTACAGTATTAACACCCTGAGGGAGAGAGTCCCTGCTTCATAGAGACTGAGAGAGATAAAGCTTGGGAGGGGAAGTCAGCTGAGGTCACACAGCAGGTGAGTGGCAGATGTGGGAACAGAACCCATGTCTCACAGACCATTTCACTAATCACATGATTGTACTGCCTTTGGATGTCCCCCTCTGTCTAACCAGAGACCTGGCACAGTATGGGCACCAGCCATTCACCCTTACCAACCAATGCCCTCACCCCCACCAATGACCTGACTTGGAGAAACCATTTCCAGGGATGAGAATGGATTTCAGTCTCCATGTTCATCCAGTGCTTGACCTTTCTGCAGTGGGTGCCAGCTAGTTCCAGTTGAGTGGTGCTTCTGTGTGATGTGGACACCTGCCTGTTAGGGGCTGGACAGAAACCCACCAACTCAGTCTCTCTGTTTCCCCTTTTCCCATCACCATATATCATTAATAGGTGATTGAAACATTCTGTAAACGTATCCCCTTTCCCACAATTTGGGTGCATTTGTCAGCCCAGTAATTACAAATCCCAAAAACCCTACACTGGCCAATCAAACAAAAACCCTTAATAAACTAACCATAAAAACAATAAAGGTGAACTAATAAAAAATTGTAAAAGCCAAAAAAATATGCAGAACTTAGACCCTGAAAAGAGAGAAGAGTCAAAGACTCATTAGGGACTTTGCTATTGCCATAGATTTTGTATGAAAGGCATTAAGATATTACAGTCATGGGCAGCAGTAAAAGTCTAAAACAGATTGCTAGATACCCATAGCAAACAAATTACTTTTGCTAAGTAGCAAGTCAACAAACCAACACAATAAATAAGTGTGACAATATGTACTTAGGCTCTTCATCTGCAGTTCATGGTGATTATTTAAGCTCCTATACAAAGACTGAAGCAGCAAATGTTCCAGGGGCTATTTTGTGGAAATGAGAAAGTCTGTGGTTACAACAGTGCTTCCACTCTTAAATCTTTGCTGCATGATGGAGGAAGCTCTTTGTGTGAGCAGTGGAGTTTGTGGCTTAACAAAGTCGAGAATTAATGAGGTTCCACTAAGCACATCATGCATTAGGTATCTTACATGTTTCATTGCTTATCTGCAAAGACTTGTCTGCTTGAGGATCTTGACGCACCCTTCATCTCTAGGGGGCGTTCATGTCAAACAAATCTTCAATGGCAGAACTTTGCCTTATAATTGTAGTGTATGGAAAAGCCCCATAGAATTCAATAGAAAATAATAGCCTTTCTGTAGGCTTTATGAACCATTCTATAGAACTGAACAGAGAATTCTATCCCTGCTTAAAAAACTCTATAGTAGCCAGTACCAGATATTGCATAGGAAGGACAAGACATCCTGTAAAGGACAATTATGGAATAATCTGCATATCAGGGAAGATTTTCCCTAACCTCTGTCAGTTAGAGGTTGGCTTATGCCCTGGAGCATTGGGATTTATATCTGTTACACATTTCGATCCTCTCTCGTGTAATGATGGATGTTATCATCACTGAAAATATCTAACTCTATTCTGAATGCTAGTAAGCTCTTGGCCACTGGAAGATTTTGTGCAAATGAGTTCTTCAGGTTAATTAGGTACTATGAAAAAAAACAAAAACTAATCAATTTCAACAGATAAATAATGGGTTCTCCTGGATCAGTCATACAAATTAATGGCAGTCATCACTGTTTACAAAGTGGTTTTAACTCTAGTTTGGGGTACAATATTTCTGTGCTGCTGCTGATCTCCAGCTCAGATGCCCGGGTGATGAGCAAGATATATGCAGAATGACTGATGGATCAATCCTAGAGATAAAATAAAATCCTATCTCCACTGAAACCAAGGGGAAAACCTCCACTGATTTCAATGGGTCCAGGATTCCACTCCAGAATTGCAGGGGAAGGTCGCCTTTCCAATATTTTCACCTGACCACACTCTTTCAGCATAACAAGCATTTCCATTTGGGAAACTTTGCGAACTTACTAAATGTGTCAATTGAATTATGCCACTCACTTTCCATCTCAGAACACTGCCCATCACAATCTTGCCTAGTAGCAAATCCCATGGGTATGTGAGGCTAGGAAAAGCAGGGCATGCTTTGGATTTAAGACCGGCCATTGAGGTTACCTGCTTAAATATATGTCTAGGAAAAAAGGATATTTGCATTTATTTTTAAAAAGCCCCCCATTGCTAAATGTTTCCCATGTGCAGCAATCCATAAATGGTGTCTATGAAACAAAGTGGGAAGCAGAGAAGCTGAATACACTGGAAGTCTAGTGTGTTACCTCTGCTCTTTGTGTTCTCAGATTTCAGCCTACTGCTCTGCATATCAAGTTGGCTTTAGGTATATGGCTGGGGGCCAGATCCCAGTAATTCAGGTATTATTAGACCATAAGATGAAAAGACTTTTATGTTACCCAGTTGTACTAAAGAAAGCACAAGATAAGGCACTCAAATCTAATTCTCTGGAGTCACTAGAGGTCCAAATCAGTTCCAGGCGGTACAAAGAAGTGACCCTCCCAAAACAAAACCAAGAGCACAATGGACAGAAATTATACCCCACCTGAATAGGACAAGGCATACTGCAAACTAAGCACTCCCATATTCACACTCTACACTTCACTGTAATAATCTGTGTACAGAATATGCCTTATAAGGTCTCATTTGAAAACTAATAACTTGCTGGTCAATAATATCCTGGCGAAATGTGGTCAAGAATCAGAGGGGTAGCCGTGTTAGTCTGGAATTGCAGAAGTGACAAAGAGTTCTGTGGCACCTTAAAGACTAACTAAAGTATTAGAGCATAAGCTTTCGTGGGCTAATACCCACTTTGTCGGATGCAACAAAGTGGATATTAGCCCACGAAAGCTTACGCTCTAATACTTTATTAGTCTTTAAGGTGCCACAGGACTCTTTGTCACTTCTGGTGAAATGTGTGTAGCAACAGTCTATGTAAAATTAAGAATTCCCTTATGATGATGTTGTTAGCACATGTTCACAACCACATAACCCCGACTTAGCAAAGGTTGTTAAACAGATCTGTCCTGAACACAGGCATGTGTATTTACCTCAGTTTACATATAAGTAGTAAACAAGGCTCTTGGGACAGCAAGGAGGGAAACGGTAGGAGACAAGACAAATCTGCATTTCACCATTCACAGGGGAAAAGAAAGAGCAAGGAGCCATCTTCACCACTAGATTCCACAAAGTCACCTTTGTTACTGTTTGCATAAATTTTGCCTTGAGGGGTAATCCTCAGAAGAATCCACTTCGAAGGGTGACTGGGCTATAAAAGTGAAAGAAAAAACACTTCAAGGGATCTCTGTCCCTATCATCCTCTTTCTTTCTCATCCCATCTCTCTCTTTTTCTCTCTTCCTCCTGCCCCCACAAGGTCAAAAGAATCAGCCCTTTGACTTTGGGAGGATCCTGACCTGAGATTTTGGTCAGCAGCATCGATAGCTTGTTAAATTTTAGCTACTTGAAAGTGTTTTATCTTTATTTCTCTTGTAACCATTCCTGACTTTAATGCCTTATACTTGTACTCACTTAAAATATCTCTCTTTGCAGTTAAATAAACTTGTTTTTTTTTTTAATTAAACTAATTCAGTATTGTGTTTCAACAGAACTATTTGGGTAACTCCAGTTAAAGTAGCAAACTGTTGCATATTGACCCCTTAAAGGGGCAATGTACTGCTAATATCTGAACTGCTCAGGAGAAGTCAGCGCAGAATACAGATTTTGGGGGTATGTTGGGGCCACCTGCAAGGCTATTGGAAGCCAGAGTGTGACTGGAGTGCTGCTGACAAGCAGCTGGGTCAGAGCTATTGGGCCAGGGCTGTGGCTATATACACATACCCAGGGTGTGACCTGCATGCTTGTATGGTGTTTGTGAGCAGCCCAGTTTGGGAGCTTCAACAGCAAAGCACTCTGAGCACTCAGGGTTACTGGACAGATGGTGACTCAACCCCTTACTGATCTGGACTGCACCCTGGAATCAGACAGGCCCCAGTTCAGCAAAGCACTTACATACAAATAATTTTAAGCACACACTTAAATCCATCCCTCTTGATCAAGTCACTTACGCACATGTTTAAATTTTAGCTCCCATGTGAATTGGGAGCTAACTAAGAGGGCAGAATTCAGCTGAGATCTGGGTGCACACAGAGGCATTGCGATACAACCTGAAGCCAGAGACCACTTGAATTTTCAGCTTCATGTCGGATGTTCCAGTCAGTCAAGGCAGTCAGGGTTTCAATACCGGTCAGACTGTATCAACTGCTTGTCTTTGAAGGAGTAAATTATGACACATGTACCCCAAATAAATCATTCTGATTACAAAAATAAATAAACACATAGTGGGGCTACCCATGTGTACTTGCTGGACAATAACACTAGGGATCCAGCTTTTCCATGAGCAAGGGACGTAAACAAAGTTCCTCAGCTGAGACCCAGCCATGTGCACACAGAGTATACACAGACATACATCATGGGTGCACACATACCACCACACCCAGGGCTATCACTTTAAATGGCTGCTGTGCAGAGGTGGGCTAGGGCCTGGAAGTTTAGATCCAGATCCGATCTTCCCTAGCGTTTGGGAATGATCGTGCTGGGGAGTTGCTTGAGGCCCATATCTGACCGTTGCAGATGTGTGTGCGCAGTACATACACGCTTGGACACACAATACACCAACACACACACATGAAGGTGCACACACACACAGCCCATAAGGGAAATGTTCTTGCCTTTCCACCCATCCCATGACTGCTTCCCAGATGACATTTCAGGCCTTGTGCCTCATAACATTCCATCACATCCAGGCCACAGCCTGTGGCGCAGGAACCTCCTTCTCCCACATCTCCCTACTGCCTCTGACACCTTCCCCACCCCATGCCTCCTGCAGAGTCATGGCTGATGGGCTCGCCACAAGAAGGATGCTACTTAAACCTCCAAACCACCAAGTTCTTCTCTCCTCTGATTTCCCCATGTGCCCTGTCATCTCAGGCAAGCAGCAGCTGGCTGCTTTAGACCCAGGCTCTGAGACTCACTGCTCTGGCCCGCTGCTTGCTGTGTAGATGTACCCTCAGTGTCTGGCTGTTAGACCAGGGCATTTAAGTGTGTGTATTGTACAGCATCAAGGAGGGAAGCAGCCTGGAGAAGGCACTGGACGAGGGAGTTGGGTGACCCACATTCTAGCCCCATTTCTGCCATTGACTCATTGTGTAGCTTCAGCCAAGTTATGGTGCCGCTCCTTGCCTCAGTTTCCCCAGCTGTGTACTTCCCTTCTCTTTGTCAATTGCTTTGAGCTCTACAGATGGAAAGTGTTATCTAAAAGCTAAGTGCTAGATTTTAAAAGGTCTTTAGGTGCCTAATTCCCACTGCTTTCAATGGGAATTAGATACCTAAAAACTTTAAAAATCCTGGCCCTAAATTTGTTCACAATAGCAATTCTCTTTCAGAACTCACAGTGTGCTAAGTGTTGTGTGGAACAAACAAGATGGCTCAATACCTGCCTAGATGTGCTTATGGTCTCTTTTCAGCCATGATGCAATGAAAAGGGGTAATGAAAAAGTAGGGAGCATCATATGTTAATACATTGTGTCTTGCCACACAGACTGAAGAGGCTGCTCAGGGCTGGGTCGGCTCTTGAAACCCAGGCTGCTTTCTGTCCATTTCACGCTATCCATCATTAGCATCCATGTCATGTTTCGTGTCAGGCCACAGCAACGTAAATGGCACTGAATAATAGCAGTAACGATAATAAAGAGAAGCAGCAGCCGTTCAGTTTACTGGCTGGCTTTTCCTCTGTTGACCCTGAAACGCCTCCTCTGCATCTCAGCATCCTTTATCTCAAATGTGCAGGAATTCTTTCCTGTCAGGGCCTGGAAGGGATTTCAAACAAACAAACAGAGATTTGCAGCCAGTCAGATAATTAAAGTGAATCGGCCAAGTTCTAATTCCCTTTGTACTCGGAGCAGACATTTAAAAAGAGGAAAACAAGAAAGGAGGCTGCCAGTGGGGGAGGCCGGCCTGCTCTCTCCACCCCATCCCCCTTCCAACCTAAAGGGTTTAAATTCTGTTCTGTCTTCCTGCAGCATCCCTGGGGGAGCGCTTGGTGTTGGGCTCCATACGCCTGCCCGATGCCCAGCGTTAGCTTATGTGGCCCATATTCTGGGCTACACTGGGAGTGGGACGATGGGCCTGAGTCAAGGCCGGTTCTAGCTTTTTTGCTGCCCCAAGCACCAAGAGCACAACTGCCCAAGCCAAAAAAAAAAAAAAATGCGCCGCCCCAAAAATGGTCAGAATGCCGCCCCAAGTCTGTGCTTCCTTTGCTGGTGTCTAGCACTGGCCCTGGCCTGAGTAAGGATGTAAAAAACACCCTGACGTGACACACCTATGCAGGCCATGCAGGCTTTGGGCCCCTGGGAGTACCTGGGATGAAATGACAGTTTACCCCTTTCTGGGGTCGGGTAGGAAGGGAATGGATGGACCCATGGTCTCCCTCCCACCTCCCCCCACCCCACGCACAAACTTTATGGCTCATGCAACGATGGTAGGGGGCATTATTACTGGTATAGGGCAGGTGCTAATTACTAACCTCTACACACACACCTCCCCCTTAGGCAAGGATGAATTGTACTTGACAGAGGTGTTTCTGAAGCATGTTTCCTGAGGAGTATTTCTTATAGATCACCCCTTCCCAAGCCTGTGTCGAAAGGCATAATCTAGCCCTATATAAATCAGCAGCAGTCACTAAAGCACTGGATGGAGTTTGTCACTGCCTCCTAAGCCTGGTCTGAATGGGCCAAACTCAGGCCAGGTGTAAATGGGGGAAACTCCATAGACGTCGCACTTGGTTACACCAGGTCTGAATGTGGGAGATCTTTTCTCAACCCTTCTCCCACAGGTTGGAGCTAGCAGTGATCAAGGGAGGTAGAGAGCCCTCCCCCAGCACCCCTAGATAATCATGCAGCTAGAGAAGTGCAGGAAAGCACCCCTCTGCTCCCCAGCATGCTGCGGCTGTGACGGGCTCTGCCCAATGAGTCAGTGCCACATGGGACTGTAAGTGGGCCTAGTTTGCAGTGAGAGTGGCTGGCAGTGAGGACGAACACATGCCAGGTTTTGCCCCAGATGATGTAGCCTGGAATTAATAGAGAGACTAAAAAATTCAGTGCTGATGTCAAGAGTCAGCAGGTTTAGTGCAAACATCCACTTGGCCTGGATGTCTGCACAGGCTTGAATCACCCTCCCCTTGTCCCCGACTGCCCTAGAGCCTCTGCCAAAGCAGGTAGGGGGCATTTGAGGGTGGTTTATTTTATACTGGTAAGGAAGTTGGAGGTGGATTTTCCAGATCATTACTTCAAATTGGTCCCCTTTGGCCTCCCCAAGTCCCAGTTCTCCAGAGGCTGTCATGGGCAGACCAGGCAAAGTGCTCAATTCTCATCCTTACACACCACTGGTTGCCTATTCATTGGGAAGGCTCCAATTCAAAACCACCCTCCTTGTCTTCAAAGACCTCCCTGCACAGCTTATCGCATAGATGGAGTCTCTGTCTCTCTTCCTGATTCTACCACTCACTGCTCACCCATCTCCTCTCTGTCCTTTCACTTAGGCTTAGCAATTGTGCGAGAGTCTTCTCCTCTGCAGCTTCTGCAATCTGAAACAGCTTCCTCAGACTCTGTGCCTGAGTAGCTCCCCGTCTCTTTCCAGATATCAGCTGAAAACCTATGAGCCAAACCCAGGCTGCAAATCCACGGAGGTTTCCCCAGGACAGTTCAGGTGCTTTTCCTTCTAACTGAACTACACACACATTTATTGTTGTTTTCTTGTTGATCTAATACCTCTGACATTGCTAAAGGGTAAACAGTCTTCAGAGGCCTTCATAGTTGCACATTGCAAGCACTTCCCTCTCGCTCCCCACAAGCTGGCATCTAAAATAGTCTTGCTGCTGAAGGAGAGTGGGAGGGGAACACGTAGATGGTCCATCTTTTATGGCAGTCGTGTTTACTTGTGAGGAGAGAGGAGATAACTCAGAAGTGGCATCCTCCCCTCCTCACTCAGGGAGATAATGTCCCTAACAATCATCGCTCAGCGTGTGTTCTTGATGTAGACAGTGCATTTCATGCTGGGTTTCTCAGCCCTTGCTCTCTTCCAGATGCTGCCGCTGACTTGCTGCATGGCTTTATGGGAGTTACTTCACTTCTGCTTCCCCATCAGTAAACTGAGGATTATGCTACTTTATGTACCTTGTAGGTCGGGGAGCTGTGAACCATTAGCTAATGGGTTTAAAGTAGGTTGAGATCCTCAGGTGAAAGGAGCTAAAGAAGAACAAAGTATTTATTATTAGTAGCACTTCAGTACTTTTCATTGCAGATCTCACAGCATTTTGTTAATGGAAGTCAGAACTGCTGTCTCCTCTTTACAATAAGAGAAAATGAGGCAAGGAGATGTTAAGGGACATGCCCAAGGCTTGCAGTAACTCAGTAGCAGAGTCAGCAATAGGCTGCAGATAGCCTGCATGCTAGTCCAGTGTCCTAGCCATTGACCGTGCTGCCTTACATGTCCACAAGACCACAGTGCTGCTGCGTTAAGGTGTGATTAAAGTGTGGAGACGCTGCCGATGGATTTGAATGCCCCACAGTAATAAAAAGAAGGGATCATGAGCTGGTAAATGCCCAGATTTCATGTAGAAAATCCATACGCTGGGAGAGACTCCAGCTAAAACACTAAGCTGGGACAAGCGTTTGTGGAGATGTGTACCTCATCTGCCTGGGAATTTACCTCCCAGAACTTCATACTCCCTCTAGTTATAATCTCTGCATCCGTGATCATCACAGCTCTACCTGAGCCCCTTACACAGAAACACCAGCCCCACAACAGGGATCTTTTTGTGAGGGAAAAAGGGGGGCTTTTTTTCATTGAAATTTTTAAGGAAAATTTTGAATTATTTTCATTTTGAGGTGGGGGAAATGTGCAGTTTTAAAATATTTTTCAAACGTTAAACATTTTTGCTATGAAGTTTTAAAAAAATATAGGAAAAAAGCACAAAAAAGAGAGGCCATTTTGAACACTTTGAAAGGGAAACAACATTGACATTTCAATGTCACCAAAACAGGTTTTGGTTTCCAGTCTGCACGCCCCATCAGATAGTGTCTCAGAACTTCCAATGCCCATCTGTGGACGTCTGAACTCCTGTCAGATACAGTCTTGGGCAGGGACTGTCTTTTGCTGTGTGTTTGTACAATGCCTAGCACAATGGGGTCCTGCCCCAGGACTAGGCTCCTAGGTGCTGTGGTTATACACATAATAAGTAAACCACAGGATGCGAGGTGATGGAGGTACAGCTATACAGCAAATCTGGTCTCCATTATTTCCTCAGGAAGAGCCCCATGGCTGGAACAATGAGGGGAGTGTGCAGGTCAGAACTGGAGATGCTGAACATGGGCCTAGTATGGATTGACAGGTGGGGGATGGAGCCCATCTGCGGAGGAACTCTTCCAGGGCCTGCCTGCCCACCTGCCTCTTGTGGCTTCAACTCTTCACTTTAATTAAGCTCTTAGTTCTCCGAGCTTCAGCAGTTCCCTGTTTCAGTAGCTCAGCCGCCATTTCTAACCCTGCACAATCCCTGCTGGGTCCAACGGTTTCCGCTAGGAATCCGACTGTCCCGTGGGGATGGCTCAGGATTAATTGAGGAGAACTAGTCGACTCCTTACCCAGCTCCTGTATCCTGGCAATTCTGAAAGATTCAAACTCGGTCTCATTCAATTGGTTTAGGTCACGAGTGAAGTGAGTCTGTGGGTCTCGGTTTCCTTAGGGTAGCCTTTATGGAATTTATCCACTCCACAGAAACAGCTCCATGATCAATGCGGGGAGGGAGAGGAAAGAAACTGCTGAGGCAGGAAAATTAAATACTGGTCCAATGTGCTCCTCTCCTCCCCGCAGACACTATGAACTGGAAGATTCACTAGCACTGGCCCATCCCCGTTCTGTAACTCCGCTCATTCAGCCCCAAGGAGCTATGGGAAGACATACACTGCAGTAAGGACTGACCTGGTATAAAGACCTATGCCGACTCGACTGAAGATCTGTCTAGCAGTCAGATACTCTCCTGAGACGATGGATAATTGCCAGGATAAAGGGGACGGGAAAGTGAAACCATGTATTGAATCAGCAGAGCTAAAACAAGGTCCCACAGGCAAACTCCCCAGGCCCACCACTATTCTGCACCCAAGCACATCATCTGTTCCCTCTGCAGCCTTTGAAAGTCAAGTGACCAGTCCTGCACACGCAGCGCCCTCTATCTTCAGTGGGAATTGTTGTGAGGGGTGGCAGTGGGTTAGGGCCTCAGGAGTTAATGGAGTTTGGCAGAGCTACAGTCCAGGGAGATGAGTGCCATTTAGCCTCTTTGCCAGCCCAAGATCCCGTTACACGGGATGCAAGGGTGCAAGCAGTCAGTCATCTCAGCATGACTGGCAGAACAGACCCTCGAGAAGTAGCCGGAGGCCAGGCACAACCTGATGGGAAGATATTTGGACTGGCTAAGGATCCAGCCAGAGAGCGCCCTCTATCCCACAATGCTTTGCCTCTTCCTCTGAGCCCCACTAGAGAGCACAGGGGGCCTTGGTTTCCCATCACGGTTTTGTCTTGTTTTCTGTAGTTTCTCCTTTTATTAGTATTTCTAGGTGGCTCTCACCTGCACTGCCTGGACACTGTCACCACTCTCATTAGCCACTGTCATAGCCCCTTGCCCTGCAGCAATCCCCCTGCCGTTCCCAGATATCTGGCTAGCGCAGTGCAGACAGGGCTCCCTGCGGGGAAGTGGGATGGGTCCCAAATGGTGGACTCCAGCCCTTGCCTTTCGAATGGGTTTCAAGAGGGCCCAGTTACACCCACAAGCAGTGCTGGTGCTAGCTTATTGGGGGGCCTTAAGCAGGAATATTTGCCTACCCCCCACCATACACAACACTTACTAGTAATTAATAGCAGGCCCCCTGGAGCTGCTTGGGGCCTGAAGGAATTGCTTAGTCTGCTTAAGCCTAGCACTGGCTCTGCCCATAAAAACTTCAGGAAGCACCAGGCCTTGAGGGAGGATTTATACTTTACCAGCTGACCCTGCTGAGACTCTGTTCCTATTTCCTTCAGAAAACAGACCCTCTCCCAAGAAGACTCTGGGACTCAACTCCCGTCTCATCCTCCAATCAAATACTAATGAGGGAAACTTTGGGGAAGCTTGTGTGACAGTCACCATCCTAGTCAACCCTAAGGATCAAACCAGGGTGAGCCCGACTCATGATTTCTGACAGCTGGGGTTGGCAATATTGGAGCACACACTGACCAGTGGGTTACAGTTCTTCTGCCTGTTGCTGTTCTGTGGGCAGAGGGCTCATTCTCTGGGGCTGGCCCCTCTCCCTGGCACTGCGCTCACCATCAGCAAGCAAGAAAAACAACGACCCACTGTCTTCCCTTGGCTTGAGAAGTTTTTAGACCAATGGCCCGAGCCGGGTCTGTGACAGGCAGTGACAGTTTGGGAAAAACAAAACCGAAGGAACAAGCTGAGGCTGTCAGGAAACATGACAGGCAGGTTCACAGCCCCACCAGGCTGTTGGCTTCTTGTTTCCTTTGGCTGATCTAGGACAGAAGTCATCTCTGAGGCCCGAGCTGGCACCGAGGGAATAGTGCAGCGGTCCCACTCAGACACCCGCTCAGTGGATGGGGGAGCATGGATGGAGGCAGGGGCCTAACATTTTTTAAATGGCTCATCATTTTCAGGGCCTCAATTTTTGGATGCTCAACCTGAGACCCCTAAAAGGGGCCTGATGTTCCAAATGGGCTGGGCACCTGGGCTCTGAAAATCTCTGTGGTGTGTCTCAAGTTGGGCACTCACACTCTGCCACCCAGGCCCATGCTAGTGCTGGGTGGTGGAGAATGTGGCACAGCTTCCATCCTAGCCCGAGATCATGCCCCCGCTGTGCGTGGGCACTTGTTGCATGAGTGTCTCATTAGCACTGTGCAATCTGCTAAGCATTCCCTGCTGCCTAGCCCATGCCCTCTGCGGCACAGTGAGCTCTTTCCCTCTGCTGTGGCATGCATGGGAAGGGCCAGTGGGCAAATGAGGCAGAGACACAGCGACCCAAATCCTGCATTCCCGTTGCACCTAAAATGCTCACTGGCTTCGATGGGGGGTTGGGGTGAGCCGGGAATGCAGGAAAGGGCCCTAGGGGAGGAGACAGAACAAACCAGGCCTTGGCTACATTAGTAATAAGACACACAATGCACCTGGATGCAGGTCTGCCAGTGGTAGCAATGGTGGAGGCAGATAGGGACCAGGTGTTTTTACCACCATATTGCCTGACGGCTTGTTTACAGCCAGGTTTACGATGCCCTGATTTGGGTTTGTGCTGCATGTACAATCTGTAAACCCTTAAAAGTGTCCTAGCTCCACAGTGAAAGCCTAGTCTCTGGTACACGTTGACAGTGCAGCAAGTGCAATGCGTATCACCCGAGGTTCGCGTGCACACCTTGCTCACTCGAACCGGTTTGGCAGTGCACCCGCTATTCCCACACCACTTTGCATGGCTCTGTGACTGACGGGTCTGTTCATCTGCGCACCCTCCTATGCTCTGGGCTCCAGCTGACCGGATGTCACCTCCCTGTTTAAATGCTGGTGCACTGCCAGGATCGGGCTATTTGCTCCTGGATTCAAATCCCCCTGCATTACAGCCATGGTATTAGGGAGGCCGCAAAACAGCCACCTAATAAAAACAAACCTTGTGTTATTTCTGAACTGAAAGAAGGGGCTGTACCACACGAAGATACAGCTGGTTCCTCCAGCATTGCCCTGACCTGCGCATTAGCTATCAGGACAGTAACTTCATTGATGCTGGGCAATCTATTCACCCATGCATCCGGCTCATCAATTAAGTTCCTCAGCAGCTTCCTCCAGCAGTCAGGCTTGGATGGTGGAAAGAGTTTGTTATTCTAGGCACTGCTGGAATGGCATGAACTGTATTGAAAGAAAATTGGTTGTGCTCTCCGCGTGCCGACATTTCTCTCTTACGGCTTAATATTCTGGTCCCCCCGCCCCCCAGTCTTCTCTCCATTCCCCCAGTCGACACTGGGCACAGACGCTTCCCTTCCCGCTGTCATATTCCTCTTCAGGAGGGATGGCTTGGGCCAGTGCTAGATTGTGGCCGTTTATTTCTGGGACTGGGTGTCAGGGTTGCTAAATGTCCCAGCCAAAGGGAAAGGACACTGTGCATGGGGGCAGGGGAAGAAGGTAAATCTGACCATCACCTTTCTAGGGCTTAGTTCTCTGCATTCCTCCCCACTAAGTCCCGCAGCTTCTTCCTGAGCCATATGCAAATGCTGATGACATGCAATGGCATCCGTTCAGTTAGGGACGATAAAAGCAGGAGTGGTCCCAGGATCCCTCCAGAGTGGGGTAGGGGGTGGGGCTCAGTGCTCTGTGTCCCCAAGATGACGTCCTTCAGCATTGCCTGTCCTCTCTGACAGGGGACCTTAAAAGGCTGCCCCACATGAAAGCTCTGTGGTGGGAGCAAGGGAGGGACAGGCAAGAGGGCAGTGGGAGAGAGCAAGAGAGAAACTGGCCTACGATGCTCTGCAGAGTCCCATGGGGGACACTAGTCCCCTCACAGGAATGTGCCCCTGATTTGGCTCTCATTTACACCAGTGTCACTCTGTTAACCTTATTCCTGATTGAGCCCAGCATCAGAGGAGTATTGGGCCCTGAGGTCCTCTGCTACACTCCCCGCCCCTGCCACCGGCTGGCCAAATTCTCCTCTCTTCTCAATCCATCCCTTTAGAACTGAACCTTTTCTGAGCACTTTCTCTCTTCCTCCCTCCCTCCTTTCATTTGATTTCTCTCCCTTGTAAGACCTTTTCCTCTCAGAGCCAGAGCTGGGCATAAGCAGACTGAGCAATTGCTTAGGGCCCTGAGCAGCTCAAGGGCCCTCTTATCTGCTGTTTTAGTATGTATTGTGGGTTTTTATTTGGCAGGGGTGGGGAATATTCCTGCTTTGGGCCCCCAATGGGCTACCACTGCCTCTGCTTCCTTGCCTTTCCCCTTTCCCACTGTATTTCCCACCCCCACTCTCCACAGGTCAGAAGCTGCAGCTGTTTGATTTACATGCTGCTGCCCGGAGATACTCCTCAATCTTTGTGCATATGAAATACTAGAATGTTAAGTGGAAGTGAAAGGAATCCATTCACAGGCGGAGGCCCAGGGGTAGGGGGAGGCAGCAGGAGACATGAAAAGGAGGGCGGGATGGGGGATTTGTGGTGTTCCTGGGAAGATTAAGGATACAGAGAACTAAGAGCTACTGCCAACTGGGCTACAGCCTGGGTCTCTGCTAACGGAAATGGGGATATGTTGTCATCTGTGTATAGCAACCCAATGGCTTGAGTATGGGACTAGCAGGGCAGCTGGGGTCAGGAGAGGCAGACGAGGTTTAGCAGGAATTCAGCAAATTGTACAAAATAGCTTTTGCTCCCCAGACTCCTGCATCTCTGTCTATCCTGTGATACACACACGAACACCACGGACAGACCTAGATCAATGTACAGCATCCCCTGAACACAGCCACTGCTTCTGTTGGCTGGGGGCTGGGTAGCCTAACTTAGCGGATGGGCAGAGGAATACAGAGCCTTTCACTTCAAAGCCACCAGCTGGGATCCAGCCCAGGTTGGTAATGAGCGACTGTCCTTACCATCTGGTGGCCTCTGTGAAATAAGCCGGCGCTCTCTGTTTGGTTCCCAGTGGAAATACTGCAAAAAAGAAACCCACCGTCATGGGCGATATCAGCAGAAAGGCCAAAGATCAAGTGGCTGTAGAGAATGAACTGCTCTTTTATCAGGACACCTGTACAGAACGAGGCTGGCGCACAACAATAGGACCAAGTCCAACCCGCTTTACACTGACACAGCCTTAGCGCTGTTAATGGCATCTAAGTCCCAGGCCCATTTTACACAGGAATTCGTTGTGAAGCCAGGAACTAGAGCTGTAGAATCTCCTGTTTCAGCCGGTACCTGACACACTGTCTCCAGGTTTAAGCCAATGGGAGACACCTGGCAGCGCTGCACCTTATTCAGGCTTAGGGCGGGGCGAGGGAGGGGAAACATAGCAGGAGAAAGTTTGAAGCAAGTAGCTTCAAAGACCGATTTGGTTAAGAAGCATCTGGAAAAGTCTGGAAATTAAAATGAGAGAAACAGCTACAGTGAGTGGGGAAGTATCACAAGAAGGGCTGGGGAAAATCTGAACTCCCCTGAGGGGCGAGTGACAGTCAGAATTGATGAGAACATCTCATTTCCCATTAAGCCACGAGACATTAGAAATTGCATTTGAACCAACAAGACGGCACATGCTGGGGCTCCCAGTGGGAAGGGAGTCCAGGGAAAGACCACAGAGCTGCTTGGCAATTCCCCTCTAGAAAGGAAACGCACACAAAATGAACGGAACTGTAGCACGAGCCGTCCGAGAATCCAGCAAAGGGCATGGCGAGGCCTGCAACACTGTGGCTGCATGCCTGCATAGGGAAGAAATACCTGTCAGTTCTAGGGGTGGATTTCGAAGGCTGTTGGACTCACAAAGAAAATACAGGGCTGAATTCGTCGCTGGCATCCTGCTCTTGGCTGCAGCGGCGATGTATTTGGGAAGTATTAGCCTATCAGCTTTGCTTTTGAGACCTGCAGAACACACATTTTTTCCAGACGTGGCCCAACCGTACCAGGAAGAATGAAGATGGGTCTCCGAAGTCTCACTGTACAAACTCTACCCAGCGCTCTGTGGAGGGGTGTGGTGCTCCCTGGCCATGCTCAAGCTGGAGCCATTACGTGAATCTCGCCTGGGTGGCACGTTGGAATGACTGTGAGGTGGAGTCTGTAACCAAGTGAAACAGCCCTTGGCTGACGGCTGGGGGAAGTACTGAGTGAGGAGGACCCCCAGGCTGCATCTTGGCACTGTCTGGAGTGCGCACGTGTGCCAAGTTAAATGCAGCGCTCACTCCTTAAACACTGATCCTACCCTTCTGAATTCTCTTAGGTGCTGTTCCTGTTCGTTACACAGATGGAAGCAAGCTAGGCAGTTCCTCTGTGGGGATAAGCATGGGTGCAAATTCCTTCCTCCTCTTTTGTTAGAACTAGCATGGCAAATTTGTCACAGGGATTTTTGCCTTATGATCACTGGTGATTTATGGGGGTTTTATAGAAAAAAGCCACAGTCATCATGAGGCCCACTGCCCTTCAGCAGTTTCCGTTCCTCTCCTCCGGGCTCCTGTATCACCTACTTCTGCTTCCTAGCTGCCAGCTTCTAGTCTCCCTCCCTTCCCCCACACTGGGTTTTGCCCATCAGTCACTGCAAGAGAGGCTAAACTAGCTCCCAGCAATTTCAAAATACCAGCTCCCCACCATATCTTTGGCCCGGATCTTCCAAATACCACATCCAGCCCTGGGGAACTAAGTACTGGTGTGGATCGAAGTCCAAACCTGCTGGGCCAGAGCTGGGCTAGGAGCCACTTGCTAGAAGTGGAAACACTGGAGGAAGAGAAAGGAGAAAGGGCAGCTGCCTTCCCTCACAGGGACCATGCTTAAAGAACCATGGAATCTGTGGCTGCACAGCATCTGTGACAAGTTGGCCTCCCTAGCTACTCTCGCAAATGAGAACCGCTATAAACCTCACACTCTATTATTTCCATGGAGTATTAGAGACTCTCATTTAGCATAAACATTTTCATCTCCAGCAGAGCATGAATAACAGTAAATGAGATAGCTTAAATGTTTCAGGCCAAATATAGCCTGGGGGTAACTCCAGTAGAGTTATACCAGGGATGAATTTGATCCCTTGAGCTCTGCCTCCCTTCCTAAACGAGGATTCCAGTGTGGGTACATTACGTTCCATTCCTGCTGTTTTAATTGGATACAATGGACCAGAACCTCAGCGGGTGTAATTCAGTGTAACTCACGTATGAGCTATGCTGATTTACTCCAGCTCAAGATCTGGGGAAATATTATTCTTCACTTCCTAGCCTACATTCCTGCATAGGGTTCCTGTGCACTGTCAGACCACTCCTACCTTCCACTCCAGAGGTGGCTGCACTGATCCTATATAAACACTGCTGTTTGCAAAGCACTTTGCTGTTCTGGAGCTGAGAGATATTATTGATTTCTGTCTCTTGGATGATATTGACCCCAATTATCACTGTTATACAGTGCAGATCTGAAGCATCCATATGTTCCAATATAATCTTTGGGATTTTTTCCCCTTGCTTTTCTCTCCTTCACGCTTAGAAATATTGCAGTGTGTAGTGTCATCATGAAGAAAAGACCATTTCTTCCCCCATCCATTTTGCCCTCCGCTCTTAAGGAGAGATTTTGCCAGCAGAGACTGGTGATATTTGAAAGCACGTGGGTGAAAGTGATGCAGAAAAGGTTAACTCAATACCAGTGTACAGCAGAAGGTGAAGATCAGAATGTATGATTTCAAAACAGGCCATTCCTCTATCGTTGAGCTATTTTTCTTTTTCCAGTGAGCAGCTGCCAAGCAGATGAGAGTTTCATGTATTTATTGATTTTAAGAAATATAAGTTTCTAGCACGCATGGTTGGAGAGGAAAAGCTGGGATATACGGCCAAGGTGCTCCCTAAAAGGCTCAGAAACTAAAAGGCAAATAAACCCCCCCCCCGCAAATGTATTATTTAAAAAACCAAACTTTTGTGATTTTTTAAGCTAATCTCATGATTTTGACTTGAAATGTTTGGGGCTGGCAGTAGAGCATATTCTAGGCTGTGCAAAGGCCTGTGCAGCTCCCAGTATAAGTTTTCACAGCCTCAGGTTTGCTCTGATTTACATTCTGCTTCTGATGGCCCAGGAAGCAGATAGGAGCTGTGGTGCAGAGTGCTCTGGCAGTGCCTCTAACGTAGCTCAAACACAGCACAGTCTGCGAGCAGGGCTGGTGTGGAACCCTTATGCCATCTCTGCGCTGTGCAAGGCGGCACCTGGGCTGGGGTGTTTTCAGGGTGCAGTTTACACCCACTTTACACCTCCTTTATAGTACCAAAGTAGCATAAAGGAGCCTTAGCATAACTAAGAATCAGGCGCCAAGTTTTTAAAGTAACTGCTGCTATAAACCATCAGAGGAAATGAAAGTCTATGAGACATCTTGAGCCAAATTCTGTCCATGGGATACAAGTTGGGGAGAACTGAGCTCTTTTTGACTAGATCCTACCCAAACTGTGAGCTAGTTATTTGCTTTGGTTCAAAAATATCCAGAAGATCTTCCCCTCCATCTCATTTATTACAATAGTAATGTAGGTCAAATTTTGGATCTAGCCTATTTTGATATAGTTATGATACAGCCTCTACATTTTAGACTCTCGGAATCCTGTGCAAAACTGCCCCTTCTGGCTATAGACTATGGCATCTCAAATGCAAACAGACAGGAGGGGAATGGTCCCTCACCTATGTGCGTGAATCACAATCCAGGCTTCAGATTTACTAAGACAGGCAGCTGGAACATCTCTCAATCCTACTACTTGGCCCTCTTAATAAATCACCATTAATTAGTGATGTGTAACCCCCTCTCTCCCCAAAGCAGCCTGAAAGGGCATGTTCTGTTTCATGAAATACTGGGAAACTCATAGTCAATCCCTCTCCCGCCACCTGCTTTAGCTTTTCTTCCCTAAGGATACCTACAGGAGGCAGGGTACCTCTAGTATTCCCAGAACACTGTGGGCCTAGAACACAGGCTGCAGTCTTCTACCAGGAGCTGGGGGAAGCAGCACATACGGTACGTCAGTCTGAATGGAAGTTCTCTGATCAGGAGCAGCTTTGCCATAGAGATCAAGCCATCTGCACCACTATGGTCGGAGTCAGTTGGTGTGTGGGGGCTGGACTGGCACTTCCCTCTTGACCAGAGTAAGGAAAGTTGTCACAAATCAGGACTTACACTGACGGAGCCTCCTTGCTAAGATCAACCCCGTCTCCCTCCAAAGTCTGCATCAGAAGATACAGGGAAGACACCAGGAAGCTAAGGGCCAAATTCTACTCTCATGTGCACCGGTTTAACCTACATTGACCATGTTCCTGAATATTGGTGGAGCATAGGCACCACGGGCTCATATAACTCAGCCGCTCATCCAACCTTAAGCATCCCACAACTCTGGGCTCCAGCTCAAGCTTTTCCGCCGGCCGTTCTTGCTAATGAGCCTTATCCAAAAACCCCTGGAATCTGGATTCCTATGTCTAGACTGGGCTGGACTCTGGATCCACATGCCCCGGGGATCTGATGCAGTTCAGATCCAAAGAGGGAGGCAATTAGGCCTGAAGCCGTGGGAAACGGGTTGGCGTTCCAAATCCCAGAGCAGGCAAGTTTTGTGGGCAGTTCCAGCTCTTTCCTGCTCTGCTATTTCTGCCCTTCCTTTAATGCCCTAGGGCAGAGGCCTCCAAGCCGAAGTATCATAGCTCTCTTTAATGAGATCTGCTGCATACTGGAGATGGCTCTGATACTCTTTCCCAGAGGAGCCCATTGGCTGAGCTTCGGCACAGCTCTTCTTCCCACATGGTGAAGAGAGGGAAGGAATTATAAAGGGAAAAGCGCAGCTGACCCACAAAAGACAGGGACCTTTCAGCCCTAAGGAGAGATTCTGAAGGGTAAGAAGTTTCTACAGCAAAACTGCTGCCCACACACACTTGGTCTCTGTCAGCTGGCAGAGCAATGACAGGCATGGCAAGGGGCTGAGGCCAGGTGGGGGAGAAGCCGAAGGACTGAGGAGAAGATGAGACTTGGAGGACATTCAGGGGAGAGGTGGACTGGCCCTGCATGGAGATAGTCGCCTTCCCTGCTGATTCCCCGGACTTTGTGTTGCTGTATGGTCCCTTTGTCTCTTCACAGGCACACACTGGGAAAGATGACAAAGCAGCGGCACATCCATTAGTTCTGCAGTCAGCCAAAAATTCCTTCCTGGGAAGGAAGGTGCCAAAATCTGCCTTCCCACCATCATGGCCAGCTGCACAAGCAAGTTCTTCCCAGCCTACCCGATTGCCTCATCCCGCATCCACTCCGAACAAGACGGAGTCGTCTTTGCTGCATTTCGTTTCACTCCCCTGTGGTTCAGGGCACCTCTATTTTAAAGAGGTGGTGAGAGGAAAGAAGAAGAGAAAGTGTGTCACAACCCTTCCTTCCTCCCAGCACTCACAAGGGTCAGCCAGGAACAGCCAGCAAGGGGAGGGGCCAGGATGGAGGACAGTGCTATGGCCGGGAAAGGAACTGTCTTCTTCTCGAAAGGCGGTGGCTGTGTAACATGGACACACTGACAAGGCTGCAGGACGGCTTGGGACTTTGTTCCATTCACCTCAGGCCACTCTGTGCGGTGGGCTGGAATGCCCTGGGATGGGGGCTGTACCTCAGCTCCGCCATTCCATGCAGCATCTCAGTCCCAAAGAAGCTTGGTCATTGTTAAAGGGCAAGATGGGCAGAATGCTAGCGAGGTTGTGTCAGGCCAGGAAGGCTCCCAGAGGACTGGCAGTTCCAGTTTTGTTTTTCTTGCTAAGCCGAGGGTGGGTTTGGCCGGCAGTGAGGATGTGGATGATGAAATGATGCAAATTTCCCTCCAAGTCATCAGGGGCCTTCTGGGAGCCACACAAATCTTAGCACAGACAGCAAATGCCTCATTGTGGGCCAGAAATTTTCCCTCAGCCATTCACTGAAAGCGGCCCCACCCATTATTAGCTCCGCTTCTGGTTGCAACTAATCAAGTAACTCTAAGGCTTCTCACGGAACACATCTCCTTGGAGACCCCTATGCAGGGAATTGGCCTTTCCCAAGACTCAGAGAAACGCCATCTCCAAAATCCACTATGCCCCACACACAGCCAGTGTTTGTTTACAAACCCATATCCCCATTCAATAGTTCAGAAAGCCCGATCTCTCACATGCCTGGTGCCACAGCTGCCCACGGACTCTCCTCTCTTGTCACTTGTCAGTGCCTGCTGCCCTCGTTAGCTCCAGCTTATCCCACAATACTGCTTGCTACTCTTGCATCACAGCCTGGAAGACTGAATGTAGAGATGGATCTGAGCTGCAATGTTCAGCTCCAGATCTGAATCCAGATTTTCCCAGAGTTCTGCACAGGGGAATATGGTTGCTAATACTGCTAATATGGTTGTGGTTACCTGAAATGTGTCTCCCCCTCACACTGATCTTGTAACTCTGTAATAGTACTGGTCTGAAAGTGTTCTCCGCTGCAGCTCTTGACGTGTGGGGCAGCCGTCCCCTCGCCCCTCGCCCTGTATTTCTCTATTCTGTCTCACTGGCTCACCAACTCTTTTTTCAGCTCTTAATTGAAAATATATATTTCTTGGTCCTAGCTCTTGGCTTCATCTTTGCCTCTCTTTTTCCTGGAAGGAGACAGTGGTTGGAGCAAGGGGCTGTGAATTCAGAGCTGTGCCTTGAGAGACCTGCCACTGTCTCAACATTTGTCCGTGTGCAAATTGCTTAAGCCTGGATTTTTAAAGGTACCCCGTCACCGCCGCGCTCAACACTTAACTGACTTAGGAGCCTAAGCCTACACTACAAACTTAAGTCCACCTAAGTTAGGTCGACGTACAGCCACTGCAGTGAACAAAGCCGTGGTTCATGGCCACACTTGCTTCTTTTGGCAGCGGTGTTTGTCCTTACCACTGATTAAAGTGAGGCATTGTGGGGCAGACAGCTGGACTCCTGTGGCTGACAGCCCAGTGCCCAACTGCCACCCCCGGTGAGGGATGGGGGGAGTTGGGAGAAGGGGAATCTGAGTCCCGCCGCCTCCTAGTGAGGAGTAGGGGTTGGGGGGGGCAGCTCAAGCCTGGGCGGTGACTGGGCTTGCGCTCTCCCCACCCCCTTGCAAACCGTCATCAGGAGGTAGCTCCAGGCTGTGAGCCCCGTGCAGGGCTGACAGCTAATGGGCAGTGTATGTAATGTAGTGTCGACACAGACGCTGTAGTGCCCAAACTATATGGACCTATGCACTGACCTCTCGTGGAACTGGAGTGATTAGGTTGGTGTAATGGGCGATGTTCACAGGCGGGCACAACACGATAGTATAGACACACAGAGTTAGGCTGACAGAAGCTGCCTTACATTGGCCTGACTATGTAGTGTAAACCAGGCCTTTTAAATCTTATTTTCTAAATCCCTTTGGAAAACGAGAGGCACGGCAGCACCTAAATAGTTTCAAACATGTGGGCCGATGCCTCTTTGTGCCTCAGTTTCCCCAGCTGTTTAAAAAAGAAATCCTCACCTACTTTTGTTATGTCCTTTGAGATGCTCAGCTGAAAGGGCTGTGAAATTTACCCTGTAAAGTCTGTGTGAATCATGCTCTTATTGCACCAGAGCTGCTAGCTGCTGTAATCATCAACAAGGCAAATCCGATCCTGGCCATGGGTTTAAGCCCTGAGCTTATTAAAAAAAAAAAAAAAAAAAAAAAAAGGCCAATACACCAAAAAATGTGAAGGCCTCATAAGGCCAGGTCCTCAGCTGATGTAAATCAGCCTAGCCCTATTGAAATCAGTGGAGTTAGGCCAGTTTACACCAACAGAGCCTCTGGGCCCCATTTGGGAAGCTGCAGTATATTCCAGCCTTCAGCAGAACAGTCCTTCACATCGTCTGCTTTGCCCTCCCTGAATGCATGGTGCTGCCTCTTCTTTTCATCTAATCCTTCTTATATCTAATTATCTGCACCTTCCATGTCCTTCTAATCTGCTGTAAAAATGAAAACAGCTCCAGTTAAGCAGTGACTTTCTTCACCCCAAGGCCATTGTTATTTCCAGACAAAATAACATCATTACGATTGAGCTAAGGTTATAAAGACTTAATTAAATGCTTCAGGGGGGAAAAATCCATTAGAAAGCGCTTTGTGGACATTAACAAAAGTCTAACTATGGAAACTAGGAAATTCTTGTCTACATTTTAGTTAAAGCACTACAAACCCTTAGTGCAGATGCAGTTATCGTAGTATAGCTCTTCTGTTTAGGCAGAGGAATAAGCTGAACTGGGGTAAGGCACCTTTACACTGGTATAATTGTGTCCACACCAGGAGTTGGATCGGTATAGCTATTCAGTAAAAAAACCCCACACCCCTAATTATACTGATACTTTTGAGTATAAATTAGACCTAAGGTAGAATTAAGAACAAGTGTTTGAAAGTCTAGAAGTTCTAAGTGAAAGTTCCATAAATAATCTTAATCGGGTGGGTCAAAAATTTTCCATTAAAAACTTTTTTTCAGTGGAAAACTGGGTTTTCAATTAAACGAAAGATGTCATGGAAAGTATCTGTTATCCTCAAAATCAAATTGATTTTTCATTGGAAAATCAAAAGCCTGAGCCATTTTGTCCAAAACCCAGTTTTTGGCTGTTTTCAGCCCCAATCTTTTTGATGCAAAATATTCTCTCACTGCAGTAACAAGCATCTTGAATGCTGAACGTGACGGTCACTGCTGCTAATAGACAAAATAAAACCACCAAGAGATTGGCATTTAACAGACGCAAACGCGCCTTTAATGCTATCGGCCAGAACGAGCTGATCTTCAAAGTGATCTTTTATTAACATACTTATATAAAAGGAAACCCTCCCCAGGGCGTGAATCCCTGATCACTGGGAGCAGGACTTTCTTCCAGGGGAATTGTGATCACTTCCTGGTTACCTCAGACCCTGAGGTTGTGTCATGGCTTCCGGATGGCATTGCTGCGGTGACCTCTATGGGGCTGTCGGCCATCTTGTAGTTGCTGTATATTAAAGGCATGGTTACCTCTTCCCCTCAGTGCCAGCAGCCAGAATAAGAGCTCTTGGTTGCATTCAAGTGTAGCTAATTGTCTTGGCCAATATTTTCCACCCACTACTGCTTGTACCACGGCTGGTGTTGAAGTGAAGGGCTGCTTCCAAACAAGCTGAGGCTATGACACGATCAGCACTTGCAGTCAGAGTCGAGGGGAAGATCCAGAGATACTGAGAAAGAAAACAGAAGGAGACCTTTATTTATTAAATAGCAGCACGCCCTGAGATAGGCAAGAAACTTGGAGACCAACGTCCCACCTATATACACTGAACAGGTGGGAGGTCCTTGGGTTTATGGAGAGTCCATTGTTGTGATCAAGCCACCTGTGAAATTTCGCTGTGGCTCTAAATGCACATACTAAGTGCTTATCCCACAAATACAACCCTGGGTTCCCCAGGTCATCCCTTCCCCTCCCCGCCCCATGTAAGAGGGCTGAGTTTTCTGTCAGTGGCTAGTAGCATGCAGTGAGGTGCTTACTGTTCCTTTCCTGATCCTTGGATCAGAGCTGTGGAGGGACAGTCTCCTGCAGGGATGGGAGCTCACTTTCTGGTTTCCCTGCACAGAGTACAAAACTGTGGGTCATCCCCAATATCCAATACAAATCTCCCTCCCACATACACACCTGCTGTCAGTCAGGCACACAGCACCCTCCTGGCTGGGCAGGCAAGTGTCCTGCTGCCAGGCTAAGTTGCTCCCCATGGCCTTGTGGAAGCCTGGGCACTCCCACAGTCAAACAGCAGAAGTGGGCAGAGCTCCTGGAGGACCCAGATTACAACTAGGCATCCACAAAGAAAGGACTTTGGGTGGGAACTGAAAGAAACCTGCTGCTTTTCCTCCATGGTTACTTGAAGCAGCAGCAACAGGTCCAGGACAGGGTTACTTGATCTCCAGTGTGTCTTTTCCCCTCATGAAAGCCCCATGTCATGAAGTTACCCCAAAAAGCTACATTTTAGGGGCATGAAATAGTCATGAAAATTTCCACGAGAGAAAATAACCCTGTCACTATTTTGCACAGCCCTGGTACAAACATTCAGATTAGTCCCTGAAAAGACAGCGAGGAACAGAAATATAATGATCATACTCTATGCCAGGATAGAGTTTTGCTTCCAAGATTTTCCCAACTCCGGGCTCGGAAGTCTCTCCCGCCCACACGGCCTTCCCACACCCAGCCGCCATGCCCTGCTTTTATTTTGAAGCAACGTTACCTTGTGAGGGAGTCTGAGCCAACCTCCTGCCTGGGCTCCTCAGCTCCCTCAGGGTATCTGAAAGAGGGAAAAGAAGAGGGTGAACCAGGGGCAGTGCCAGGGAACAGCCAGGTACCCAGGATTCCCTCTCTCCCCTCCAGCCAAGGGCTGGCCAAAAGCTGAAACTGCTGAAACTTTTTGACGGCAAATGGGCTTTTGGACTGAACTCATTTTGTGTGTGAAAAGTGTCTGCTTTCCGCGGGACATTTCAGCTTCTCAGTGAAAAACCCAACTTCCGAATGTTTGTCAGTCTGGAAACACCATGGCAGCGTCTCCTGAGAGCTGTGATTTGGGGAGCTCATGCCCCATCATTCTCTGTGGACTGAGTTCCCTGTCTGGACAATGTCTCCGCCGGTGACCTGTGGCCAGGGACTCCCACGATTCACTGCAGTGGCTTGGTGAGAGAGGAGGCCTGGGTGCAGCACAGCGGTCCCTCCAGGAAGCCAATCTCGTAGAGAATGGGGACAGGCTCCTATGAGGTGCTGCAGCAGCATTTCTTAATCCAAATATGAGTTGTGGGGTGAAAAAGCACATTTTTTGACCCCCAATTCCCCCATCCCACCCATCATTTTCCAACCAGTTCAACTTCTCACCCTTATCTCACTCAGCCCTTCACTGGAGCTTTCAGGCTAGAATTTTTCAAAGAAGCCCAAAGGAGTTGGGCACCTTACTCCCTTAGGTGTGTTTGAAAACCTCAATGGGCATGTTTACCAGTACAGTGGGGTTGGAGTACAGAGCTTTCCTCTTTGAATAGGGTCCATTCCTCATGCGTTTACATTGCAGAGTGCATAGAAATTAATGATGGAGCAGCGTAGTAGGCAGTGCCTAAGAAGGTCTTAATTTAGCCCCGGGCACAACCCATGCAATCCAGTGACATCCTGCAGTACATTGTGGGCAGGCATGTAAAAATACTTAGCACTTACTGTCTTCAGAATGCTTTAAAAGCACTTGCTAATTAATCCCAGCCCATCCCTGGAGATGCAGGTCAGTAGTGTTGCCTTCATACTAAAATGGGAAACTGAGGCACAGACGCTATGGTAGTTCAGGTGCCTAAAAAGTGAGGCGTGCAGACTCAGTGGCCACATTTGAAAATGAAGGAATAAGCCAGTTGCCTTCAGCTCTACAGTAAGCCAGTGTGAAAGCCAGGATTAGAACTCAGGAGCTTCTGAGTTCAGAGCATTAGAGCAAAATTGCCTGTGAGGAAGGCAAGTTCAGGAACTAAAAGGTTGGGGTTTTTTTAATTTCTGTTCTCATGTGGTGCAGACCCTTTCACCTGTCTCGTGATCAACTGCACCGCCTGCTCTGGGGAGGGTGAACCAGCCTGGGCAAATACAGGATCCCCCTACCTTCTGCCCCGAACTCAAACCTTTCAGAACTGGAAGCAGTTCAGTTAAGCTTTGTTGCTTCCCCTTATTTTTATTTTTGCTCTGCCAGGTCCTGAGACAGCCAGCAGTCAATATGCTGCAGGAACCAAAGCCACTACAGAGATAGGGATTTCATTTGGAAACATGCCAGATAGTTGTTAAAGCGACAGCAGTACATTGAGAAGGGAGACAAAAGTAGTTCCCAGGACCACACCTGCCCTTGAGTCCCCTCACCTAAGTCTGTGGTTTTACAGTCCCATCTTTTAAGAAAATATTTGTGTATTTGCATTGTAAATTCTCTAGGACAAGGACCGTCACTCACTGTGCACATGTACAGTGCTTAGTACAATTGGAGCCCTGATCTTGGTCGGGGCTTTTAGGTACTATTGTAATACAATCAATGAATGGAGAAAGAATGGCTTTGAAAACAGAGTTCCTTTGGGTATAGCGGTTTCAGCATCATTCTCTGCCAAGTTACAGCTGATAGTGGGGAAGAATAAATACTCATCTGTCATGGGCCAGATTTTCAGCTGCTGAACACCCATAACTGGGAACAAATTTTTCAGAGAGGTTCTGCTTTCATTTAGGCACCAAACCAGGGCCAGATTTTCTGTGGTGCTCAGCAGCCAGCCTACTCTTTGGAAAAATCTGGCCTGTTAAATGAGAAACTAAGCACTTTAGGAAATCTGGGCCTTATTAGTTAAGCGTTGACAAAGGATTGAGCCTCAGACAAGCCACACACTACACAATAGTCCTTGCCCTGGAGAGCTGGCAATGGATCAGATACAGCAAACAAGAGGCGTTGTGAACCAGAGAAAGGAATGGTTAGGGTTTTTACTGCTTTTCATGGTATTCTGGTAACTCAATCAAAATCAAAACAAGAAAAAAACGGTCACAGACAATCAGTGAGTTATTACTAGGAAATGCCAAGATTCTTGATTGTGAATGAGGGATTAATTACATTCTACAAACAGAAGTTTTATCTGCATTGAAAAGCAAAGAAAGCTGGTTTTTATTCCAGTCCATTGCATACCAGTAGACAGTATTATGATAGACGTAAGAGTTTAGTCTTATTGTCATTGTGATTTAATCATCAGAAAACCTCTTCTTTTCTAGTACAAGGGATATTAAGAATTCTTAACATTTACACACAAGCTGGGACTTACTTCTTTGTTGATATACAGTATTCTGTAGTCATTGCTAGGCTATCAATAAGCACTGGCAGTTATTAGCTATAAAATAAATTCATTAAAAAACCTATTAAACATAAAATAATTCAAAAAAGAGAGTGCTAAAACAAACGTCTATCCAGTTTGAGAGACAGAACTCCCCTAACCAGCGGCTCTCAGAATGGTCTTCTGCACAGATTTTTCTCTAGACTAATTAAAAATAGGTGCTTGACAGAACATTAGTTGCAGCCAATGTATCATCATCAACTTCTGTTTGTTCGCAGACATTTATCCAAGAATTGTTATAATGAATCCACAGAATGACATGGAACTGACCCTGCTGATATTGGACTAAAACACGATAATAGTGGAAAGTGCATATCTGGCAAATTGAATGGATACGAGAAGCAAGGGGAGTGGATGTCATTGATTGACAGACATTCTAGGAGAAGGAGGCTTTTTGCTTAGTTGTGCCATTTGCACGCATAGCTGTTTTGAAATGTATTTTTGGCCTTGATAATTTGAGAATATTTAAAGTCATACAGAAATGAACAGTACAATTGTTGCCGGTGCCTTTCTGCTAATGCTGATTGTATTGTTTGCAGCTACATGCTACACAGCAGGGCTGAAAGAAGCTGCTGCTCCTGTCTGCAGCTGAGCCAGCCATGCTTCAATGGTGGAAATTAGCTGAGGTCATACCTCCATTTCTGTATGGGACTGAGCTGAACAATTGTTAATGCCGAGAGAGGTAAAGCTACTGGGTCCATTTTCACTGATCTGGGGTTATGAAGACCCCTTCGTTAGCAGCAGTTTAGTTCTTACACGTGCAACTGTCTTCTCAGGTTCCCCCTCACTAACCCATCAGCAAGACTAGGAGAACTTCCGTCCTTCTGGGATAACAGACATCCAAATGAGAGTCCAAGCCTTCCCCCAGTTACCCACCACATCCTGCCGGACTCGCTCAGTCAAAGGGGAGCTCATGTCCTGCTTTCTCCTCAAGCGTCAACCTTTTCAACTGAGATAAAGGACAGGCAGCCGCCGAGGGGACGTCTGTGTTGTACATAAACCCCAAACCTGGCAGCAGCAAGTCTCCGAGCCCAGGGCAACAGACTCGGGCTCGTAGGGCTCGCATAACAGGGCTCAAAAAGCAGCACAGACATTCCTGCTTGGACTGATGCCCAGGGTTTGAGATCCAGCCTGTCTACATTGCTATTTTTAGCCCTGTAACACCAAATCTCACTCCTCCTCCCGCAAAGCTACGTCCTTTCTCTGCTACCATCCAAGCAGCCACTCAATGGGTCCCAAACCCTTTCTCCTTCTCAAATCTCTCCTGTTCTGTTGGAAGCCTCCTTATGCGACAGGCCTACAATTCCCAGAATTCCCCTGTTCCAAACTGGGACTAGGACTCTGTGGACAGGTAGCCAACTTTAAAGGGCTAGCATACTATCCTATATGTTTCCTTCAGCAACATATCCGTCTACATAAAACAATGGAACAATAATAATTAACAGATATTACTGAAAAGGCAACACCATCTAATGAGAACCAAAGAGGAGGATGCAAGAAAGAAAGACAAAGCAGAAATCCCTCTGACATGCAACCTGTAATCTCTCTCATCTTCCCATCAACTACTGGTTAAAACTAAGAACAAACTATAAGTTACATAGGGGGGAAAAAAGCTTTAAAGCCCAAGAAGTCACACTCCTGATCCCCTTTCCTTCCAGGGAAAGACTAGTCAAGTTTCAATTTGCTTTTAATTTCCAATGGACAGAAATCTCATGCGCCTGAACCCCACCGCCCCAGGTATGGGGGTGAAAGCCAAAGCCTGAGCCGTACCACTCTGGGTGGGGAAGGGGTCAAAACCAAAGCCCAGGGGTTTCAGCCCCAGCCCAGAGGCCTGTAACTGAGCCCCGCCGCCCAGGGCTAAATCCCTCAGGCTTTGGCTTGGGCCCTGAGTCCCAGCAAGCCTAAGCCACTTGCGGTCCTGATCCACAGTTTGAGAAGCGCTGAGCAAGACGAATACCAGCTTGAGTAACAATCGTTGTGAAGCCACGGCAGCACAGCTGGTTACAGGGAGTAGCCATGCCGGCCTGGACCCTGGGCACGTACTCAAGTGGCCACGGGACTGTGCTGCCACAACTACACTGCTGCTGTTACCAGGCAGTGTCCTGCCCTTTGTAACTCAGCATGTGGAGGGCCTGCAGAATGTCAGCTGTGCATGTTCCTCCGTCCTGTCTCCCTCCGTGCAAGGGCATTTCCTTTCCTGACCGGATAGCACGGAGCCAGCATGTGGGCTTTTATTTATAACATGTTTTCTCGGGCAACCAATTAGTCTTTAATTCTGCGTCTGCTACGGGCAGATCAGGAGGCAGCTTGGACTATCCAGACCCTGCTTGGAATCAGACACTTTTTCGTCTCCGCCCTGACGGAAGCTGGCTCTTTAAATGCCAGTTTCACCGAACCCGTTTCAGATGTCTCCAGTCTCCGCCGGTAAATAGATTTCTGTGTCTACAAGAGAAACCTCTTCAACCCGAGTCTCTCTTTGAAGAGAACAGCTGCGCTCTCTGCAGAGGCTTCGCTGGAGTGCAGCAAAGCCATTGGTAGGCTTTCATCCCGCTCCGCTGCGAGCCCGGTGCCATTAACGCTGAGTTGTTTCCATCTGAGCCAAAGTGGGGCAGGTGCTGATCCAGAGCTGAAAACCTCAACCACTCACTACACCCTCCTCTGCGAGAAGCAATATAGTGCAGCAGTCAGGGCAGTCTGCTGAGAGTTGAGAAACCTGCTGCTGGGTGACCTTGGGCACTCTCTTTAGGCCAGGACTGCCTCTCAGTGCGCATTTGTACAGCTCCTGGCACAATGATTGCAGCTGGGGCCTCTAGACGTGACTATAGTACAACTAGCAATAGCACTGAACCCAACAGTCTTTACAGGTGCTCAACGCTGCAGAGGCTGGTCCCGCTGTTCAAAACAGACCCCTGCTGCATGTGTCTGGAGACCTCCATAGCGAACCTTCCATTTACTTGAGTGGGGCTCCTTGTAGAATACGTAAGTAAGTAAGTGTGGCAGCCTCTCAGGCTTAGCTATTAAATGCTCATTGCCAAATTCAGTCCCCAATCTATTGTTGGCGGCCCATACCCTGAGAGGGGTGGAGGGCATAATGATGAATGAATGTAGAGACTGGTCTAAATCACAACCCTTTCTGCACAGAAGGGACATTTACATATGGCCAGAAAATGTTACAGAGCAGCACTAGAACTGGCAGCACAATCTTGCACCTGCAGGTTTGCACGTGGGCTCCGCGCAGGGCTTGCTCCTCAGAGATCCCGGAGAGCCCTCAGCTCTTGGTAACTTCGGGGGGATATGAGGGTGCACACCCAGTGCTTCTGGACCACACCCGGAGAACACAGACAAAGGCTCCTTTGGAAATGCGGTTCCGCCAGCAGGTAACTACTGGTGATAGAATGTCATTCCCAATGCACACGCAGAGTTGGGCTGTGTAATTTCTCCAAACAGACATAGAATTCATATATGCTGCAATGCTAGTTGCAGCTCTCCCGATCACAGTAAACAAGTGCAAACACCGGTTAACGTCTGTATAAAACCATATGCATTATCAGACACACTGAATCATGGCACTGGGCATAGACATTACAGAAAGGAAGCAGCCTTATACTCTTGATCTGCAGACATTTCCCTAAGGTCCGAAAAGGGTTCAGGAGTGACGAGAACACAGCCCTGCCCCACCAAGCCAAAAGTTGTGCTAACGAGGCCCATAAAAGAGATTCAAGGATCCCAGAACCAGATTATAATAGTGAGAGAAGGAAAAAGCTTGTTGGATAACAGAGACTATGCATCTGCCAGGACCTGATCCTGATCTTACACCAGCTATACAGTCATGTGACTCTTGGTGGAGCCACTGGTATAAGTGAAATCAGGCCTACCTCTATATCAGGTGCCAGAGGGGTGCAGTCTTCCGATATCTGATACAGTAGAGGACATTAAATGGAAACTCCCCCTAGCCTTAGATAAAGTGGTGAGCAGTAGCAGCAACCACTGTCCCTTGTGGCTGCAGACCCATACATTTCCAGCATACTAGATAGTGCCGGTGAAGCTGGACTTCTTAGAAAGAGCCAGCTCATGCCTCCCCTCTCCCTCTCCTCCCCCCTCCCACCACAGGGCAAAGAGAGATGGGGAAGGACGTACGGTTCGACCCTATTGAAGAAGTGGCGCCGCAGCAGGATGGCCAGGGTGCTGATGACCAGGAAGGTGGTGCACATGGCTCTTCCTCCATCACCACAGAAAGCAGAAGGCCAGCCACATCCCTGGCGCTACCGAAGAGCTCCGCTGCCCTCAGCCTAGTCCCATTTGCTCCCACAGCTAGTGTGTGAGCCGCAGCCAGCAGGTTGTTTTCCAGTCATTCGGTCACCTGCAGGTTCTCATGACTGGTTTTAGAGAGGATTAGAGCAGGATCCGATGTAATTAATGGGCAGCAAATGAGGACACACTCCTCTGATCTTTGGGTAGAAAGGGGCAGGGCAACTGGTCCGTGAACCCTTCAGCTCATAATTGGTTTAGGCTTTTCACCCCATTCTCATGCAATGGGCCAGCCCCAGATATGACAGACTGGAGGCAAGTGTCCCCTCTGCGTAGTGATCCTGTCATGCACGCACCCTTCCCCCATCACACGGGCCTCCCCTCCCCGACTTCCTGTCTCTGGCCATAAGGTTTCCATATGCTGCCTTCTGTCTTCTACCTACTTATCTCCTATCCTTCCTATATGTCTGAGTGCCTTACCCTGCTCATCACAGCCCTCTGTAGGTACTCTACCCCTGCTTTCTCCCTCTCTCTGGGTACATGGCTCCAGACTCCTCCTTTTCCAGTCCTTCCTGCCCCCTGTTTCTGTGCTTCCAAGGCTCTGAATCCTGGTTACACCCGTCTCTCCGTAGCCTGCCCTCTCCCCACCTCTCCCTCCCTCGCTGCTAAGCTGACAAGCTGCAGACTGTATGTAATTCTCCACGGACTTGCTCCTGCAGCCGCTCTGTTAGCCCTTGTCCAGCCCTACTCCCCTCCTCTTTTCTCTGTCCCTTCATGCAGGCTCAAAAGTGATGCAAGCGCCTTCCCCTCTGCGGGTCCTGTCCTCCGGAGGAGCCTTCTCCTCATCAGACCTTTGTCCCTTTTCAAATCTCACCTGGAAACCTACAGCAACGTCTTCTCTCTTCCCCACACCTCTTCCTTCTTTCCTTCCGCTGTTGGCCTTCTGAGATCATGCTTAGCTTAAGCACCATCCCATTTCACTTTCCCATGCAAACCAGGTATATCCTAGGCAAGGTGACTGTTATTTCAGGGTCAGAAGAGCAACCAAGAAAGAAGCCTACATGAGAAGGACAAAGGCAGGGTCAAGGACACACACATGTAGGTTTTATTCTCACTGCTAAAAGAAGGCGCCTTTACCCCCAGGCCGACTCACAGGAGAACTATCCCACCGTAAAATCCTAGTGCAGACAAGCACTGTCATTTTCACCAGGAGGAAAAGTAGTGAGATCAGCCATGGGCAGAGGGATAGTATTGGTCTCACCTGGCTACCTTTCAGGAAACACTCCAGGTACCTTGTCTGCACTAGGATTTTACAGTGAGGCAACTACTGCATGTTACTTCTCTGGCTGAACCCTGCCCCCTCCCCTCACCTTTTTGGCAGTAGCCACAGACCGACCAACCGACAGACAGTCAAACCACAGTGACTTGACATGCCCCATTCTGCATCCTGACCTGATGGCAGCTCACAGTGGCCAAGGAAACTCCGCTATGTTTAAAGGTCCAGTTTACACAAAGCAGAATGACTGCTTCTCCTTTTATGTCCATATCTACATGCACCGCACATACGGTGCTTTTACCCCACTGCCTTCTGTTATTTATACCATACTCACCCTGAAATGCCACTGGCTTCAGAGGAACTTTTGAGTGCAGCACAACTGCTGTCTAGTTTGTATTGTTCTGTTCAAAAATGTCACACATCACCTGGCTGGGTCGAGCTTTGTAAGCCAGTGGACAATGAAGGTAAATTTACATATCAACAGGGCCTGATGAAATACATCCTAGAATACTCCAGGAGCTGACGGAGGAGGTATCTGAGCCATTAGCAATTATCTTTGAAAAGTCATGGAAGTGGGGAGAGATTCCAGAGGACTGGAAAAGGGCAAATATAGTGTCCATCTACAAAAAGGGAAATAAGGACAACCCAGGGAATTACAGACCAGTTAGCTTAACTTCAATTCCTGGAAAGCTAATGGAGCAAATAATTAAGCAAGCCATTTGCAAACACCTGGAAGATAATAAGGTGATAAGTAACAGTCAGCATGAATTTGTCCAGAACAAATCATGTCAAACCAGCCTAATCACTTTCTTTGACAGGGTAACAAGCCTTGTGAATAGAGGGAAGCGGTTGATGTGATATATCTTTTCTTTAGTAAGGCTTTTGATACTGTCTCTCATGATCTTCTCATAAACACACTAGGGAAATACAACCTAGCTGGAACTATTATAAGGTGGGTGCATAACTGGTTCAAAATTTTTTTCCAGAGAGTGGTTATCAGTGGTTACAGTCAACCTGGAGGGGCATATTGAGGGGGGTCCTACATGGATCAGTTCTGGGTCCTGGTCTGTTCAATATCTGTATCAATGATTTAGATAATGGCATAGGGAATACACTTATAAAAAATTGTGGATAATATCAAGCTGGGAGGGGTTGCAAGTGCTTTGAAGAATAGGATTAAAATTCAAAATGATCTGGACAAATTGGAGAAACTGTCTGAAGAAAATAGGATGAAATTAAATAAGGACAAATGCAAAGTACCCCTGTAGGGAGCCTGAGTGGCCTCCCTCCGAGCCAGAGGGGAAAGAAATACTCCCGCAGCCGGAATGGGCGGGCCCAGACCAAGCTGGCCCCGCCCCCAGCAAGGGGAAGGGCAGGACAGGAAGTATAAAGGGCAGGGCCCCAGCTCAGTCAGGGCAGCACCAGGGAGGGAGACAGATGCAGACCACTGGCTGCTCCTTTCCCACACTGCTGCTGAGCCAGGGGAGGCCCTGGGCCCAGGCAACCCTGATCCAGGAGAAGGACTGGGGTTTCCAGACCTGCCTGCCGCTGAATACCCCGAGGGACTCCCGGAGCCCTGCAGTGACCCGTGGCCGACAGAGGTGGACGCTGCGGGGGGAACCAGAGCAGCTAGCGGTTGAATACCCTGAGGAACCACCGGAGCCCAGCTGTGACCCTTGGCTGATGGAGGCGGACACTGAGGGGGAACCGGAGCTGCCCGCAGCAGACAACCCTGACTAGTGCTGGTGCCCTCTCGCCTGTGAGGTGCACCCCAAACCCTACTCGGCGCTCCCCTGCCTGAGGGGTGTGCTACTGACTCTTTGCTGGCGCTCCCCTGCCTGAGGGGTGCGCTATGGACTCTTTGCTGGCGCTCCCCTGCCTGAGGGGCGCGCTACGGGCTCGTGATAGCCCACCTCCCGACCCTAATTCCCCCGTGACTGGGAGGTGTGGCCAAGGACTCGCAGCAAGGCAGTAGCTCCTCACCACCCCCAGTGGCTCGGAGGACCTACTGACCCTCATACAACCCCACTTAGGAAGGAACAATCAGTTGCATGCCTACGAAATGGGAAATGACTGCCTACGAAGGAGTACTGCAGAAAGGGATCTAGAGGTCATGGTAGATCACAAGCTAAATATGAGTGAACACGGTTGCAAAAAAAGCAACATCATTCTGGGATGTATTAGCAGGAGTACTGTAAGCAAGACATGAGAAGAAATTTTTCCATTCTACTCCATGCTGATTAGGCCTCAGCTGAAGTATCATGTCCAGTTCTGGGTGCCACACTTCAGGAAAAATGTGGACAAATTGGAGAAAGTCCAGAGAAGAGCAACAAAAATGATTAAAGTTCTAGATAACATGACCTAAGAGGGAAGATTTAAAAAACAGGTTTGTTTAGTCTAGAGAAGAGAAGACTGAGAGGGGACACGATAACAGTATTCAAGTACATAAAAGGTTGTTACAAAGAAGATGGGGAAAATTATTCTCTTTAACCTCTGAGGATAGGACAGGGATTCTCAAAGTGGGGGTCATTATCCCTCCGCGGGTCACGAGGTTATTACATGGGGGTTGTGAGCTGTCAGCCTCCATCCCAAACTCTGCTGTGCCTCCAACATGTATAATGGTGTTAAATATTTAAAAAAGTGGTTTTAATTTATAAGTGGTGGGGGTCACACACAGAGACCTGCTATGTGAAAGGGCTCACCAGTACAAAAATTTGAGAACCACTGGGATAGGACAAGAAGCAATGAGCTTAAATTACAGTCAGGGCAGTTTAGACTGGACATTAGGAAAAACTTCCTGCCAGGGTGGTTGAGCACTGGAATAAATTGCCTAGGGAGATTGTGGAATCTCCATCATTGGAGATGTTTAAGAGCAGGTTGGACAAACACCTGTCAGGGATGGTCTAGAATGATAATGCTTGGTCCTTCCATGAGTGCAGGGGACTGGACTAGATGACCTCTCGAGGTCCCTTCCAATTCTACGACTATATGAGTCTATGATTCTACAAATTTAACAAAGCCATCAAGCTAAACAAGCCGGGGGATCACACCAGCAGACAGTCTGCACCTCAGGAAACCTTCCTGGCTTTCAAATCAGAGGCCCAAGACTCTGGGTAATATAAGGGGGGCAGAGACATTTTAGTTATCCTTCATTGGGAGGATGACAGGGCACAGCACCATTGCCCCTATGAAAACTGGATCCTCTGGGTCTGGGAGGCAAGAGTTGCTGGAAATGTAACACAAGTGAAAAACGTGCTTAGACTCAGAGTTTAACTGGCTGAAATGAAGTTTTACTCACCAGAGAGCAGGTTTTGTTTAGTTTATAACCATATCTGTCTCTTTTATTCTTGCTTAGTGTCACTTACAGCTCTGTGCTGTGTTAATAAACGTGTCCTTGTTTTATTACACAACCATTTGAGTGCTGTGTATTATACTGGAGGGTGACTCCTCAGCCAGCCAAAGAGACTGGTCTGTCTCTTTGGAAGCAGCAAACTCAATCCTTTCTGCGAGTGTCCAGTGAGAGGGACTGGGGACGGCAGAGAGATGTTTCTGGGGAACTCACGGATTGAGGTGTGCTGATTGTTATCTGCCAGGCAAGGTTTGGCCAGGCATAGTGCTGAAGAGTCTGCTGGCCAGGCTGATGAGCAGGTGTGTCAGGGAGCTGACATGTAGCTTAGCAGCAGCAAAGCTCTCACTTGCTGAGGATGAGGGGGGTCCCCCAAGGAAGGAACAATCAGTTGCACACATACACTCATGGTTCTGAGTGTCATGAGCAAGAAGTCGCACCTCCCAAAGAATCCAGGGCAGGACCTGAACTGTAGCTGGAATAGCTTCCCCGGTTACTGGGTCTTGATCTTCAGTGGCTATAAATCACCGTAGCTCGTGGATTTGCACCAGTTTCCACCAGCTGAAGATCTGGGTTAATTGAATAGAAATTATTGTTGGCCATTCTTTGGAATGAAGAAATGACACTTTTCCACAGCTGGAGTCAGCCCAGAGAGCTCATTGAACTCACTTGAGGACACGTCTTGTCCTGAGATGTAGCCTATCAGTTCCAAACAAGCTCGAGTGGCATGGCAAGAGACCCAGTACAAAAGTAAGGTGATGTGAGCAGCCTAGTTAATGCTTCTTGCCCTAGACCTTGAGAGCAGCGATGGAAGGGAAAGGCAGACTTAATGGGTTCTGAAGGCTTTTCCTTTTAAGATACAAATCAATGAATCTTTCTGGGAAGCCTGGGTAATGTGATCTGAATAAGAAACGGGGCTTGTCTTTGAACCTGAGCTAGGTTCCTCGACAGTGGTTGCTTTATGCGCTGGCGCCAAACGCAAGTTGACAGGAATCTCTGAGCAGACTGGCTTTGCCCCGCACCCCCTGCCACGAGCAGACCAGCTTCACAGAGTTAAAGTTTTGACAAAGAGAATTCTGTTGAAAGCGTTGGCTTGTTTCCCAATAGCCTTGTCACCATGGTTGAGCTGCCTGCTCCTGCCCCGGGCTGCATTTATGACTGCTCTGGACTTGGGCTGGGGTCGAGCAGTACCATTTGGATCAGCTTCTTGGACATCGGTGCTTAGATCAGCTCAGGACTGTCCCTTCCTTGTTCCACTAGGACTCCAGGAGGGGCAGGTTACCTGGCCCCACAGAGTAAGGGGTGCCCTGCCAACATGGTGCATAGACCTGAGCGACGGTAACTGCAGAAGAACATTTGAGGGAAAGGCTTTGCATGGCAGCCTGGAGCCTGAGGTGAGGGAGGAGAAATTGGAGGCTGATCAGGGCCCAAGGAGGGCTAGCAGCACAGCCTGGGCTTACAATCCTGTCCCACATGGCCATATCTAATCTATCTAATGGGGGGTGTTTTTAAAGCACCCTCTCTATTCCCCCTATTCTAACTCACCGCCGCTTAACCACAAAGTTTCAGTTCTCCAGATCTCCGTGTGGGAAGCCGGTGGTTTCACTTCAGTTCTCAGAATGGGTGAGTTTTGCACCAGTCACACACCCGGCTGCCCTCTCCTCTGCTCTGCCCTGTCTATGCAAATCCAACCTGCCACAAACACTGAAGCCTCCAGGGCTCTTCCCGCTATAGGGAGTGCAAGTAACCACTCACCCTGGCTCTCCGTCACCCAGGGACCAGCCTACCAGGCCTGCGTCAACACAGGGGGTGGCAGGGCCCCCAGCCGTCTCTTTTTCCCCACAAGGCTTTTCCGAGAGGCTCTAATCCTCTTTTGTCACAAGCTGGCTAAGCTGTTCGTCTCCATAATATCAGATGGCAGCTCATTCCAGGGGGGATTTTTTTTATTTAAGAGTCACCAGCTTCCAATATGCTCCCACTTGAAGAGGTCAGCAGGACACTGCCCTTACCCAGTTACTCTCTTCCATCCTTTCCGGCTGTACCTACGCTGCTGGTCTGGCACTAGGTGTGACAGTATGTTACCGGCTTCCCAGGGCTCTCGGGCTACTCTCCCTGCCTTCCCAGCACTACTCCCACGTCTCTGCACCCCGTTTCTGTGTGATGCAGATGTACGGCCTTTGTCATCTCCCAGATGGATCCTTGCAAGGCCCTGCCTCTGAAGACCAGAAGCTGCAGCTAATTCAAGACGTGACGGCAGCCTCTTGGAGGTATTCTCGGAAGTGACACTGGCTTCCCGTTCAGGATTTCGCTATGGATTTCTAGACCCCTACATGGTTGAGATCCCTGCTGTCTAGGAGATCAGCACTTCCCCCAGAGCTGCGGGAAAGGTTGTTCACTCTTACCAAGTCACTGGGCCTGGGAGCTGGGTGTTCTCCCTGGAGGGATGCTGGCTCTGGAATTTCCTGCCGCAGTTGACCCTTGTCTGCATGGGAAAGCCACACTGGTTTTTAAAGCAGCTGAGTTAAACTGGTGCAACTCCCTGGGTGGACACTTCTATTGCAGTTTAACAGAGGGTTTAGTTTAAACTTGTCCACAATAGTCAGACTTCCAAAGGCCTGGTTTAAACCACAGGAAGAGTGTGTACCCAGAGATTTGTACTCCTCTAACTACATCTGTTTAAATTCGTCCCTTAGGTTAAACCAGGGCTGCAGTGGTACGGAGACAAGCTCTAAGGTTCTTGCCTTTCTGGCTCCTCTGTTGTGCCAGGCTCTTTCGTGTGCAGGTAGTTGGGGGGTGGGAGGACAACCCCCCTGTCCCTGAGAATGGGGGAGCCCATATGACATTGGCCTGTGTTGGCAAACTCTGTATTTAGTAATCTAAATTACCTAGAATAAACGAGCAAGGATCCTGTCACACTCCATGTCAGCCACTCCTCCTTGTGGCCCTGCATCCCCACCACAAGGCTCTCACACTCCTGGGGCTACAGCAACAGAGAGTCCTTCATTCAAGTCCAGAAAGGACCATCACGTCATCTCATTGACCTCCTGCAAATCCTATCCCACCCACCAGCCAGCACCTGCCCACTAAACCCAGCAACCCCAATGAGACCCAAGTATTACAGCTTTGAGCTTCTCTCTGATGTTGGGGGGTGTGATTTCCCCACCCTCCTGCACTAATCACACCCAGAAAGGAGTTCTTCTTCTAATCGCTAGGCAGACAGCATGTTCAGCCCTGCACTGGGTAGGTCCTGTCTGCCTGCTCACATGCTACCCAAGACAGGCACAGAAGAAGTCGGGTGCTCTAGGAAGCCTCAGGAAGGGGGTGCATAGGATGCTGTTTCCAGTTAAAATGATTAACTTTTTGCAGGCCTTGCAGAAGAAGCGAGTCTTCAAGTGGGACCTCAATGAGCTGAGGGGGGTGGTTTGGTGGGCTGGAATGGGGAAGGATTTCAGGGCCTCCTTCCGCATTTATACCCACCCAGTACCTACTTCTTAGCCAGACTGAGGAGCCCATTCAAGCCACAGCATAACCTGTGTATGTTCCACACCCTCCTGCACTCTTCACGCTGCTCCATGGCACAGGGCTGCCTCCTGCAGGACAATCTCCGACGGGGGTTCTGCTCCCTGCTCTGCATGTGTAGCACATACAGGGCTCTGCAGGTCTCAGAAGCTGCAGGAAGAGCAAACGGTGTGGGCATGAGCAGGGGAGGAAGCCAGCACAGAGAGATACCAGAGTGCTGCTGCTGAGCAAGGTTATCGCTGCAAAGAAAGGGAGAGCGAAGCAGCTAATGTCACAGCATTTGGCAGGCTCTGCAGGGTTTGCATTGGCTTTTGCATGTTACTTTAACCTTTTCCTTGAAGCTCAAGTTTGTGCTGCGGCGTTAGCAACAACACACATACACACAGGCGCACGCTGCCTTTGGTTATACCCTCGCATCCCCACAGAGCTCAGTGTAAGCGAGGGCACAACTTAAGCTGCAGTTTACACACAAATCTCTTGGTGCGCTGTAATGACAGCGGAAAGAAACCTACAATGAGTCCATAGCATTTAAATGGGCTTTAGGCAAAATCTCTCCCTTGCAGGGTGCCTGGCTGAGGCGAGAACTCCTTAAAGCCTCTCTCATTTCCTAAAGTCTTCTTAATTTCTTTTCATGCCAGGCCTTCCCAGTCAACAGCAGGGTTATATTCAAGAGAGAGAGAAATTGCACTGCAAAGCACCGTGGGTAATGCGTGCAATCCGTTCTAGGAGCCAGAGGGCTTAGTCTCAGCAGCGTTAGCGGAAACAAGCTGAAAGGTCCCAGAGCGAAAAGAGCAGCGACAATGAGCAGCATTTTTTCCATCCAGAGAACACAAGCACTGTCTAGGGTGGGAAACAGGACCGAGATGGGCTCTGGGATTGAGAAGCGCCCCCCCCCCCCCATGCCCTCCCACACACAAAAGGCTGCCCCCTCCTCCCAAAACACTCTTCATGCACGCTGATCCCAATATGGGGTTGTATTCACACAGCAGGCATACAGTGGAGAGTCCTCAAACAGACAGCCCCTTTCCTGGGTATTGCCTTGATTCTTAAGGACAGTAACGCAGGCCTAAGACAGGGCTATACATACAAACATGAGCTCCCCAACTCTTTCCAGAGAGGGCTGGTAGGATTTCTCCCTGCGCGACCAATTGTCCCCCACCCCTTGAATTCTCTGTCACCTCAAAGAGATTCTCCCTCTTTAATGAAGCTAATGAGACTCCCCTGTTCCAGCTGTAAAGCTGAGTCAGGAGAATGGTCCTACACCTCTATACAGAGACCTGAGATATGACACCCAGCTGCAAGAAGTTATAAGGGAAAAGCAAGGGACAGCACTCAAAGGCAGGACTGCAGCATCCACAAAGGAAGTGCTTCATCCTGAGAACCAGAATTAAGGGTTAAACTGAGCACTAGAGGTAAATCAAACTGGGCAGCAATGCACAGGAATATCTAACCGGCAGACTCAAAGCTGTTGGGAGTTGGAAGTCTTGGTTTGAGCTCACTTCCCCTTCTGAGACCAGGAGCCGAATAAATTTCACAGCGCTGCCAGCGTATCCATGGAACAGAAGAGGCAACACAGGAGAGCAGAGGCAGTAGAAGAGGCAATGGAGCCGGTGCAGGAAAGGGACGAGAGACAGGCTAGAACATTAAAGCTGGGGAATTGGAGAGGGAATATGGGCTGGGCAGGAGCAATGCGTGATACATGGCAACATTGCTTCAGCGCTCCTGCAGCGGGGAACATGGAGGATGTCCTAGAATGCACTTGATCTTGTAGGACTGTGCTGAAAGGAAGCAAGGAGCCAGCCCTGTCTGTCTCCAAAGCAGCTTCAAACTGACAAGACTGTGCTCGCTTTGCTCTCTGACTGCTGGCAGGCCAGCATCCTGTCATTTCCAGGCCACTACCGAGGCAGGCATGGTGGAATGGCTGGCAGAGCGTGCTCTGCGTCAGAGCGGGGCAGGATGGGAAGAAGATGGGAGACAGAGCAGAGAGGCAAAAAAGAGGGACTGCCGAGGAGAGGGGACCGGAGTGACTGAAATGAAGAATGGCAGGGGCAGAGAGAGAGAGAGAGATGGGGCTTCCCTAAAAAACGCAGAGGAGAGAGTGAATGAGACCAGGGGAATGGGAAGGTAGATGACACAGGAAGGAAAGTGACCAAACCAAAATGGAACAAGGAAAAGCAAAGAAAGAAAGAAAACCGAAGGAACCCCACCCCTTCCCCCACAAGTAGTTTCAAACCCTCACACAAAGACAAGCTCACACATTCGGAACAACTCTCCCACCCAACTGGCCCATCTCTGGCCTCACCTGTCATCATATCACCTCCACTTTCTTTGCTCCACCAGTGGGGCCAGCCTGGAGGCCTCACTGGTTTGTTTCATCTCAGGTCATTCTCATATCTTTCTCCAGGTGGCCCTTTTCCCACCCCGAAGAGCCCCTTCCCTAGTCCAGCCCACCAACTCACCCCTCTCTCTCTCACTCACTTCTCCTGCAATGCCCACAAAAAATGAGTCCACAGATGACTGGCCATTCCCTCCTCTGGGTTTCCTGCTGTGCGCTGTCTATTTTGCCTGGTTAGACCATAACCCCTTCAGGCAGAGACTGCGTATCTTGTGTTTCATACAGTGTTAGGCACAACAACAATCAATAGCGATAAATACGAGGACACTGAGGAACTTCGTTATTTGTACAGCACCTAACTCAAAGGGATTCAATCCTGCTGTGGACTCTGGGTCCTACCATCATATAAATAATAGGAAGGGAATTACATGGATAAGTAGACCTGTCACGTGTTAGCTACTTTGTTGTAAAAACACGCCTTTTTCAATAGTGTAGGCAGAGCCCTACACATTCAATAGCATCTCTGCCTGTCTAAGGCACTTTTGTGTAGCCCTCTTCACCATAGTTTCAGAGCATCTCAGAAACTGTAGTTCATGGATCTTCTCTGCACTCCTATCAGGGAAAGCAGTGATCTTCTCCCCATTTTGCAGATGGGAAACTGAGGCACAGAGCAGCCAAGTGACCCTCCCAAGGTCACAGAAAGAGTCAGTGGCAGAGACAGGAACTTAAGCCCGGTCTCCAGCTAGAGTGCTAACCAGTGGACCACCCTTCCCCTCATTTGGTACCTACTTTTCACGCAGATATAGATATAGATATATATGACACTATATGGGCTGATCTAATTCCTATTAAAGTGAGTGGAAAGACTCCCATTGGCTACTTTGGGATTGGGCTCATAAGGGGACAAATCAGGCCCTGAAAGTACTGTATGTATACTTCACACACTTTACTAACTAATTTGACCTACCTTGCAAAACGGTATTGCAATGACATGTGGCAATTAAATGAAAATGCTGATTGGATGGCAGCATGACCAAGCTCCAGGATTTTAAAGAGACAGTGGCATCTTGAACTCAATTTTTTAAAATGAGTTAAAAGTGGTTTCATATCCTGTACCTGCATGGAGTGCCCCTGCCTGTTGTTACAGTGGCCTATGGAAATCATGGAAAATCACCACTGCCATGTTGTATACATGTTGTACCCCTGACTCATGTCATGTGACCAGGGCCAGGCAATAAAGTTCGGTCCCTCACCAGCCCCTCTGTGTCCCATTTTTATTACAGTGTTATAATCATATGCTCTTGTTTTTAAAAATGTGTCCTCTGTCCTGTTGCTGTGTAAGAGATTTGCTCATAGAAAAGTTGTAACTGCACCATTCCCAATCCCAAATGCTCAAAAAACAAGTCGGATTCACCAAAATAATGGGATTTAGGTTGTAAATTCCTAAGGGCAGAGATTTGTCTTTTTGTTCTGTGTCTGTACAATGCCTAGTACAGTGGAGTCTGGCTCCACAGTAATATAAATGAATAAATTAATACTAATAATGAGATTGGCTTAAAAATCATAGGATCTTTAAAATATTTTTGAGCCTTTGAATGCCGTCAGGTCTCATTTTTAAGCTTTTTTCTGCAACCAGTGGGGCTAGATATTTTTAAATGAAAGCTGAGATTCTCACATACTCACTTGCCTCCAGAAGCTCGGGCTTTAAGTAAAATAGCCAATATTGCCAGATTTATGATAAAATCAAAAGTCAGCAACAATGTAACTGACTATACTTGGGAAACAGTGAAATAGCCTATACATTCATCCTAGATTATTTGCATGCACTTTCATATTTTCTGTAAGTTCAATTTCTCATTTTTCAATAAGTTGAAGGTTGCATTAACATTTATTTCTCTCTTTAATTTGGAAATCGATTTTGGGCACAATTTCCTACATTTTTTATGCAGTATTTCCAACATTTTATGCAGCATTTTTATGCAGTGTGGCCAACTCATGATTTTGTCATGATTCATTTTTGTTAAGGCACCAGCTCCCAGAGGCTTGTGATTTTGTGAAAATCTCATATTCCCAGAAAGGAAAAAAAAAAGTAAGTTTCTAGCTCTTGTAGCTGGGGAGCAAAGCTTGCAAATGCAAATGCTCAAAAAACAGAAGGCAAATCAACCCCACCAAAGTTTACGACTTTTTTTAAAAATCTCATTATTTTAAAGCTTATCTCATAATTTTTGGAGGCCTGGCTAACATTTAAATGTGTGGGGTTGGCAATATAGGTTATGTACACTGGGGAGTCTCTCTTCCTGTGCAAATAAAATGCCCATATAGTCTCCTTCTGATTGGCAAAAGAAAACACTTTATCTCACAAATGGGGGAAGAGCTGCTCCACTACAGCCATTCTTCTATCTTATAGAATCATAGAATTGGAAGGGACCTCAGGAGGCATCTGACTCGTCCAGTCTCCTGCACTCTTCGCCCGGCTGCTGATCAGAAAAGTCCTGGGGGACCGTCAGCAACAGAGACAGGAGTCAGGACCCAAAAGAGAAAAGGAAGAACATGAAACGCCACTGGAAGCAACAGGGAACTGCCAATGCAACAAAAGGGAAAGAGAGACCTGCAGTGACAACAAAGCACCATTATACAATCATGGCAAATTGCTTTAGAGGGCACCTGCTGCTCTGGAAGATTGGCCAGTTGAGAGAGTGCTAGTCTAGGGGTCCCTAGACATGAGTTTTACTTCCAGTGCTACCCCAGATGTCCTGTGTGTGACCTGGCAGGAGTCTCTGTGCCTCAGTCCCCTGCCTTTAGAAGGGGGATAATAGCACTTCTCTCCCTCCGAGGGATGCGTTGAAGATCGTCTGGTACTCAGATCCAGTGAGGATCAAGTAATACCTTAACAGATCGCACTGCACACTTCATTCTGGATTCAAGCTGGAGTGCAAACTGCTAACCCAGGTTCTGCTCTTTGCTCCTCGGGTATGTAGGTGATAGCAACTCCCAGAGTGCACTCCACAGGGACATGCTTGCTCCAGCCGTGTCTCCTGTGCATGGCTATGTTACAGGAACATAACACTCTCTGCTTTGTGGTGCACATGTGCTCCAGCAGCCCGCTGTGCTTGGCATGGACCTGGCTTGAGAAAACAAATCAGACCTCACTGTGGGCTGTCCTCATGTATCACTTGTGGGCCTGTCTTTCACACTGATTTGGTCTGTCTGTCTGCTGCATCTGCCTCTCCCTCTATAGCATTGACCTGTCTGTCAGTCTGTCTGATCGATCTCTCTCCCTGCAAGAGTACACACAGACAGGCAAAGAGATGAAGAAGAAGAAGAGAGAGAGAGAGAGAGACTGATATTTTTACACACTTTTTTAATCTGTCTATTTTTCTGTCTCCAGTCCCCATCTGGGTATTGTCTGTTATTACACGTCCCTGTCAGATTTTCTCTCTATCTATGCAAATGTCTGTGCTGCAGATACTGTATTCCTGATTTTCAATTAGTTTGAAATATCATTTGGGTAAAAGAAAAACCAAACCCACAACATAAGTGTTTCTCTTTGCCTCTAATTCAGTCTCCTTCCCTGCCTGCCAAAGTGGGGTAGGAATATCTGAACAATGCAATCTCCATTACAAAATTAATAATACTAATTAATAATAAGACACCTCTACGCTTTCTCCAGGAGAGCTCTAAGCCCACATTCCTCTACCACTGTGTTTGGAGAAAGGAAGACAAAGCAAAATTTTATCATTAAAAATATCCCCTTGGGACAGAAAATAATTTAGCTCATGTTGAAGTTAAACACTGATTTAATAGATATTTCTCTCCTTTCCTGAAACATACAGACTAGAAATCAGAAGCAAGCAGGGATTTTCTCTTCAAAACACAATCTCCTGCAACATTAGGTAACGCAAGAGAGAGAAGAAATAGAAAAGGCTAAGCCAGCTGTTGGGATAAGTTTAACTGCTCACTTTAGATGCTGCATTTCCTCAGAGTTGTTTACAAGGGCTGAAAAAAGACCTGTAGTCATAAAATCCCCAAAGCAGATGATCCTGATGTTCCACAGAACCTCTTTTTCATCTCTCCCTCTACGGGGCTGGGGGGGGAGAGACAGAGAGAGAGAGAGGAGGAGAAAGAAGGAGAGAAAGTGAGCTCACGTTCACACATTGGTAAAGAGGCTGGTCTTGCAATGCCTTTGAATATTTTACTTTTAGTCAGTTTCCCATCAGAGTCAGAGTCATACATGCACACACTGAGCTGAAGCAAACTACAGGGATGGACAGCACTAGAAGATTTGAAATCTAATCACATGCATTATACCTCTTGGATATCTTTTTAATCTCTCTCTCACACACACATATATATATAGATACACATATACATTTATACATATATATATAGACACACAGATATAGAAAGAGACAATATCATCCACACCACCACCAAACACCTTTTTCTTTTCTCAGAGGATACACATACACAGACATCTCTCTTTATCTCCTCCTGGCTTCCTGGAGGATTGTGCCGGCTGTTTTTCATGGAGAAAGTCCAGGGAGAAATGGAGATTGAGAGATGGGAAAGGAGCGAAGAGCTGTCAGATGCCGAGAGGAAGGTGATTCAAGAGACCTGGAGCAGAGTGTACATGAACTGCGAGGATGTTGGGGTCTCCATACTGATCAGGTATTTTCAGAAAAAAGAAACAAACAAAAAATAAAAAGAAAGAAAATGAAATGAAATGAGTGACAGATAGACAGTCCCTGTTGGCTGTGATCATGGACAATTTCACAGCACTTCTCTGATTTCAACATGTTGTCGGGGGGAGTGGGGGCTTTTAATGTAGTTTGTGGGAATTGGTATTTCAACTGGAAAGGTCACCTTATACCCTGTGTGCAGTGCTGGCGGGGTTGGGGAGGGAGTAGAAGGAGGAAATAGCTGTACACAGTTTTCTGCTCAGTGGTTTCTACTCACATTTCTGCTGATAGAATTATATGTACTAGGTTCCTGGGTGAAATAATGCAACTTACAAGCCAGGATGAAACCAAAACAGATCTGTCTCTGACAGCACCATCTGTTTGTTGGACGACAGCGTCGGTAGAAAGGATAATGCTGAAGTTGCCTGCTAATGCTGGTACGAAGGTCAAAAGCAGGAGGAAGGGGGGCATGTGGCAGTAGGTAATGAGTGTTGGAGGAATGAGGCATTATTGCATTCAGAGTAGGTTATGGAAACTACCTTACAGCACCGTATTATGTGTTGCACAGAGCTGCAGGTAAAAGGAATGATGTGTGTCTGTCCAGAGGTAAGAAAGGGGCAGGCTGCTACTGGGATTTCTCATTCTAAAATAGAAGAACTTGTTTTCTTTCAAAGAACCCTTCACTGTTATTGAATGTTGATCTTGTTTATTGCTTCTGAACGCTCTGGGTACGCCTGGACGGGCAGCACAGACTCCGGGACCGAGTCTCATCTCGCTCACTCCGGTGTAAATCAGGAATAGCACTGCTGATGTCAGTGGAGTTTCCCAAATGCACGTCTGGTGTAGGTGGGACGGGGATTAGGCCTTAGGTTTAAAGGCACGTGCAGAAGAACCACAAAAGGAGCTGGGAAGGGGAAGATGGGGCTGTAGAATCATAGGGTTAGATGGGACCGCAAGGTCATCTAGACTAACCCGCTGCAGATAGAAGCAATGATCAATTCTCACTTGATCTGAGCAAAAATGTTTGATTTAAGCATGGACACTGAACCTCAGCGACCAGGTCCCACCCCCTATGACTGCTGGGAGAAAGCTGAATCCAGATGCATACTGAACCAATGCCCTCCTTCCCTTTCACTGGTCCAGGACAAAACCCCAGATGAAGAAAGCTGGGGTGTTTGAAGTCTGGCTGCAAACGTTGCTCCTTGAGATTAGCAGATCGTGGCCCTGGGACTGACCTGTGTTATGAGAAACACTTGGACTGATGCATTTCTCACTAGTAATAATCACAAAGTTTCCTGTGAACTTAGGGGAACCGCAGAGGTAGCAGAAACCGCCTCAGATGTGCAGACAACCCTTCTTGGCTTTCCCCTGGTCTGACTGATAGGAATTACTACAGGATTTCCTCCCAGCATTCCTCTGCAGGGAACCGGTTTGGATGAAACACAAAGAGGGCCTCATCCCACAGCCCTCCCTGAACCTCTCCCTACTCTTAGAGCCAGACATGGTTGGAGACGGAAATATTTAGGTTTAGTCACTGCTCAGAAAGCTCATTCCTGGGAGATCTCCTGCCCAAGTTCATAAACTCAAGAGGTTTAGCGAGTTTACGCAAACATCAGGGGTGAGATCTTAGCTTCATTGAAGTCAGTTGGAGTTTTGCCATAGACTTCAATAGGGCCAGAATTTCACTCCAGGACTTCCAAGTGTCATTCTAAAACAACCCTCTCTCTTCCCTCCCCCCGGGGAAGATCACCTCCAGATCTAAACCATGCAGCTGGCTCTCCCTCCCCCTTGCTAAAATGGGGCAAGCCCCAGCCCCCACAAATGCTGGGTCAGAGTTTGGCTCAAGCCCTACTGGAATCCAAACAGGACCTGAGATGTGGTCACTATTAGGTCCATTTTTTATTAGTCTTCTGAGCCACGAGTAGGGGCCAGTGGAATTGCTGAGGATCTGGTCTGTGAAGAGGGGCCTCAAACCTGAAGCTGGGAATTTCCCTGGGGCTTTTTGGGGGCTGGTCATTCTTCCTCCCAATGTGAAACGAAGCACTGAAAGAGTGCTCCGCTGGCATACGCTAGTGCCCGACATGACTGGCTGCTGTGACCTGCTTGCTCACTAGTGCACGGCCCTTCCAGCTGTTCCAGTCCCAGGGGGAACCAAGACCAGAGAGTTAGTGCCACTTTCCTGATTGTTAGAGCTGGAGCTGGGGTAATCTGAGTGCAGGCTCTTGCCATGTTCCTGACTTAGGGCTGTCTCCTGGGCCATCTGCCCCCACCTCTAGGAAAATTGCTGGATGCTGTTGTGTGCGCTTGCGGGATGGGTGGGGAGGGTTCAGTTCTTTGGTACGGGAGGGAAGGGGGGGCAGCTGTGGATGAGCGGTGGAAGTGGTACCCAACAGCCTATCCTGGGCAGATTAGCATGGCGAACCCCCTGGAGTCCTGTCTGGCATGAAGACAGAATGGATCCAGTCCAGCGGTGGTTGCAGAGAGGGTGTAAGTGATGCATGGGATGGGGATGAGCCAGAACACAGCAGGGAATGGCTGGTATCGATGCCGGGCAGCATGTGTGCAAAATGCGTGTCATGTACATGATGAGGGGCCAGGAGGGGGCTGTAGCCTACGTAACAGGATGGTGGAAGAGGGTGCAAGGTGAAGCCAATAGCAAACAAATGCACCAGGGAGTAGAGTTTTAGCACCTCTACCTTGGAGTAGAGGTGCTAAAACAAAGTTCTTTCCCAAGTAGATGCAGCAATTCCAGTGAGAAAAGCAGTGGATGTGTGCTCTGGCGTGTTACGCAACAGACCGCAAACCAGACAGAACTGGGAACAGGAGAGGGTGTGAAGCGCAGCTGGCAGAGAGGCCCTGATTGCAACGTTCTGACCCAGAGTGACACTTCCCCAAAGCTCAGGGTGGTTTCTGTTCCAGGGTGGTTTCTAAAGACCACTGCATTCTGGGATTTCCCTGCCATTGTGCCAAGAGGAAAGCACCACCTCGTAGAACCAGGGCTAGGCAGGGATGAGGACGCCTGTAGAGATGGGAGAGTTTGTCAGCTAATGCTTAGCACCTGGGATTTACTCTAGAACAGGCCACTGCCAGAGACAGGCTGCTGGGCTAGACGGACCATTGGTCTGAGCCAGTAGGGTGGCTCATATGTTCTTACACTCCAGCTGAGACCATTGCGTTTCTCTCCAGGAGTCCTGCGGGCGAAGGCAAGTGGCATTTAGGAAGCGATGAGACAGTAGACAAGTGACCCGTCCTTTCCCCGGGTGCAAAAGCAGCAGCTCATGCTGTCACAGTGACGTGACACGCTGCCTCACTGCGCCGCTGCCACCGAGATCACAGAGGGAGAGGTGCTGAAACACAGCCGTACGCCACTCCCCTGGGAATGCCAAGAAGTGAGCAGGAAGAGAGGGAACCCCGGTCACAGGGGAACAGCAGAGCACCGGCCTGCCTCTGAACAGTGAGGACGGATCAAGCAGCATTGAAATTGCATGTAAAGCCTCCTTTGCTGGGAAGGGATTCACTCTGCATAGCTCCCTCCACCCTCCCCTCCTTCACACCCGAGCTCTCTGCGAAAACACGGGCAGGGCAGAAACAGGACAGCCCCGGTCTGAAATGTCAGCACCTGTGAGAACAGCTCTTGCCCAGCTGGCTCTGCCTGTCTTTACATTCCCCAGCTGGCATCAGCAATAGCTCCCTCCAGGAGAACTAGGTCATGTGCAGAGGCTGCGGGGAGGCACAGGAAGGGAAAAGGAGACCGAATCACACGCCGCCTTTACTTTCTTATAAATGATGCAACAGCTCAGCAACGACAAAGGTCACTTTCTCGTTCGGTTTGCTGACTGCAGGCAGACACGCTCCTAGCTACGTGTGCAGGGGAAAACAATCCCATCCACCCAACACACGCAGCCACAATCCACCGATACACACTGCGGGGGTGTGTGTGTGTGTGAAACACTCCCCATTAGGCATCATATACTGTGCAAAGATATAGGCCCTTTCACCTACAGGTCTCAAAGGGAGTTGCAAAGGAGGGGTAGTGTCATCATGAAACTGAGGGGAAAAGTGACTCACACCAGCGAGTCAGTGGCAGAAGTAAGGAAAATAGGCTGCCTCGGGTCTCTTAACCACAAGCTCGAACTACCAAGTCAGAGCAAACCTGCAAAAATAAGCAACTATACTTGTTGAGTGTCACTGTCAGGTTTGAGGAATAACTCAGGCAGTGAAGACGATGGCTATTTAAAGTTTATTGGTATGTATTTATGCATTTCTTAACAGGCCTGCATCTATGCTGAATCCTTTCCCCTGCCCTTTCCATTCAATTCTCTGCCTTTAGATTGTGAGCTAGGCAGAGCAGGGCTGGTACCTTATTTTTTCCCTATTTGGAAAGAGCTTAGCACATTGCACCCTTGGAAATAAATAACACTGATAAATAGAGGGCCTGATCCTGGGCCCATTGATGTCAGTGGGAGCTTTGCTGCTGGTTTCAGCAAGAGCAGGCCTACAGGACAGGAAATCCAAGATCACTCAGCAAGGATAAGCACACAGAGAGGCTAGATACACAACCACATAGCAACAGAAATAGATCCAGCTGCATTGTGCAGTGAAGCTGCCTGCTGTATCAGCAAACACACTCAAACAGCCCACAGGGAAATGCCCAGTGCCTGCCACCATGCAGGCATTTCTGATCAGTCACAAAGCACCTCCAGACAGCCATGTGCACAGGGTCCATGTACATTTCCACCCTCTCATCCCTGTGCTCAGGCTAGTCAAAGCGAGAGGCCCCCACCTTCTCCAGCTGTTTCACCTTCACCTTTATTTATAGTGCACTTGTGCAGTCCCAATTCCCCCAACAACAATCACCTCACACACCCTTCCCAGAGTCTTCTGGCCCTTGAGGCATGGCTTCCTGTCCCCTGCCCAGTAAGGAGGCAGAGAAACTACCCTCCTGTCTCCTCCCAGGCCAGCCCAGACTGAGGTGTTCCCAGGGCTTTTATAGCCCTCTCAGTCCTCAGCCCAGCTGTCCCAACTTGGCTCTGCTTATTGCTCTGAGCTAGCCCTCCTTAGGGCTTACAGCTGGGCTCCCTGCTGAGTGCCTAGGCCTCTCCACCTGGTCTCCCTGCCAGGGAGCAGAGCGCAACCAGCATTTTAGCAGGGCCTTAAAGGGTTGATCCCTGCCCTGCCACATGGCCCCTTCACTATACGGGAGTAGATTGTGGGTGGGTTCGTTTCCCATTGAAAGATGATGAGGTTACTCGGAGCCAGGGGATTTTCTGGAGCACTGTGTTTGCCGCAAAGTCCTGCTTACCTGGAAGAGAGGAACACAAACTCCAGCTAAGGCCCCACTGAATCCAGCCCTGTTGCAAGGACCAGTTCCCTCCTGTCTCTCCTCCTCGGTCTATGTCCCTTTGATTCCAACACACCCTGTCTGCTCCTCTGTCCTGCCTGTGCCCTGTATTTTATAATGGTCAGACTTGAACAAAAACCACATGCTTCAGGGTATAAACCCGACTCGTCTTTAAATGAAAGAAACTTTCCCTGGATCATAATTGGCTGGTGCAGGGGCTGGTACACAGGCTTGCTCAGGTATTGGGAGAGAATGGAACAGAGCACCCTGGTAGGAGACAGTGGGTCAGTGGCAGCTGTACTATGTACTCAAGGGATCGGGCATCTGTTTGTGGCTCTACACTGGCCTACTGTGTGGCCATGAGCAAGTCACCCCCCATGCCTCAGTTTCCCCTCCCACCCATTGTGTGTTTTGTCTCTTTGGACTGTAAGTTCTTCAGAGCAAGGGCTCTCTCTTACTATGCACATGTGCAGTGCTTAACAGCACATCTGGTACTCAGCTAGTGTGCACTCCCATAGTAGCTGAGCACCTCGCAATCTTTAGTGGATTTATCCTCCCAACATCCCTGCAAGGTAGGGCAGGGCAGTTATTTCACAGAGAGGGTAAATGACTTGCCTCCGGTCACATAGGACGTCTGTGGCGGAGCAAGGAATGGGACTCTTGTGTCCTAGGCTGGTGACCTAACAACTGGACCATCCTTTTTCTCTGAATCTTCCTTCAGGACAGGAAGGTTCCAGTCTTGGCTGGGGTCCCCAGGCACTACTAGAATATAACAATAATAAAGCTGTTTGGCTAAGTTATCCCTAGACTGTGGGAATAAAAGTTGTGTGGTTACTAGTATTTAAATAATTGACAGTTTCCTTTGCTGGGGAACCTCCTGCATGAGGAAACACAATATCTTCATCTCACGCATCATCCTCCCCTGAGAAACCAGAGGCTTCTGCACTTAACATTAATATTATTTAACTATATGCTTAACTCTTAAGAGTGCAAGAGCTGAATCTAACTTGGGACCCAGCTGTGCCTTGGACAACCATAGGTGCTGGAACTAGGGTTGCTGGGGGTACTGCCACGCCGCCTGGCTT
>ML677373.1:11237833-11273967 GCA_007922305.1 Dermatemys mawii
GCTAGGTGCATGAGAAAGGGTGACAGAACTGTATTCAACAGCTCTCAATGTAACCACAACAGATTTTGCCCTGCATAGTAGATGTTTCCATTGATGGTGTATTTGTAGATCACAATTTATTCTTATTTCTGTAAAGCATCAGTCTATAGTGCTTAGGGTTATTAATAACACAAACTGAAACCTTGCAAAGTGAAGCACATATACATTACACACATCCTCACAATATACGCACACAGGCAGTACCCACCACAGTGCAGATAGACTGGGAGTTTTGAAGACACCACCGAGAAAAAGGTGCCAGCTTCCATTGCAAGTCAATGCGGTGGGCGGCCTAACTCCCTTCAGGACCTTGGAAATCCTGTGCAAACTCACTTCTCATAGAAACACACACAATGAATGCAAATATACTCAGTGCACATGACAGACACAATGAATGCAAACACATGCACACAGTTTACATAGAACACACACACACACACACACAAACCGTGCCACACACAGTGGCACAGTTCCTAGGTGCCATCACCTTGCATGTAGAAGATACACACACACAGGCGCTCCATGCTTGTGGGGCTACGGCTCAAAGGCTGGAGCCCGCTGGATACCCCTTCAAACACTTTGGTGGAAAACCGGCTTCTTTCATTAGTTCTGTGCAACAAAAGAGCAAATCAAAGATCACGTCCAATTTGAAAGGCACACCCAGCAACAGAGCTGTCAAAACCATTGCACGATGTACCGTCGCCTACTGAAGCAGGTAGTAGTTGTGTGTGTCCGGCCCTGGCATTCCTTCACTAACTTTCCATAGTTCAGCGCCCCGTCTCTGACCTTGCAGGGAGACTTCTCCCAAATATTCACAGCTCTAGTTTTAACTTCTCAACCTCTGAACAGCTTCCTCCCCATGGATTATACACCTTTCTCTCTCCTCCCCCGCACAAACCAGGGCAGTGGAAAGAGGAGTTAGTACACATGGGGAATCAGGTCCTATTGTTTCCATAGGCGTTCTGTTTGAGCCAGTCCATCAGGGTTTGCCCCCGCCCCTTGTAAAGGGCATTGAGCATGAAACGCGCTCGGTGAGTGTTAGGCTTGTTCGCATTATTAGGCGTCTGGGATTTAAATACCAGGCAGCTTTAGTAATGAGCGGATGTGGTCAGGAGGCTTATGAAAACACAAGCAAGGTTACATGGTTGTTTTTTTCTCCTGGTTTAACAAGTGTGTTTACGGGACCTGCTTTGGGAAAGGCCTTTCAGAACAGGGTAAGCCAGAAAACAGCAAAACACCAACTCGGGATGGTTTTACCTTGAATGCCCCAGTGCATCCAGCAGTGATCGCTGTGGATGTTAGTCAGCAGCAGGGAGTCTCCCTAGGCCAGCACTTTGCACAGTGTGGCTTGTGGGATACCTGCTGGCCTCATGCTACTGGTGGCCTCCATCTCCACTGCTGACCAGTATCGAAAGATATTTAAGTACGTTTTTAGCGGTCATTTTTCCTTGTGTGGGACTGTCTTGGGGATGTTATACGGTGGCAAACAGGAGTGGGGGTCAATGTGATGGCTAATGGGAGGAGAGTGGGTGTCAGTGATGGCCAGTGGGAGGGACGGTGATCTGCATGATGTGGAATGATAAGGGAGGAGGTCTCAATGATGGCCAGTGAGAGAAGTGGTTTGTGAGAAGGTGACTGGGGGGAGGCCTCCATGAGACACTCTTTCTATTAGTTGTGACTCCACTTTTATTATCAATCCAGTTTTTTTTATCTGTATTACATCAGTGCCTAGACAGAGACTGCAACTGAGATCTGGTCCCCCTTGTGTTAGGCGCTGTACACCCACAGAATAAGAGATGTGTCCTGCCTCAGTAGAGTAGCTAAGTAGACAAGACATAAGGTTGGGAGGGGAAACAAAGTCATAGAGAGGTGTAGTCATGTGCCCAATATCACACAAGAGGACAGTGACCCAGCAGGGAGCAGAGCACAGGCCCCCTGACTGCCAGCCCAATGTGCTCTCCAGTAGACCCCCTACCCTCACAGTCACGTGTAACATTTCTGTTTTACGTTGCCACCCTGAGACTATGCAGCCAAATAATTCATATTCAATTTAACTGTCAACCAATCAGCTTCATTTCAAAACAAGTGCCCACTAGGGAAGAAGAACACAGGACATTTTAAAGTTGGATGCTTCTCTTCTTCCTTCCCCATCCCCTTTGCGACCTTTGATATAACGATTTACTTTTAACTCTGATCTACTGTCTATGAAAGTTTCCCCTGCTGCAAAACTCCTTTAAGAGACATTCTGATGAAGCAGCACAATTGTGAGAACCCCCCAGAGACTATTTCTCAGATTCACACATTTGCCGCAAAAGGACAGTTCAGCAGCAGCAGCGTTAAGAAATGAAATGTTAAAGATAACTATTGATCAGCGTGTAACTCGTCCTTAACTGAACTGATCTGTGCCAGCCCACGAGAATCCCTCATTTAGAACAGGGTACGTGGGCCACCTTCTCGGCTCCGTTTCATGGGGGTGCTGGGCTGTCGCTGCTCTCGGTGTCTATAAATGCACGGAACATCTTTGTTGTGGGCTACAAAGTGCTTCTCTCTGTCGAGCTACAAGGCTCGTTAAAATCACGGAACAGTAAGGACATCCCTTGTGGATGTGGCAGAAGCTAGGAGTTTCAGACATTTGGTAGTGAGGGGCAATGTTGATAAAACAGCATACTTCTCCCAACCTTCAAAATGCAGGTGGCCTGAAAAAGACACTCTTCCTAGGCCGAACCATCGACCTCGGCTGACGTTTTAGGGTTAAACATGCAGCCCAGGAATGTGGGTAACTGTCCAGGGTCCTTGGGCACCAAACTGGCTAGTCTCTAAGGTGCCACAAGTATTCCTTGTTTTCTTTACGGATATGGACTAACACAGCTGCTAATCTTAAACCTGTCTTGATATGTTGCCTATCCTGGGGGGTTTGAAAAGTCCTGATGGATATCTAGTACTTGTGTGCTCCTGATGATCTGCGACCCAATGCTAAATGTGAGGGACCCTCTGAGCATTTATTGCAGCAGATGTGGTTTGGGGATGTCAAGAATTCAGAGACAATCGCGATTGTCAAAGGGCAAACCTCGGTCCCTTGCAGGCAGTTGTGTGCCTTGTGAGAAATGCAAGTCTGAGCAAGGACAGAACCATCATCTGGCAACTACAGCATGTGCACTCTTATGAGGCACTAGCAGGATGTGAGATCAACCTCACGAGCAATTGCCTCAGGTCTAAAACCGCTTAGCAGGGCGCGAGAGAAGAGTTACACACGGAGCCTCGCATGCATGCCACCAACATTAACACAGAGCGAGTGACAGGCATGATGTATGTCTGCTGCATTGCAAAGGGGATGGATCGGCAACACTCTCCTCGCTGCTCAGAGACTTCTAGCCTGCTTCAGAGAAAGGCCAGCTGCCTGCTCGCCCACTGCACCTTGCCAGCTGTGCCATGTGATGCTAGCGAGGGGCTGTCACTGAACTAGTCAAAGGCCCCCCCTTGGGCACTCAGCAGACAGGTATGCGGGAACCAGCTGCTGCATCCCACATGCTTTAAACCTCCAGAGCCATAAGAGAGTCCAGGCACTGCCCCTGGGCTCAGCACCCACTCCCCACTCTTCCCCCCATAGTTTAAACACATCGTCTCCCAGAAGTCCACCTGTGCGGGTGCCCTGGGCCCACGGTTAGCTCTGCAAGGTGTTAAATGTAACACACAGACAGACTTTAAGGCACCCCTGCTCTTTCCACAAAATGCACCGATCTAAACAAAAATCACAACACCTGCACACATGGCCCTGTCTCCAGTTTTTCACCGTCCCAGAGCATTCTTTGGGCGGGGGTTAGAGTCTTCCAGGGGTGGCCCTGTTCACAGAGAGCGAGAGGACTGAACAACTGGAAATGCACAAGTAATAATATTAAACTGTGCCAGCTGAAACCATAGCTCCAGCGAGACGTTTGGAAACAAGAATATGGGTTTCTTAGCAAGAGGCCAGATCACTGATGCCCGGAACTGAAGTAATTGCTATAATGGCTTTTGCAAGAAGACACCGCAGGAGCTGTGTGCCTCCAAGAAAACCAAAATAGATACTGTCAGAATGAAGAGCTTGCAGAGCACTGAGTGGAAAGTTAGATTTATGCATCAAGGGGATGTTTGGGTCTCTGGCAATACCCACAGCTTTAATGAAGACAGAGCGAAGCCGAGGCCCATTATGCAGTGTAGCCGGATGTGCTGCCCGTGGTGGCAAAATGACTATACATGACCAGGTTTCACATTGTGAGGCTGGTAATTACTTCAGAGCACAGCGGTGGCCTCTGCTCTTTGAGGCGAGCCTCTTAGAAAGCCTCTGATCAATCAAAGCCAGAGCTGTTGAAATCTAGACAACAACATTACTAAGGACAGGCGGCTGTCTGCAGAAGGTCAACAGTGCGGTGTGGTGCCGAGGAAGGGATGGAAGCAGCCCATCAGTTGCTAGGTGTTCCTTATTTGACTGCCCTTGGGGGAATGGCAGAAACCATGAACAGACAAAGCGGGAGGGAGGGGGAAAACCCACCCCACCGGATTTTGCTTTTCACAGAGTCGGAGATGTTTGAAACAGGGAGGACTGGCGAGGTCATCCCAGCTACTCCCTTCCCTTCCCCAGCCGGGGGCGGGGGGGATATTTTATCAGGCTTTCCCTGATCCACTTTAAAACACCCGACCTCTTCTCTTGGGAGTCTAGTCCCAGGGCTGCTTCGTAAAGTATTGCTGGAAGCGCCGGCAAGCCCCACTTTGGCACCTGAGCCTATCCAATGGATCTTCGTTTGAGTATTGGCCTTTGGGTCACTTTCTCTGACAATGTCCTCGCCTTCCCTCTGAGGAGTTGTCCTTTCTCATGTTCAGTTCTGCGTCCCTCTTCTCATTTGGTGCGTTTCTGCAAAGTCTGGAATGGGCTAAGGATGCTCAATGCCTCATGGTAGCAGCCAGCAAGATGAAGCCCTTTGCTGCGATCTGCGCATGCATGTTTAGTGGGGTGAAGTCAGTCTCCAAAGAGGCATCTTCCTCTGAAACTCACAGCAGCAGCAGCTTCTGACCAGGCCATACTAATTTGCTGCCATGTATAAAGGGGAAGTGTTGAGGATGATGAACTATTGCTTTGAACAGGAACTGTTCCGTAATTTACTCTATGTGCCATCTCCTGAGTCACATGGCATTGTTTCCGCTCCTTGATCGGATGATCCACGAAGCCCTTTCAAGAGGGCCATCGGAGTGCTCCTGGTGCAGATACAACTTGGCACCTGCATTCAAGGGAGACTCCATATTTGTGGCTGCTCCTGGATCTTAAGATTGGCCTTTTCTGGCCACTGCAATCAGAATGGACCAGGAGGACAGAGGAGGTCTTTCAAATTGTCCCCTTGCTGGGCCTGATCCCCAGTGCTAATGAGAGCCTTCTGCAATGGGAGTAGAGGGTTCTCAGTACCCCACAAGATAGGGCCACTTTGACAGTGCTGCTCCTGAGTCCTGAGACTGGCAAGGCAGAGGGAGACGTGTTGGTACCTCCCCAGTGAGTGGCAGACTAACAGTAAGTTAGCTTTTAGCTTCAGCTTTTGCAGCTGCCTTGTCCTTAGAGCAACTCAGTGAGCCCCATAGCATGTCCCCTTCCCACAGCTGGCACCACTCATGGTGTTTCGACACATCCAGCCTGTGTTTTGTTGGGAGTGACGTCTAGGGAAGAGCAGTTAAAAATATTTGCACAGCCAAACAAGATAGCCGGTGCATATCTTCCCTAAGAGCACAGCCTGAAGGGAATCTGTTGTATTTTATTATGTATTCCCACTACTGATTAGTTATTGTAATCGTTTGATGATATGCCACATGGTTTCCAATGGTGGTAAGTGACAACTAAGAGTGTGTGGTCAGTGTTTTTTTTTCAGGATTGAAGAAGGTTCTCTTTGGGTATCTAAGTGGTCCTTTCCAGGATGCAGTCTACTTCTCTGGTGGAGTGTCCTTGTTTATTGAAGGCAGTTTTAAGTGTGTTTAGGTGGGTATCCTGCATTTTCTCTTTGGAGCAAATTCTATGGTATGAATGCCTGGCTGTAGATAACAGATTTTTTGGTGGGCCAGTGTGGTTGTCTGGGACAGCAAGGGAGAAAACACCCAGGGGCCTGTAGGAAACTTTAACAAATGTCTTCTAATGCTCAGTGCTTATGGGGCTCTTTATATGTGTAGATCTCAAAGCACTTTACAGAGGAGGGGATACTATTGTCCCCATTTTATAACTGGGGAAACTGAAGCAGAGGCACTGGAAAGGGTGGGGGTGGGCAGGGGCCATGGTCCTCTCACTTTTTATTGGCGATAAGGGCCAGTGATGTGGGAGGGGTGGAGGGGAGTGAGCAGGGGGTGTGATCTTGGGGGGAAGGGCTGGCGCGGGAGCAGGACGTCAGGGGAAAAGGTGGTGCAGAGGCAGGGGATGAGCAGGTGCAAGGGTGGGGGGCAGGGTCTTAAGTTCCCTCTAAGCTGTGTGGCCACGCGGCAGCCTATCAAGGGCCGTGCAGGTGCTCAGGGCTGTGGCAGGGAGAGGTGCATCTCCTGCAGCCCCAAACCTTGTGCGGCAGGGAGAGGTGCCTCCCCTGACCCCAGCCCCAGATGGACCTGTTGCGGTGGGGGGAGGTGCCCTGCCCCAGCCCTGGGCTGCTGTGGGGAGAGAGGACTGGGGGAGTCCTCTCTCCCTGCCGCGGCCCCAGGGAAGCCTAGACCCAAACCCCTCATCCCAGGTCCCACCCCAGAGCCCTCACTCCCCTGAACTCCAACCCTCTGCCCCATCTCTGAGCCCTCTCCCACACTTCTGTGCCTGCTGGGTTGGTACCTCAGATTAATACAATGACACGTGCTATATCTTCAGGGGTGTGTTTTGCAGGCTGTTGACACAAATGTGGATAAATCAGATACTCAGTCAAATTCACAGCAAGGCATTTGGAGGTCATTTTTTAAGGTCAAGGATAGAATATGAACTAAAGACCACAAAATTGTCCCGCCTCAACTAGGTAGCCCTAAAGGGCCAGGCTCTGATAACTGTTTCCATTGAGTAGCAGGGAAGACAGGCACCCATCATCACAGTGTCTGAGCACCTCGCAATCTTTCATGTATTCATCCTTGCAGCACCCCTGGGAGGGACAGCAACATTATGCCTAGTATACTGTTGGGAATCTGAGGCACAGAGAGCCAGAATTACCTCGCTAAGGAAGCAAAATGAGGATTTACAGCTAAGTCCTGTTGAATTACATAGGCACTTTTTGTAAGCCCCACTACGTTCCTAAATACCTTAGTAAACCCAGCCCCTGCCCAAAGTCTGTGACAAAGCAAAGGACTTGAGCCGGGCTCGCCATAGTCGTAGGCTATCATCCCGGTCACTGGACCATCCTTTCTCCACTATCTCTCACTGCAAGTTGCCCCACTGATTACAGCATGGCTACATTCTACTCTGTGTGAGTAGGGGTATCAGAATGTAGCTCAGAGCTGTAACAAATTCATGGATTCAAGAAAACATGCCTTTCCCTAGAAGAACGGGAAATGGCATGAAAAAACTCTCCCACTGGTAAACAAGTGAATTTTGCAATTACTGGAAGGGGAAGCGTCTTCTAAGCACTTTACTCAATCAAAGATTTTATAGAAAATTCACGCTTCCTCCAACATATTTCAGATTCCAAACAAATGAGAACAAGGAGCAGATTCCCAATGCCTGCAGCCATCTTGCGCTTTAATTATTTCCTTTGGTTCTGCTGCTGATAAAGGTCATGCACCTAAAATGGTTAACGTGGAAGAAGGAAAAAAATGACACTTAGGACATCCTGTCCATTTTGTCCAGATGTAGCTCATACAATACAAATTAGGGGGTGCGGAATCAAATCACTTACAAGGAATTTAATGAAATCGGTATTCAGGCAGCTGTTTTGCATCAATAGTAATTTTGCATATGCAACAGTAAATATTACATTGGTAATGATCTTGGCTGAATCAGAAAACAATTCCAGATACTAAGAGGTTTGAACTACAGGAAAAGATGCAACAGATAGAAAAAAAAATCCCTATTCATCAGAATGTATTATTTTTTCTCTTCCTCCACCCCCTGCTTTTCTTTGTCCTTTATCAAAATGATAAATTAAACTTTTAAATTAATTAACAACTACTGATGAACTGCTTTTTTAAAACGTTTCTTGAGATTCAAGTGACTTTTTATTTAATATGCCTTTTTTGAATTTAACACTAGTGTTTTTCTTCTGGATATAGGCCAAAAGTTTCAGTTTTAAATGCCCAGTTTTATTCACCCAGAAATAAGGATGGTCCGGTGCTTAAGGTACTAGCCTGCAATTCAGGAGACCTGACTTTAATTCCCTGTCTTGTCATAGACTTCCTGTATGAGTCATGTAGGCCATTTCTACACTGTGGTAGCACAGTAGCATATATGCGTCCAACATTGATGGAAAGGGTTTTGCCATTGATGTAGTTAATCCACCTTTCTGAGATTTGGTAGCTAGGTCAATGTTAAAATTCTTCCATCCACTTAGCTGCATCTACAGTGGGGGTTAAGTTGATCTTTTTCTATCCTTGCCTTTGCTGGAGGGAAAGTTCTGATTTCCTAGTCATAATACACATAGTGGTGGTTCCTTTCTACCCCCTTAGCTTCTTTCCCAGACACCATTTTTTAATTCAGTGCAAGTAATGCTTCCCAAGTCCCTAAGAGCAGAAGCCAAATGCAGGACATCTGCCTGCTCTCAAACATAAATGCCTCAAGCCTCTTATCACAGGCTTAGGGTACGTCTACAGTATGAAATTATATCAAATTTATAGAAGTTGATTTTTCTGAACGGATTGTATACATTCGATTGTGTGTGTCCCCATTAAACGCATCAAGTAGGCAGAGTGCATTCACAGTACCGAAGCTACCATCGACTCTCGGAGCAGTGCACTGTGGGTAGCTATCCCATAGTTCCCGCAGCCTCCGCCACCCATTGGAATTCTGGGTTTAGCTCCCAGTGCATGATGGGGCAAAACCATTCTCATGGATTTTCTTGGGTGCATCTCGTCAGTCACCCCCCACAATTGCAAGCAGCTCACAGTAGAAGCGGCAAATATGGGGTTGTGACCCAGAGTGCCCATTTACTTCCCTGACTTTTGGGTAGGCGTTTCTGAGCTCCTTGATTTTTACACAACACTGCTCTGTGTCTCTGGAGTAGCCTCTTTCCATCATGGCCCTGGAGACTTTAGCATACGTATTTGCATTTCTTTTTTTGGAACATAGTTCTGTCGTAACTGATTCGTCTCCCCATACTGCAATGAGATCCAGAACCTCCCATTTAGACCATGCTGGAGCTCATCTGCGAATCCGGAACTGCATGGTTTCCTGTGATGGTGGGCTCTGCACGGTCACCTGTGCTGATGAGCTCGCCACAGTGGCCAAACGGGAAATTAAATTCAAAAGTTCCCATGGCTTTTATTGCCTACCTAGCTAGTGCATCAGAGTTGAAAGTGTTGTCCAGAGCGGTCACAATGGAGCATTCTGGGATAGCTCCTGGAGGCCAATAATGTCGAACTGCGTCCACAGTACCTCTAATCCAGAACTGGATGTCGATTTTAGCGCTACTCCACTTGCCAAGGTGGAGTACAGAAACCAGATTTAAGAGCCCTTTAAGTAAAAAAAACTGGTTTGGTCGTGTGGACAAAATCAGTTTTATTTCGAATTAACTCGGCTAATTCCGAAATAATCGCATACTGTAGACCAGCCCTTATTCCCACCCCACCCAGAGCATATGGAATTCTCTAGCTCTTAGCTAAGTCACACCAGCTTCCCCACAGTAGGCAAATCTCTACAAGACAAATTGATCTCTGGATTCAATGGATTTCTACAAGACAGGAATCCAGCCCCACTAATCTACTAGATTCCCTACCAGCTCTCTATTGGACTTCACCCACCTGATTCTCCTCTCTCTTACATCAGTGTTACACTGGTGTAACTTCATCAATTTCCAGCGGGGTTCTTCTTGCTTTATATTGGCATGAGTGGGAGAAGAATCAGAACTTATGTGCTTTGAGTTGGACACACATTTTAGGATAGATGGTTTTCATCCTATGTGCCAGGCCAGCTATTCTTCTGGCCACTGCCCCTTCTCCAAGTCTAATTTCCCTCATTCAGCCCTGTACAGAGGTGGTCACCGCTGAGGGTACCAGATCTCCTAGTTAGCTGGGCAGCATGACAGCAGTGTTGAAAAGGGCAGATCCTCTGATACTACAGCTTGCCATGATGGGTGACTAACAGCCGGGATTCTAGAGAGGATAGTGCCAGGAGCACTCACACTGGCCAAAGTGCCCTTGGCTCATGAGGAGGAGAGATCTGCTAATTTGGGCACAGAGAAGACCAGCTCTGTCACTGGGAAGGACTCCTGGATATGGATACTGGGACTGGTCCTTTCCTGTTTTTATGTTGAGTGCTGTAGCCTTTCTTCTCTCCTGTGACAGCGAGGTCAGGGGAAGGAAGAGTAAACGTAGGGAGAGAAAGAACTTCAGAATAATAGCGCTAGCAGGTATCCAGGCTTAGAGACCAGGGCTCGGGGTGAAGCAAGGATAACAAATGAAACCCTATTGCTATGGAGGGGGAATGTCTGTCCTTCTGCTGGGAGACATTCTAGGAACTCAGGGAAAAGGGGAACATTAATAGTGATGCTTCCATGTGTATATAACAATATGACACTAACCTAGCCTGCTGCTCTCCCCAGGCAGAGCCGCCCTGGCCTAATGAGACTCAGAGCTCTTACTAATGCTCAGTCAGAAGGACGCACGGGCCCACAAGGCCTCGTTCCGTTGCATATTCCACTCCAAAGCCCTTTCTCAGGCTCAGTCTCTCCCGGACAGCTGTGAACAGATGGAGATTGGCTAAAAGAGGCGGGATGGTGAGACCTGGGGTTCAGAAAAATGATTTCCTCCGGCAGGGAGCAGACGCGCCATGAGGAACCACTTCAAGCTTCTGCCGAGAGAGGTTAAAAAATAATCTGAGGAGCTTCTTCGCGGCTCCCTCTGTGATTTTCAAACTGATGCTTCCTCCCCACACCTTCTCTCCTCCCCCCTGCTGCTCACTCTTCACACATCAAAACCTATTTTGGGCCCGCTGATGAATCCCAGATGCCTGAGGGAAGCAACAGAAGTGATGTACGTTCCATTCGCTGCTTTCTTGGCAGCCCCCCGGATCCTTCGGGAGCCAGTGGAGGGGAGGGAGAAGACAATGAGGTGACAGATGAGAGCCCGCTCCTCATATTGCGATTGCCCTTGGGCTGGCGGGCACAGATGATGAACCCACCTGGCCCTGGAGGTGGTGTGTGTGTTGGCATGGGGCTGTGCAGTGTGTGCGAGGGAGGAGAGGGGTTGCACCAGCCTGGGAGAAGGGAGGAGACAGATGGCAGGAGGAAGGTGTTTGTCTGGAACTGGGGACAAAGAAGACATCGGGGGACAGCCCTGGGAGCTGAGTCTACCAGCTCCTGAGCAGCCTACGCTGGCTCCCAGCCAGGCTCATGTACACACATAAAGACGCAGAGAGAGCCCAGCTGCTCAAACCTTCAGATGTTGGGAGTGGGGAGGATGGGCTGAATCCTGATCTCACTCCCCCTGGTGTAAATCTGGAGCAATTTCACTGAAATCAATGGAGGTGCCCCGCAGCAAATGACAGCAGAATCTCACCTCCAATGCAGGGATTAAGTAATTTAGCAGAGATTTTTAGGATGTAGGTACACACGCACGTACACACACACACACAAACACACGTTACCTCCCACCCCCTGCTTCTGCCTGTATTCCAAGCATTGTATCGGTTCACTAGCCTATCATAACAGAGCCTTCACCCACCCACCCTCAGCTTGGAGCGGGACCCTCTGTGCACACGGCAAGGGGATTCAGAACTCAGCAAAAACTTTCCTTTCACTGGCAGCCCCCGGAGGTTCTGCCTTAGGCAATCCGGCTCCTGTTCACACCACAGAGCAGAGCTGCCCTTTCTATGAGGGGCTGGGGCAGCCACAGCAAACCGGGGGAGTGTGTGTGAGACCCTTAAATCACCACAGCAAAGACACGCCGACTCCCCCCTCCCCAGCGCTTTTCCTACTGGGGAATGGCGAGAGAGTTGAGGTTTTAGCTCCACGTGGCCAGTTCAACCACAACTCCTTTCATTTCATTTGTGACTAATTTGTCCCGTAGCTTTAATCCCATCAGATTGAAGGGTCTCCTGTACCCCTTTCCTGGGGTTGGGGAAAGAAGAGGTGGCCATGAGCAGAATTATTCCATTTGTGGGGACGTGCAGGTGCAGAGGGTCTTCTTTTAGTCATGAAAGCCATTGGAAAGCTACTGCCACTGCACTGCCTCTGGAGGAAGGAAAATCTGTCTGCCGGGGGGCTCTGCACAGACAGGAGAATGGCTTTGCAAATACTGTATCAGATGGCAAACTGAGTGGGGCAGGAAAAATCTTCCATGTTGCATGCATCCGGTGCCCAGCACAAAGGGGCAATTAGCCACAGCAGTGATAATGACTATGACAAATTCAGCCCCCCCCCACCTCTGCTAGGCAGGTGAGTATTTACTGAAAGGCCCGTTATAGTTGGGAAATCTCCCAGAACATGGTTCACAGATGGGCCATTCACCACAGCACCCGCTGAGTTACCGGGAGATGCAGATGCTCAGGGCTAATGGAACCCCATGAGGTCCCACAGTGAGTACATGGCACAGCCGGGAATAGATCCCAGCTCTCTTGACTCACTGGCAGGGCCGGCTCCAAGAAAACAAAATCGCAGCCAGAGCAGAAAGTGCTGCCCTAATATTGGCCTGAATGTCGCCCCTTACGAACAGCCACCACAAGCATGTGTTTCCCAGGCTGGTGCCTGGAGCCGGCCCTGCTCCCTGGGCTTTGCTTGAGTCCCATGGCCAGGGACTCTCAACCTTTCCAGACTACTGCATCCCTTTCAGGAGTCTGATTTGTCTTGCATACCCCCGAGTTTCACCTCGCTTAAAAACTACGTGCTTATAAAATCAGACACAAAAATAGAAAAGTGTCACAGCCCACGATGACTGACAAATTGCTTATTTTCTCATGTTTACCATGGCATTGTAAAATAAATCAATTGGAATATAAATCTTGTACTTACATTTCAGTGTATAGTCTATAGAGCAGTATAAACAAGTCACTGTCTGTGTGGAATTTTAGTCTGGACTGACTTCATTAGTGCTTTTTATGTAGCCTGTTGTAAAACTAGGCAAATATCTAGAGGAGTTGATGTGCCCCTGGAAGACCTCTGCATACCCCCAGGCATATGTGTACCCCTGGTTGAGAACCACTGCTCTAGGCCACTTCATTCACCGCTCCCTGAAATTCATGGGGCTTCTCTCTCTTTCCCTCTCCTTTTCTCCCAACTGCACTGTGCAGGTTTTTTGTCAAATTCCCATCTGCCAAGCAGTACTTCAGTCAGTTCAAGCACATGGAGGACCCCCTGGAGATGGAGAGGACCCCACAGCTGCGCAAGCATGCCCGGCGGGTCATGGGTGCTGTCAACACCGTAGTGGAGAATATCAATGACTCCGAAAAGGTCTCGTCTGTTCTGGCCCTGGTAGGCAAGGCCCACGCCCTCAAGCACAAAGTGGAGCCTGTCTACTTCAAGGTAAAGGACTGGAGCAAAAGTCTCTGTGATGTTAGAGGGAAAGGGAGGGAGGGAGGAAGGGGATAAGGCACATAGTGATAAATGGGTCTGGCAAGAGACAGTGGGGCTGCACTGGTTTATTCTAGCTTCCAGGATGCTGGTCAGTCCTATGGATTTTTACCTCAGGAGTAGTCAGTTTCCTGGGGATCCTGAAGGGGATGCTGTGCCAGATAGAGTCTGCTGGCACTGGGAAGAGAGGCTGGAGTTGGTGCTACAAGTCAGCAAGTTCCCTCCACGCTCACCTCCTCTCCTTACTCGCTCAGCTGGGAGTTTTCTCTTGCTCCCCTTAGCAGCCAAGGGGCAGGTGGTGCCGACAGGCAGCGAGAGAGTGAGGAAACGGGTGAGGATTTCACGGGCCGCACTCCAGCAGCATCTCCATGCCCAAGAAGCTATATAGTAAGGCTGGTGCTTGCCAACAGGAGGGGCCTATTTTGGTGCTTCTGGGGGTGGGAGGGCAGGGAAGGGCTGTTACAGTGCCCAGGGCGTGTCCAGTGAGTGGAAGGGGCAATGAGGCTGCAAGCCAATGAGACGGAGGAGATGGAGAAAGAGTTGGGATCCTGGTTTGAGGGTTATCTCCTTTGCTGGGCACTGACCTGCCTGGGGATGGAGATGGCCAGTGGGTTAGCAAACAGAGCAATCAGCTGGTTAGCGTCAGTGCAGCCTCCGAGCAGTTCCATGTCCTCCCCTGAAATGCAGCTTGCAGGCTACGGCCATGCTCCTGCCATGACGGGCGGGGTGGGGAGATTGCTTTCCAGCTTCCTCCAGGGGCCGTGCCACACAGTGCCAACATACGGGACTGCTCTCACATGACTGCGATGGTTTTAAAGATGAACCTTGGGGGGAAGAACCCCACCTCTGAGTCGAATTGAAATGGGCTGTGGCCTACAGCCCAGGTCTCCTACAGCTGTTTTATTGGCCATGGCAGTGGGGTACTGAGCTGCCCCAGCCCATGGAAATCTGCCTTTCCCCTCACAAGGAAGACTCAGGGAACTCCTTCTCCCACAGCTTCTGGCGGAAGTAAAGCGTTTCTTCCTCCTACCAATACCTAGCGCTCCATGGGGGCGAGGATGGGATAAAGACCCTGGGAAGTAGGGGAAAGCCCCTCTGCCCCCGCACGGCCAAGCGTGTCAGAGAGCAGCACTGTAGGGCAAAGAAGATGAGGTGATTCGAGGCAGGCAACTCCTCCCTAGCGTTCTCCTCTGCCGCACCTAGGGAAGCAGAAAGGCGAGGAAGTTGCCGAGTGCCTAGAGAGGGCACCTGCCCAGAGCGCAGCAGCTGTGCCGTTAGAGCAGAGGTGCGGGAGGCAGGACACTGGGGTTCTCTCCCTCGCCCTCTCGCTGACTCGTGATGTGACCCGGGGCAAGACACTTGGGTCAAACATCTCAAAGGGGCCCCTCCTTCTGGGCACCTGTGGGTGGGCAGCGCGAGATGCCTGGGGCCTCAGTACTGATTTTCAGCTCACTCAGGAGGGCCTTGTGTGTTCCTGCCCTTGCTTGTCTCTAGTTGGGAACCCAAAAAGCGGGGCCCCTAAAATGAGCAGGTTCAAGACATCGTAGCTCTCAAACTACCTGGGGTTCAGTCTCCCCCTCAGCACAGCAGGGCTAATAACACAGCTTTACATCTTCTGGAGGTCGCATGGAGCCTAACGAGCATTTGTCAATCTCTCAGAGCAATGGCTGGGGGTAATGCAAAGCAGGGTAAAGTATCCCTATGGGCCAGCTCTGCAAGATGGCAGAAGCCCCCCAAACTCAGCAGCAGGGTTGCTTTGAAAAAAGGGGCTTCCCCTGAGGCCCTTGACCACCTCCCCTCTCCCCTTGTTTCCTGGAGAATCTAGTAACCCTTTCCTGTCTCCCTCTCGCCCAGTTCTTCACCGGCGTCATGCTGGAGGTCATCGCTGAAGAATACGCCAATGACTTCACCCCAGAGGTGCAGAGAGCCTGGACCAAGATGAAGAGCCTCATCCACACCCACGTGACTGCCGCGTACAAGGAGGTGGGCTGGGTGCAGTATCCAAACTCCACCATGTGAGCGGACGCAGGGGCAGGGGAGGGGCGGGGAGGGACGTGCATCAAGACTTCACTATGGTCTCCCCTCAAGAGCCTCACCAATCTCAGCAGCCTGGTAGGGTTAGCTCTGTAACAGCAGAGTACACATTTTATCTCCCCATGGCAAAAAAAAGGGGGTGGGGAGTTGCAGGGGGTGGGAATGGGGAATCATTTCACTTGGTGGCCTCATCTTGTTCCAGAGGCTTGTAAATTACCAACCTCCCCAAACCCAAAGCCTAGCTTTGATTTGACCACTGAGAACTGCATTGGCTCAAATTCTGCAGTGAGCCAGAGACACAGAGCCCGAATTTACTGAAGAATTAAAAGCCCATGCTAACCCCCTACAGTCTGCAGAGCTCCAGCCATCATGGTTCCAGATCTATGGGGTTTGTGATTTATCAGGGTCCTGTCCTGCTCTCCTGTGGGTTTGCAAAGGAAACACGTAACTGTTGCATTTTTAAAAGAAAGAGAAGACAGCTGGTAAGAATCCAGCCCAGAATTAGTGTGGGATGCAGAGAACCTCCCACTAAACTATAAATCCCTGGTACAGGAGCAGCCCAGTTGCCCATCCTCACCCGCATCCTGAGGCAGCAGTGTTTCATTGGCCTTCTCCATGGCCGTCTGTTGCCTGTAGTCCTGCAAGCTCAGCCCACCTGCGAGGTGTGCTGCTGCATTTTCAGGCACCACAGAGCATGTCACGGGCCACCATTTGTAGGGCTTGTACCACAGCCTTGTGTGTAGAAAGTACAACTCCTGAAATGGGGGGAGGGGAGAAGAGGAGAAGAGATTAGCACAGGATCTGGGCCCTGCACCCAGAGAAGTGGCAGCAGCAAGACAATGGGCAGTAGGCAGCTGATTGCTGCTGGCCAGGGAAATGCAGGCTCCAGGGTAAAGGAGAGGCACTGCAGAACCAGGCTGTCTCCCTTGAACTCCCTCAGTCATGTCATAGGACGTGTGGGAAGCCACGACAGGCATCTGAATGGACTGAGCCAGCAGGTGCTACTCACAGTGGCCGTGACCCAGGGAGCTCACAACTGGTGTGTGTGTGTCTGCAGGAAGAATGGGAGGTTTAATGCACCCAAGCCCCGGCTACTCTTAGCGCCCTCTGGCTGGAGGAAGTGGAACTGTGCAATGAGCAGGAATGGGGTGGAAAGAGGAACAATGTATTGAGTCAATTCCTAAGTGTGATGAAAAGTCTCTACTCACTGGGAAAAAAGCTCTGCTCCTTAGAGCATGCATTTGCCCTCAGAGTGAAACTGGATTCCTCCATATAAAGTGCCTGATAAAAATCATTGCATGCAAGACACTTATTCCATCATCCTCAGTATCATGAACACCTGATAAATTCCCACATTAATTTATAACAAATGACTCTCTCCAGCATCCCCCTCGAGGAGAGATGCATAATTTAGCACAGCAGTTCTCAAAATTTAGCAACCCAAGGACCCCCATTTTGATTTACAATTTTTCACAGAGCCCCAAGCTCCCCGCTCAGCCCCAGGCCTTGCCCCCACTCCACTCGTTCCCCCAAGACCCTCTCACCTCACCTCTTACCACCCCAACCCTGTCCCTCCTCTTCCCCGCTTATTTCTGTCCCTTCTCCCAAGAGAACCACATCCAACTCCTCCCTCTCCCTCCCAGCACCTCCTGCACACTACTGAACAGTTGTTCCACAGCGTGCAAGAGGCCCTGGGAGGGAGGGGGAGGAGTTGATCACCGGGGCCAGCAGCCCTGGACATGACTCATGGACCCCCCGGAGTACCCTCGCAAACCCGCAGGGATCCAGCGACCCCAGTTTGAGAAACCCTGGTCTAGCAGCAGGAGCTTCTTCTGCAGCCTTGGGCAAGTCCCTTACCTTCTCTGCCTCAGTTTCCCCACTTGTCAAAAGGGATAGTAATACCCCCATCCCAATGCACAGGGGGAGTTGCAGGTATTAATCAGTGCACATCTGTAAAGCACACTGGAGATGAAAAGCCAAGCTGCTCAAATAACTCTCAGAGAAGCTTGGCACGTTTTTCATCCAATAATTATTTACAAGTAGACTTCTCCATGATACATCCAGCTCGAGTGGTAAGTGCTACTGCTCAAAGCAAGGGGCAGGGCTCTTCTCCTTGGAGGCTTCCATCTGCGGCAGATTACCCACAAACCTCTGCTGTAGTCTGCACCTGGGGAGAGACCTGCTCTTATTCTGCTTGGCATGTGTGTCTCCAGTTATAGTCCTCCCAGACATTTTCTGAGGAGCCGTCAATGATCAGTTCCTTGGGAGTGGGGCTGGGACTCTCCCCGATCATGCACCCAAGAAGACCAAGAGCATGGGGTTGAGCTGAGTAGACTCCTTGTACCATGAGTGCCCCTCCAACCACCCCACAGTAGCTCCCTCTTTCCAGCTGGTCCTAAGAAAGTGGCTGTTCTCACTAGGGCAGCTCTGTCATATGGTTTGTGCTGGCAGCCAGCCCAGGAGCTTTCCCCATGGGCTAAACTGATAGTTACAACAGGGATGGATTTGGCCCCATGCAGCCTCTCCAGCAGGGGGCTTCCCTGAGCCAGTCTGGAGCCAAACAACAGTTTTAAGTAGTAACTGAAGTGATGTCACTTCCCCAAAACTGCACCCAGTTAGTGGATTCACTTTCCTCTCTCCTCCTTCCACCTCTCCCCATTTTGTCACTCCTTTATTTGCCCCCTCTCTCTGCCTCTTTCTCCCTGTCCTCTCCCTGTATGACTTACAGGACAAGTAATGTAGTTGGGCCAATCAGAGATATTACCTCACCCTCCTTGTCTCTCTAATATCCTGGGACTGAGATGGCTACAACAATACTGTATACAAAGTACCACAGAGTCTGCTACCACATGGGACTTCCCTTGAAAATGCCCTACCAGTTATGTGGTGCTCACCTAGCACAGTACGTTGTACTGCCTTTGTAAATAGCCTGCTGCTCCATAGTACTTCTATCGTAACTACCCTGCCCTTAGATGGTACTTACTCCATAAATAGTCTGTCTTGTTTGTCCCATGCAGACCAGCTAATAGACAATCGAGTCAGACAGTAAGAGTCCTATTTAGATTGAAAGCTCTTTGGGGCAGGGACTGTGTCTTCTCCTGTGTCCTGTACAGGACTGAGTACCGTTGATGCTTAATTCACAATACGGAGTAATAAAGAGCTACTGGTGCACATTATAGGCCATGACACTCAATGATGAAGTTTGACCCAACAGGCATTTATCTTTCTCTCAACATTTTCCACCAACGAAGAACAGAATCATTCTGCTGTGAGTTAAATCCTTCCCCATGGCGGGGTCCCTTTCTGCAAGCGTGGCTGGTTGAGCACAAGTCTCTTCACCTCTCACAGGGTGGGGTGCGGTGGAAAGGAGCAGAATGTTTTGTACGTGGGCCTTCAGTTATTGCATTTCTCTGCAACCTTCTCCACAGGTTCGGCACTCCTTGGGAGACAGAGGGCTGGGGAGGAGGTGTCACATATGGAGGAAGCAGGAGGTCACACTTCCCTATCGCACACAGTTCTCTGGACTTGGGTCCTTCAAAGTTCTGAGCCCTCTAGCCCCACTCTGACAAAGCACTTGAGCACCTGATTCACTTTAAGCACGAGTGGGCCTGATCCAGACGTCAGCAGGCCTGGGGCACTCAGCATCTTGCAGGATGCTTGGTGCCTCTCTTCTTTCTTAGCATCCCACAGCTATGAAATGGCAGTGTTCCAATAGGATTCCTAGTAAATCTAACCTCAGCTGAGCTGACCAGACACTAAATCCTTCTTCGGCTCTGGGGCAGGGCCCGGCCCTCTGTTCCTGTCTTCTTGTACCAATGGCTCTAACTCCTCCTTCCCTCTAACACCAAGAAGTTGCTTATTTGTATTACCCCCAACCACCACCACCACCCCTTTACAGTCCTGCGCAGCAGCTCTGCTAGCAGTGACATTCAAACCCCATGCCCTTCTGCCAGGAGGAAGGAGTGCTCCCTTTACCCTGGGCCTACCAGCCTTTCCCACTCTTTCTCATTCCCCCTTTGCCCTTCCTCCCAACGTGCCTTTCTACTCTTCCGGCTAATGGGTTAACTAGCTCTTTAGTACCCTGCGGCTCAGACTGATCCAGTAACTAGCCCCAACTGCCCTGAACCAGGCCCAGAGCGCTGGTTCAGGATATAGTCCCAGGCTATGCTGAGAGTTGGTAGCAGCCTATATAGAGATGTCCTGGGACTGACACATCAAAGCTCCACTTGCTAAATGTTTCCCCCTGGCATTTCGAGCCAGTGTTTTCATCACAATCAGTTTCCGAAGAGTCCAAGTGAAAATTGTGGGGATCAGAAAGAGGGTCTCTGAAGATTTTTAGCGCTATCTCAAACCCAAGTTCACCTCCTTTCCTTGTCTAAGGAAGAGGGGGAATTTCTTCTGTGTGGGGAGAAAGGTAGCAAAAAATTCCAATCCCAGATTTTGAGGGGAATTGCTAATAAAATCTCTTATCACCCACAGAAAGGCCTCTTTCCGCCTTCTTTCTCACTCGTGAAGGACCTGCCCTGTCTCCTTGTGCCAACCTGAGCCTAACCCAGAGTCCTTTCAATTGTATATAAATGTAGTGCTGGTGGAAGGTACTGGACAGACAGTCCTGGAGACTGAAGTCCTCTGCTGTATTTATCTTTTGCAAAAGGACAGCACAGGCAGTGGCAATGCAAACTCCCCTGCACTGTGCTACCAGTGCACTGCCTCGACCTTGACATGGAGGGACCTTCTTGAGTGGAGAGGCCAGTTCAGTCTCCATCTGCTTTCAGGACCTAGTCTCTCTACTGAGAGCATCAGTTTAAGAGAAGAGAACATTCGATCGTCTAGTCTGACCTCCTGTATATCACAGGCCACTACATTTCCCGCCCCGCACTGTTACACCTGGACTGAACCCAATCACTTGTGTTTGGCTAACGCATCTCTTCCAGAAAGGCAGCCAGTGTTAATCGGAAGACATCAAGAGTTAGCGACTCCCCAACTCCTCTTGGGAGCCAAGATGGCTCAGGGAATTCTAGGGCATGGAGCCCTTTACCTCGACGTCAACGGTAGCAATCCCCACCAGCTCGGTGGAGACAGAGAGAGTTTTTTAAAGGCACAAAGGGCATTTCAGTGCCCAGTCCTCATTAAAAGTCAGTGGGAACCAGGCACCTACTTCCTATGGTCAGCTTTGAAAATCGCCCCCCGAGTTATTATCCTCTGTTAGACAATGGCCTCTGGGGAATAGCTCAGTCTCAGCCCAGACCCCAGCAAACAGGGGCCCATGATGCCACAATAACCACCACTGGGTCTCTCTTACCCCCAACTCGCAGACGAGACCCTCAGGAGCAGAGGGCTGAGGCTCTATGCTGCCGTCTGTGCCGTGCACAGGGGAGAGAGAACAGCTTTGGAGCTTCAGACATTGACAAGACTTAAGGGCAGCAAGAGGCCAATATTTTATATATGTATAAAAAAATCCAAGCAGAACGAGGGAGTTTGTTCCAAGACTGAATGGGAGGCAAGCCTGTGTTAAATACATTAACTCTCCCCGGGAATGATTTCTCCCCTGGTGGCAGGCAGCCAGACATTCCTGACTTCACTCACTAGCAGCCAGATTGATTTATTCTTTGAAATAGCTCACAGGGGATATTTTTCAGTGCACGAAATGCTCTGGGGCCAGGGTAGGGCACATCTGGACCTACAGCGCCACAGCTGGGCAGATACGGCTGCGCTGCTGCAGCATGTCTGGTGATGACGATGGTGCCGATGGGAGAGCGCTTTCCCATCGTCATAAAAAAACCACCTCCATGAGCGGCATAAGCTACATCGGCGGGAGAAGCGCTCCCACCAACATAGCACTTTGCACACGAGTTGTGTTGGTGTCGCTCAGGGGGATGGAACGGTCATGCCGCTGAGCGACACACGCTTTGCCAACATCAGTGTGGTGTAGACACAGCCTTAGTAAGAAGCCCAAAAAACAACACGCGCACATTGCCAAACACAGCACATCTTCCCAAACATAGTCTCAGCAGCCTCTGTGCCTGCACAACTCAGGAGACCTTCAGCCTAAGAGGGGCAGGGCTGCTAATGAATCTCTCTACAGGGTTTTCACTGGGCACCTTCATGGGCACCCCTGCCTTTCTTGGCACTAATGGGGGTAAAGATTTTAAATAGGATTCTCGACCTGGCTCACGATCCAGGAGTGGGGGCGCAGAAAGGTGCCCATTCAAGGTCACCCCACTCTGAGCCTACCAGATAGAAAATGGATCCTGCCAGGGCTGTGCACCATGCTCACTGAATCCTATTAAACAGAGCTGGCTGCTTTCTCCTCCCACCCTCTTTCTCCCTCCCGGCTGCCTAAGATACTGAGAACCCCACAAGACTCCTAGGATCGCCCAGGAAAGGAATGCGAGCAGACACAGCATCCAGATGCGGAGAGAGCCGCCCCTGGGCCACGGCCCAGTTAAAACAAGATAGAAATGGAAACATTATGAAAAAATCCCGCCCCCCTTTTTTGAGCACTGGAGTTTAGCCAGGGTTTGGGCTTATATAGAGCATAGATCATTGCAGACTTTGGTGTAAACTAGCATTTGTGAAACATTATAAATCACCTGGCCTCTTTACCCAGCCATTACGGTAGCACCCCATCATCCCCACTCTCCTGTATTAGCCTCATTTTGCCACATATGGCTCTGCTCGCTGGCTGCAGCGCTGAGAGGGAATGCCCAGCCCAGGGTCTTCAGACTTTTCAGGACAGGTAGAGATTTAACAACCAGGAACACGGAATACAAATTCGTCCAGGAAAGAAACAAAGGACACTTTTAAAATCAAATAGCTAGAAGTAGGTCCACACCAGGCCACCAAATCTGATCCATCCCAGAGCTTTGGGGAAGTTATAGCCGGATCTCAAACTCTCTACTGAACCATGTCGGGTCATTGGGTCAGAACTCCCAGGTGTGGGATGCTTTGAATTCATATCCCCTTCGGATCTGAACTTTGTGACTCAAACCTCTGCCTAGAATGAACGCAGCCCCGGGAGTTGTTTTGCTTGATGCCTCTCTCATGGACATTGCAGAGCTACAACCACTGTGCTTTGCGCTCTTTCCTCCATAGCACACAGGCAGAACTGATATGTTCAGAGATACCCTTCCAGACAGTATGTGTCTAACCATTAATACCCTAGCAGAGGGTATTTTCTGGGGCTAAATGACCAGCTGGATAGAAATGACCATTTGACCTGCCTACCCGTCTTTCCAGGGACTTGTCTGATCTCTGTCACTGGAGTATCTGAACCCCAGATGGTCATAAATCCCCAGTGTTGAGGCTGTTATAAGATTAAAGGGTTAAAAAAAAGCCCACAGAAACATGGATTTATAATTAGGGACAGTGCAAGGTCACTTGGAATGTAATGGGCTTGTTTTAGAGAATCAGTACCCTGTATGCGCACAGACATCTCAACATCTAACTTCTGAATGTCGATTCAGCTGCTAGCCATTTGTATGACGTTCAGGGACGTGTTCCACCTGTCAGCTAAGTTTGCAGCTGGGTCATTTCATAGCTAGGACGATATTAATTACAATGCAAAAAAAGCTGTTAATTCATTGAGTTTATTCCCCTGCAAGGGCAAAGCTAGGTATCTAACAGGGGATTTCAGATGTCTTCTACCTAGCTTCCAGGAGTATAGCGTGGGTTAATTCATTAATTTTTGCAGAGCCCTTTGCCATCCTTGCCTGGAAGGTGTTCTAGAGGCAGAAACCACTATCGATTAGTTCATGTTATCTAAGTGATGTGCAGACAGTGGACCAGATCCTCAGGTGGTGTAAATCAGCATAGCTTCACATGTCTATGGAGCAATGCTCATTTACAGTTGGTCCATTACGTGTTAGATGTTGTTAGTAACTATGCATTTTCCATTATTGTCTCCATGAATGAATTATTTTCTCCATCAGACCTTTTCTCTCCACAAGACGTAATGGACCAAATTCCCACTTGGTGTAATTGGATGCAGCTCCACTGACTTTAATGCAGTCAGAGTCACTTACTCCAAGGCTAGATGTGGAGACAGGGCTTTGCTCCTGGCATAACTGCCACTGAAATCAACAGAAAGACTGGTCAGTGGGCATGAGATTGGCTATGAAAGACTGGGAGGATTGTAACTGTGGAGGTTTGGAATTCATTGCAAAAGTCTGGCGTGGGAGATGGACAAAGGCCACAAACTTCAAGTGCCCACTCAGTTTGGGGGCCTCGGTTTCTTGGTGGCCAACAGGAGACACCCAGGGTTGATTTTCAAAGGTGCTGAGCATCTGCAACTCCAGCTGAAATCAAGTGAGGCCTTAGTGTGTTTCACGTTGTCCCCCCTCTCTCCCACCAGGAAACTGGGGCACCAAGAATTAGTGGACACTTGAAAATGTTGGTGTTTTGTGTCCCGAGCAGATTGGCTGTAGAGTTTGGGATTCAGAGCAGCAATCACATTAGAAAGACACAGCACAACTTAACGTATTCTTTTTTAAGATATATTTTTCTAAATACCATCCAGCTGTGCACAGCTGCTATCCCTGGAGGATCCACCCAATAAGCCAAATCACAGGCCACTCAAATACATGCAAACAAAAACATGTTTATTTTTACCAGCGCTGTAGGAAGTAGAATGAATGGGGCCAAGCCAGAATAGACACAGATAAAGTCAACACCCCCTCTCCACCCCCGAAACAGAACGGGGCTTGCTTAGATCAGGAAAATCTCAGCAGAGAAGAGACAAAACCAAGCTGAACATTGGAAGGGAAATAATTCCTGAACAAGACAGGAATGAAAAATTCTGTGAGGGAGAGCAGAAGGGAAGAACTGGTCTTGGCTCTGAGCATGGTTTTCTCTTGCACGCACAAACATACACACATACACACACACACACAGCTGCTGTATGTTCCAGACAGCTCTGTTTCGTATCCCAAATGGTCTCTTCTCACAATCATCCAAAATTTTGAAATGCAGATTCTCGGAAACTGGACTTCATTTATCTCTGGGCTCCATCTTCCCCTGCCCAGTGGATGTGCAGTACATTGTCTCTTGGCTTGTCTAAAAGCCGCCTGTTATGGAGGCATGTTCCAAAGCAAATGCCTGCTGAATATACTTCTGTTTGAATTAATAATAAAGTTGCCTAAGACCACATAGGCCCAGATTCTGCTATCCCTACTTATGACAAAGAGTATCTCACTCAGATTAGTCCATAGAAATCCGGGAGGCAACTTGCACGGTAAGGTACTATTCATTGTAAGGGTAGCCAATTTGGGATCTTACGGCCTGCTCCAAACACCACAGAAGTCAACAGAAGGGATCCCATTGACCAGGTACTTTGCATTCCTCTGCTGTCCCCCATCTGTGTCTTCCTGTCCCATCACAGCATGGCCACATCTATCAGACACTACCTGTGCTTCTGGTACACCAGGTCTCTGGAGTCCTTCTCCTCCCATCAAAGCCTCATCCCTACCCTCTCTGTTCCAGTAATATCGCTTCACTAAATGCGCTTTAGTTCAACTTTAAAACCGCTGATTGGCATGACAAGCTGTACCAGTGTTGCTGTGACAAGGGGAGCAGCTGCCTGGAAGAGTAAAGGATCCCTGCCTGTCACGTGGTTGGGCATACAAGGAAGAAGCTCCCAGAGGGGAAGGGTGTGTGCTCTTTTCCCTAGGCTGGGGGAAGTAGGGAACCTTTAACCATTTTTAGGTGGCTGCCGCATTTTATCAGTGGCCAAGGGTAAAAGAAAGACAACACAGGGTATCAAGCACATCATTCACACTCCGTTTTAGGTTATATCCCCATGTGTCCGTTTGTCAGATGGATCCATTTCTGGGTCAATGGCGGGCGCTCCGTAGTGCAGTGCTGTCTCAGCTGTCCCTTACATCTCAGCGATAGAGTTTTCTGCCCGACTCCTCAGTGGAAAGACTTCGATAATCCTTTGAAGAACAGTTTGCCTCATCTCCCTTCCTACACAGACAACAGACTAGAACAGGTCTGTTTAGTCTCATCTCTGCTCTCACCTTGGTCGCACGGCTGTTACTCCCTGTCTTGCACTTCTGCCTGGGCCTTCCAATTCCCTCCTCTAGTGCAGGCCCGGATCTGTATTTGGCAAGAGTCTGCCGCAGTTTGGCATGTTTTTCTGTAGTGGGGTAGAATCTTCCAGGATGGAGGCTCTGGACAGGGGGTGCAGCCATGTAGGTAGTTACTTTTCAACCTGTTCTCCCCGGTGGCTCCTGCGGAATGATTTGAGATTTGGGGCTGTAGATTTGGACACTGTTCCGGAGGGGATGGAGGTTCAGGCTCCTCGGAAGCGGCTTCGGCGCATTGAACGTTTTTCTTTAAGACTCTGCCGTGTGGGTGACCTTGACTCCATAGCGTGAGCAGGCCCTGACCAACAAAACCCAACACATGAGTGACATTGCTAGAGTGTGGGGCTTAGCAGTCTAACCCTCAGTTTTGAAACAGCTACCCGGCCTTGAAGGGAGAACTCCCCACCATGCGCACTGCTCAAGGTACACACACTGGCCACCTGTTCCGGGGGGCTGTGTCTGTGATTCACCTGTATTTCCTAAGCAGTTCATGCTCCTTTTATTATCTCAAAACTGCCTCTGCCCCTTCTGCTGCACTGTACAAGGCCTGGCAAGGGCCTTCAGTTCTTCTCCTTCATGCATCAGTGTTGTTGCCAGAAAACAGAGCCGTCCAGTCTCGTTAGGTGGCTATTGAGGAAGAAAGCTAGAGAAGCAGAGAATCCTTAACAGGGATGGGTTCTGCTCCGGGAGAGCAATGATCAAACACAACAGATGGCCCACGTATGGATGCCATGTGTATTTAGTTGTAGCCCATATACATATATTTTTTTATAGCTACAGAGGAATTTCTATGTGAAAGCTAAATAGAATACCTGCATGCTAAGGTCAGCATTTATACCTGCTCATGGGACAGCATAGAGATATATGAATATGTAGTACCCGTGTAGCAGAAATATGAACACAAACATTGTGGCTGACATTTTAAACCTGCCGAAACAAGTTGGGTGCAAAGAAGGGAGCAACCAGTGCCCACTGTAAAGAATGTATCTCGCATACAATATCCAGTCCACTCCGAATGGAGCCAATACCACCCATTCCTTCTACACAGGCTGCCAAAGAACCTTCAGAGTGAGTCTAGCTCACATCAGTACAAGCTGGGGACCTGGACCTGAAAGGTTTTGCAGCTTATGGCCTATCCCAGGATGAATGATGACGTTCTAGAAATTAGAGACTGGGGGGGACAAAAAATTGCAGCACAGGAAGTGGACAAGGCAAAGGCCCCATCTATCCTGACTCCCCACCCTATGAGATTTGCTTTTGAAAATGCACAGATTTTAGAGCCAACTAAGACCAGGACACCAAATCCCGTAGGGATCTTACAAAAGTCTCAGCCCTACTTTACAGACTGTACTCAAGGGCCAAAGCCTGCAGCTTACAATAGCAATATGGCCACATTCTGACTGTTACAGTAGAATCCTGCTGTCGTTTGGTTTTATTTTTGATAAAGGAGATCTTAGTTTCATTGAAATCTATAGTGAAATTCCCATTGACTCAAATGGGACCTGAATTTGCCCTCCAGAGCATGTCCTCCCTACTCATTGCTGTAGTGAAGTTGTGCTGTTGTGTTGGTAACAGTGCAGAGATTGCCATGGTCAGCACAGGCAATGTCAGAAAAAAGGTTGGATGCTCAGAAGAGAGAGTGCAAAAAAAGCTTGGACCAACTTTAAAAAGAAAGCATGAGATAAATAAGCGTGGGTCTGAAATATTTAACAAACTGTAACAGTACTATTTTCCATAGCTAAAGTTGTCTGTTAGTATGTCCTTATCCGGTCCCACGCACTTGTGAACCAATTTGGTCAGACGTAATTCTGTGTCTTCAGTGTTAAGAATACTATAATGGGTACTGTTCATGTACGTGTTATCGGAGCTCATGTGCTTTTTTTCTACATGCTGTTTAGTGTACTATGGATGTAATTTTTCTTTTTGTAGGTTTTTAGTATGTTTGTAACAGGACAAAATTGTGTAATTAAACTGAACTTGTACCTTCCGTCGATAAACCAGTCAAAACCATTATCCTCAACAGTCTCTTCCTGCTTTCTTTCATACTGGTGATAAATATAAGGTGGCTGCTAGATTTAAAGAGTCTCAGTTTAAATTTACTAGCACAGCTGCCCTACTGTGCTTCTCTCCAATCCTTGGCCCTGCTAGTTCAGAATAGGATTACACTGCAAGACTCTGCCACTCCCCCAAGTAGCTTCACCCCTTAGCACCTTGGCCAACTCCCATTGAAATAAATGGAGTCTTCAGGGAACCGAACCAGTCCCTTACAGCAGTGGCTCTCAACCTTTTGGACTACTGTACCCCTTTTCAGGAGTCTAATTTGTCTTCCGTACCCCAAGTGTCACCTCACTTAAAAACTACTTGCTTACAAAATCAGATATAAAAATACAAAAAAAAGTCTACCCTATTACTGACAAATTGCTGTGTCATTTTTACCATTATAAAATAAATCAATTGGAATATAAATCTTGTACTTACATTTCAGTGTATAGTCTATAGAGCAGCATAAACAAGTCACTGTCTGTATGAAATGTTAGTTTGTACTGACTTCTCTAGTGCTTTTTCTGTAGCCTGTTGTAAAACTAGACAAATAGTTTGATGAGCTGAGGTACCACCTGGAAGACCTCTGCATACCCTCATTGCTACCAGGAGAAAGACTAGCCCCAGGCTATGTGGCAAATCAGTGGAAGAGAAAGAATGAGAACCCAAGAGCTCCAGTGTCTTTGGGCTTCTCTATGCTTGAAACACTACAGCATGTAGACACACATTACAGTGATGGGAGGGGTTTGCCCATCACGGTCATTAGTCCACCTGCCCAAGAGGTGGTAGCTAGGTTGATGCAAGAGTTCTTCTGTCAACCTAGTGCTTTCTACACCAGAGCGTAGGTCACCTTAACCACATCACTCAAGCAGGGTTGGACTTTTCCACTCCCCTGAGCAATGTATCTGGGTCAACTTCACTTCGGAGTTTAGGCTTGGCCTCCGTCTGCTAGATCACAATGCCTTTCCAATGCCTGAAGCACACAAGCCCCGTCCCTAACAATAGTCTAGCAGAGACAGTGACCAAGAATGAGCCTTGGTTCAGCATGGAGACAGGGCTTACCTGTTCATTCCTATAGGGGCTTCCTCCCAGACAGGGCTAGAGGTACCATGGTGGGATGGCCTGGTGAAAGCTTCCACTGTGGTTGCATCTGCTCCACAGCAAAGATCGGTTTAGTCTGCGGGGCTGATGGACTGGTGCCAGCAGGACATTCACTAAAAGAAAGTGTTGGGCAATTTGAAACAAAATGAAAGGCTCCAGGATCAATAGCAGCCTGGAGAACTGTGGGGTTAACATGCGAAGAACCCACCACGGCCCTATGCCAGGTTGACACTGGCACTAATGGAGTTACAACAGCAAAGGGGTGCAAGAGTGGAGAACCAGGCCCAGTTCCCAAAGTCACTAACCTGCTACAGCACAAGAAGAGGAATAACAGGAAATGTGGGGTGAGGAGGGACATTGGGGTGTTTGTAATATGAGGGACTGCTGAGTGGGAAGTTATTTTTTCCTCAAGGACCCCTTATGGTATCATGCTACGGCCATCCTTGTGTTCATTTCTAGAGGTAACAGACAGGGCTCTCCCCAAAACTCTCCTGAAAATAACCCCTGCCACCACTCAGCCTCTCCCACAAGTTGTGCACAGGCCCCAAATCTCCAGCCAGAGATAGAGGGCCTGAGCCAGGCATTCTGCAATCATACCCCGAAACTAGACAGGTTTCCATTCCTTTGCGAGCTGCATTGAGCTCTCCTTAATGAGATCTTCCAGCGGCTAGGATAGGATCAACTTCCAGCCACATTCCCCCTCCCAGCTCAATCCTGCAGCTGTGGAGTGCTGTGGGTATAAGTGCAGGTTAAAGAGTGAAGAGCAGGAAAAGGAGCACAGAGGATACTAGGCTGCCACTTTCCTGAGGCCTAGTAGCTGGAGTGGGGCCTAAATGCAAAGCTGAATATCCTCCCGGCAGACCAAAGCTTGATGTACTTGAGTGCAAGTGAGGGAGAATGTAGAAGGCCTTGGTGCAGAAGCGACGCCCGGGGTAACTTTAACCTTTCTTGGGCCCACATAGCGCCGCTGGCAAGCAACAGCTTTGCTTTTCCTGCCATGTATTGCACAAGGGCTGGGAAGGTCAATGCTGCTATGAACCTACTTCTTTCAGCAGATCACAGGGCCCTGTTGTCCTAGCCATAATCTGTCCAAGAGGAATTTGAATGCATTCCAGCAGGAAAGTTCCTTCAGCGGCCATGGTGGCATTTGAGAGCCTGTAAAACAGGGAGGGCAAAGCCTTCTCCTCTGCAGCCACAGTGCAGAACCTGTCTCCAGCCAGGCTGCTGGTGCAACAGTTCCTCCTGCCTGTGCCTGCGTGGAGAGATTAGGCCACATGCAGCTCAGCTCAGAGCCTCTAGAGCTACTTCCAAGTTCTACGCTGAATAGCCACAAACAGCTGAGTGAGCCCCCAAACTCCAATTCCAATGAATTATGAATACTTCAGCGTTTGGTGCAGAAATAGTCTGCAAGGTAACCTGCCTCCATCAGTGAACCTCAGCTCCCTGCCTGGGTCCTAGTGCCTCCGTCCATCACACAGTCAAGAAAGGCTATTTTTGAAAAGGGAAACTCTGCAGAGGAGAACAGTGGGAATACAAGAGGGAAACATTTGCAAATGGGAAATGAGATTTTTTAAAAAAGAGATCGAGAAATAAGACAGAAAAAGATTTGGACAGAGAAACCTTTCCCCGGCTGTAAAATGGGGAGAATGAGATCATTTGTTATTGTTTTATTACAATGGCACCCAGAGGCCCTCGTGAGCCAGGCTCTGTGCAAACACGCAGGAAGAAATGGCCCTAAAGAGAGTCTCTGTAGCCCTTCATTTGGAAAGCACTTGGGATGAAAAGCGTGACAGAGGCACTATTATTATCACTGGAAGAGACAAGCAACCATCTTCTTGAAAGTACTTGTGAGAGCTTGGAGAAGCGCTCTCCACTTCCAGCGCAGAAGTGCTCCCTGCTGAATCTTCAGAATAGGGCCCAATGGCTGCAGCTGTGCCTCACCAGAGCTCACCAGCAAGAGGTTTGCAGATCCCCTAGTCCTGTGCAGCAACGTCTGATTAGTTTGGGTGAATTTTCCTGAACATTTGTGCCATTTCCCAGGCCTACCCCTGACTTCCACGGTTAGTGGCTACAATCAACCGGCTATTTCTTGCCCAAGAACATCACACAGAGGAGATTTCTTGGTGTTGTGCGTGTGTGAAGGTGGCTCCTGATTTAATGGCCTATTCCAAAGAGTGGGAAAAGATGGCCTAGTGGGCAGAGTGCTAGCCTAGGACTTTAGGCCTAGGTTCAGTTCCCTGTTCCACTACAAGCTTCCACAGGAAAGTCATTGAATCTCTCTGTGGCTCAGTAGATAGATAACTATTCTTGATCTGTCATCACTGGAAAATGCCCTCCCACCATCATTGGTCAGAGAGTTCACCTAGCTGGAAGAATGGACCTGGGTTTGTAGTGAGAGGTGACCAGTATTGTGGCCAGCTGGCACCTTTTTCATCCCCACCATACTTTGTGGTTAGCCCACTGAGGCGATATCTATCTCGCAAAGAAACACAGGCAGTACCGACGCTCCGAGCCAAGGTCAGCTGGCTTGGAAAGCAGTTGGGATGAAAAGCGCGACAGAGGCACTGGGGCTGGAGCTGGAGGGCTGAGGAGAACAGTGTGGGCTGGATTGAGGGCATGGAGACTCTCCTCTCCAAAAGCATCAGAACTTGGGCTCCAGCCCAAGCAGGAACAGCTACGCTGCTATTTTTAGCCCCGCAGCCTGAGCCAACTGACCCGAGTGCTGAAATGAAGTGCCAGGGGGTTTTCTTTGCAGACTAGACTTACCTGGAGACCCTTCAATTAGAGCCCAGTGCCTTCTCCACTCTAATGAGGAAGGACAATGCCAAGAGGATGGATTCTGCTGCCATAAGTTAAAAATAAAAAAGCCCTATTTCCATTCAAACAGTGAGTAACCAGCCATTAGAACAATTTATTAAAAGTCGTGGTGAATTCTCCATCCCAGACCATTTGAGAAAGCAAGACTGGATGTTTGTTTTCTAAAACCTGCTCTAGGAATTCTTTGGGGGAAGTTCTATGGCCTGTGTCCTACAGGAGAACAGACTTGATGGTCATGATGGTCCCTTCTGGACTTGAATCAGAGAGGTAGCCGTGTTAGTCTGGAATTGCAGAAGTGACAAAGAGTCCTGTGGCACCTTAATTCTAACTAACTTAGTTAGTCTTTAAGGTGCCACAGGACTCTGTCACTCCTTCTGGACTTGGAATCCATACATTTCATTGACTTCTACACCTGGCTTCTGTTTCCTTCTTTTCTGTCCTTTTATTTTTGTATTTTTCCAGCTCGCTCTCTCTCTTCTCCCCACTCCCACCCCAAGGTCTTTATGCTGCATCACTGTAGCACCTGAGCTCCTGCCATGGCCCCCCTCCTTTTGTCTTTTCATCATCTTCCTTCTACCATTTCTTCTATTCTTTTCCTTCCAGCAGTAGACAGGGACAGACAGATGGACCAGTAACATCTGGTCCTTCCATTGGAACCACTGGCAATGCACTCAATTACTACTCGTTAAGTGCTTAGCCCTGCACAAAACAAAGACAGATGCTGTCCAAAGGGGGTTATAATCTAAGGCCTCAATTTAGGAAAGCATGGGACTGAGCCGGGGTTTAAGAAGTGCTATCAGACTGATTCCAGGCGTGGCTATTGCATTCAGCCTTCAAGGCCTCATTCTGAGCCCTTGTACCCTGGTGCAAATTAGGAGTCATTCTGAAAACACTGGAATTACACTAACATCAAACTAGCACCTGGGAGATCACAGCCAGGCCACCCAGTGCCTTAAAACACTACAGCCAAGATTTTAAAAACCAAGTGTCCAAAGTTAGGCTGCAAAGTCCATACTGAATTGCTGAAATCAGATGTCCAATTTTCAACAATGCTATTGACTGCTGGGGGGTTGGGGGGAGGGAAGAGATGCTAGGAGTGCTTCTGAAAGTCAGGCCACATGGTTAGCTTCCCACATATGAACGTGGAGCCTAAATCTTAGCCTTAGACCATGCATGATGGCAACAATCATCTGATAGTGTAGCAGGGACAGACACTAGTTGGACCATTCTTTTAGACTAATATTTAAGTATGGAAAAGAGTGCTTGGCACATTGCAGAATGGAAGGAACCAACCAGAGCTCTTAATGTGAACTTTTCATCATATGCCTGCAACAGGGATCTTGGAGCAAACTTCTTCCAACCATCAATGGTGTGCCAGGAGTTGCAAGCCACCCATTATATTACAGTAGCACCTGGAGGTCTCAACAGAAGTTGTCGGCCCATTGTGTTAGATGCTGCACAGTTACAGTGAGACACTCTCTCTGCCCCAAAGAGCTTGCAATTCAAAAAGGGAAACAGAAGCTCAGAGAGGTGAAGTGATTTGGCCAAGGTCATCCAGCAAGTCAGTAGCAGAGCCAGGACTAGCCCTCCCCTGAGATGGCCTAACTCTCAGTCTACCCCTTAGCCATTGGATCACATATTTGCCAGGGGTGGGATTTTTAAATGCTCTTAAGTCAGTTAGGAGCATGAGTCCTCCTGACTTCAGGGACTTCTGAAAATCTCACCTGTTGGAGTTCACAACTTCTTTTCCTCCTCCAATTTGCACCCGGGCTTTCTTCCAGGCTTATTAAAGTCACCACCTATAACCACAATGGGGCAGAGCCTCAGCTGGTGTAAATGGTCATAGATCCAGCAACAGAGCTGTGACAGCTTACGCCCAGCTGAGAATCTGTGCCCCATGTTTTTTCCACCGAAGGGACTCACTCTGTATTAAGGGTGCAGAGACACCCCTCCCCCCAATAAAACCCTTGCAGTCAGCCCAGTATAAGTGGGTGCCAACATGGGATGGACGCATTATACTAAGTTGAAATAATGTCTGTTCATGATACTTATTGGTTCCCTCCTCCCACCTTCTTTTCTCCAGTTACTTTCACACGCCCTGTCAGCGGGTCCATTTTCAACCATATCCCCCTATAGAAGGGTGGGCTCATCAATGGCACGTCTCTCATGGCTGGGTATGGTGTAGCAACTCTTTCCTTTTAGCACCTCTGGTCCTGCAGCGTCTGCCCAGCCCTCTAGTCAGGTCACATGTCAGCCCATTCTTTCCAAAGGAACAAAAGTCCAACAAACAAGAGTCCAAAGTCCTTATGTCAGGTCTTCAGCACTCAACTCTGGGCCCCTGGGTCCCTACATCCCTTGGTCCAGAGCTTTCAATCCTCCACCTCCCCATCTCAGGGGCCTCATGTGGCTGGTGGGGAACCCAGGCCCTCCCACCATACTGGGTTCCAGTCCAAGGACCCGAGAACCAAGTACTTAAGGTCTGGTCCACCAGACTCCTTGCTGTTTCCTCCCTGAACTTCCCACCATTCACTTTTTTCGGGCCTTCTCCGTAGCCCCTTTCCAGTCTCCTCTAGTGAGCAATGCCTCCCAGGGCTTCTCCCCAGCTCCGGCCCTGGGCCATGTTCCCAATCCATCACAACCCTCGTGTCAGGGCAAGCAGGCCTACTGCCTGGGCCCCTGCGAGTCCTGTCCCTACCACACTCCAAGGTCACACTCCTGCTCTTGAGCTGCATCTTCCCCTTTACCTCACAGCCCCACACAAGCCATCTGTCCTGCAAGGTATGCTAGCCTGGCTAACTCTGCCACAGCCTTCCCTATGATCTCTCTTATATCACCTTGCTGTTCCTCTGCCCTCTATGCCCAGCTGAGGGACCACCGAGTTCTTCCCTCCGCTCCTGCTCCTTCCTTTAGAAAGGCCTACCTCCTTCCCAGCTGGATTGGATCACTAACTATGCCTAATACCCTGGACCAGGTGCCATCCGGCTTAATTGGGTTCAGGTTCCTGCTAAGCCCTGGCTAACCATCATGGGGTTTGTACACCCCATCACATTTCCCCTTCACTGGATTTTTTTCTCCTTCCCTCCCACAAGCTCAATAAAGCCAGAGTCTATTCTTTAAACCTAGGACGCTCCAAGGGGTTTGACACCAGTTGGGTTCCCCCAGCCCGAAGCCTGGCATGATGGTGTATCTGTTAACTCTCAGCTCAGCCAGGTACTGCTGGGCAGCTAGAATGAGGTGGATCCAAACTTCTGCCCAAACCACACACCCGGCTCTCACAGATTTGCCTGGCCTCCCTGTCCCATTAAAGTTATTCTCATTAAGGTGACTATTTTTTTAGCTCTTAGGGCCCTCAGCCACACTGCACTGGAAGGCAGATGTAATATGACCAAGGCAGGCTCTGGAGACAGGATAAATCTATCACGCCAGGCTCAAACACTCAGCAATTCATCTCCCACCTGGAGCAGCCTTCGCATCCAGAACTCAAAGGAGAACTTTTGACTCCCTCCTGCCCCGAAGGAGAACATGAATGGAAATGTCCGGTTTAATGAATGGTGAAGAGAAAGCCCTGGGCAGCTTCACACCTCCGCTCCGATCCTCAGCCCCTGCAGCTGTCCCCGTGCAAATTCCTCACACCGGTCTGCCATTGCGCCAGGATAGTCATCGAGCAAACAATGTGCCATTGCCCATGCAGTCCTGTGCCCTGGCACGTAATTGCCAATCAGAGCTGGTCCAGGCAAATCTAGCCCTCTCTGCAGTGTCCTTTATTTGGGATCCCAGCAAAGACCAAGAATCACTGTGCATATTTCTTCTCCCTCCAGCCCAGTAGGTGAATAGAAGAGCATTTGAAACAGCTAACATGCCAGCCAATACAAATGCATAGAGAATCAATATTTCATTATTAATGCAACATGGCTAGATAAATCCTCATAGGAACTCTATCCCCTTTTCTTCACCTCCTCCTTTATTTGTATTGGGCCAGGCCCCCGTCATGCTAGGAGCTGTACAAACACAGAATAAAAAGCCCCAGCCCCAAAGAGCCCACTTGACTGACCTCTAGCCCCCATCTTTTGTGGCATTGTGCAGCATTTTGGATGCTAATTAAGTTCTACTACACTTTATGGGCCAGGGCTCTGATCCACAAAGATATTTAGGTGCCTAACTGCCATTGATTTCAGATGCTGAGCTGGCATAAACAGAGACAACTCAATCGATTTCATTGGTGCTGCAATGACTCACTCCAGCTGACGCTCTGGCCCTGTTTTCCCCTCCCAGAGCTTTGCTAGAAGAAAGAAAGAAAGAAAGAAAGAAAGAAAGAAAGAAAGAAAGAAAG
>ML677373.1:11273977-11323110 GCA_007922305.1 Dermatemys mawii
AAGAAAGAAAGAAAGAAAGAAAGAAAGAAAGAAAGAAAGAAAGAAAGAAAGAAAGAAAGAAAGAAAGAAAGCCCCTCCCAGCAATGATACTAACCAGGAGTCCATCCCTTCCTTTCCCATTCCCTGTCTTCTCTTCATCTGCACTGGGTGATATGGTTTATCTGAGCAGTACTTACTGTAAACTCTGTCAGCCCAGGCCAAGATTAATTCTCTGGAGTTTGGCAGCAAAGAGATTAAATAACAAGGGGGGAAAATACACAACTGAAATTGAAAAATTCTTCAGGGCTAATTTACAACCTGGTTCCTCTTCTCCTCCCATACTTTCAAATGCTAACACAGGAGAAGGGAGGAAAGACAGGGAAGGAAAGGGTGTGGGGGGGTGGGGAGTGGACTCTCCTTTGGTTGTACCCCCACCCAGTAAAATGGGAAAGCAGGGTAAGGGCTAGAATTGACACAGCACCAGACTGCTGGTTTCACAGGACAGATGAAGTGTGGAAAATTCCACTTCTCCCCTATGCACAAACCCTGTCAATGGTCCCACAGGGACCGTGAAGTCTCTCACTATAATACAATCACCAGCTTGGAGCTCTCAGCTTGTCTTGAAGGATTGGAGTCCCCACCCCCAATTTAAAGAAATATTCAGATTGCACTGTCTGGTTAGTAATAAATCCACCAGGCCCACTTGCCCCCGGTAAAGGAATTTATAAAGCACTAAGGAACATATGGTCCATCTAATGGCTCGATTGGCCGGCTCTCCTGGCTGTGTCGTTTTGAACAGACAATGCTCTGTGCAGCCTGGCAGTTCAGTGTTACTCTCACTTGCACTGGTGTAAATCTGAAGTAGCTCTGCTGCTGTCAGTGGAGTTACTCCAGATTGGTATTGATTAAACACCAAGCAGAATCCAGCCCCCTGTCCATAACCGTGAACAGTTCCATTGGGCCTTCGCAGAGGCCAGTTTGAGGGATATGGAGAAGGGAGATTACTGGCTTTATTTAGGGCACAGATTGGGCCAGAAGGCATTTGCCACATGTAAGCACCCACCAACATTGACCGATTAGGAATCCAGATAGAGTTGCCACCTCTGGGAGACAGAAAAAAACTCCCACTGCCTCCCGCCCACCAGCCTGACCCTCCTCTTCCCTTCACAGGCACCCCCCCCGGCCGGCCCCTCCTCTTCCCCTCACAGGCACCCCCCCAAGCCTGACCTTCCTCTTCCCCTCACAGGCACCCCCCACCCCCCTGCAGCCTGACCCTCCTCTTCCGCTCACTGGTGCCCCCAACCATGAGCTACGGAGTCAGGCTGCTGAACCCCCGACACCATCCCTTCCCCACCCCAGTCCCCACTCTGTACCCCTCCCTGCTGGTGAGCCTCGGGTCCATCTTATTTTCCAATGCCATGAGCACCAGGAGCTTCAGCCCCCATATTGGCATGCCGAGGCCCGGCACATGGAGCAGCACACGGGTGCCACGCCGGGAGCTCTCTCAGGTGCCCTGGGACCTGTGTACTGTAATGGAAACAGCCACTGGTGCCCCCATACATGCACACAACAGTTGTTGCCAGTTTCCGCTTGCAAGAGTATTTTCACTAGTGAAGAAAACCCCAGCGCACAGCAATTGGCAACAGGAGAAAAAACAGCCAGACTGGCTTAAAAGGCCTTATGCCCAATCCTAGTTGGTGGCCCCGGAGACTGGGGGCTCTGTGCAAGCACACAGTGTGCACACTGTTTCATCCAGGCTGGATCCAGAGTGAGGAAATGACTCTGCCACTGACTAACTGCAGGACCTCAGGCAAGTGCTTTATGGCCACATTTTCCAGAGCAGCCACTACCTTTGGGTGAGTCCATGTATGCGTGGACTTCAGTTGGAAGTTGGACTTCAGAATATGTTCCTCCCAGGGGGCTCTATTGAGTTCTGTCTAGTAGGGGGCTATCAAAGGTCCCAGATCTGAAAATGCCCAGACTTTGGGAGGTCCAGAACCAGATCCAAATTTTGCAACTATTATAATGGGCCATACAAAACTCTGAGGAAAATCTCGATCTAAACTGTGCAGCTCAGGACCATCTCTACCTAGGAGCCCACCTAGTGTCTGGGAGTTGGGATGAGCCACCTTGAACCAACTCTTGCCAAGCACAGGGTTAGCTACCAGATGGACACTGTCCATATGTTTCAGCAGAGCCACTCTAGCAGTCCCCTGGTAGCAGGCTCGAACTTCCAAGCGGGAGAGAAGTTGAGCTGGTTGGTGCTTTTCTGCTCCCCCACAGAGACAGATCTTCAGGACAGAAGATTTAGCCCTTACACTGATTTAGCCCCCTCACTCTCTCCAGCTGCTCACTGCACCCAGCTCCGGACTGCTCCAGCACCAGCTCCACCGCTCTGCCTCAGCTCCCTGGACTGTTCCTCTGGCCCCTCTGGCTCTGGTTGCTACAGCTGTGCTCCCAGGACCAGGTCTGCTCTCTCTGGGCTGCTTTTCTGGCCCCTCTGGAGCTGGCCCACCGCTGGTTCCCTGCTCAGCTTGGACCCCTGCTCTCTCCTTAGTGCAGCCCCTCTCTGTCTGACTCAGGCAATCCCAGCTCACATGGAGGACGAGAACCCACTGGCCTCCCGAGTCCTTGCCCCTTGGAACTGTCAGTTTCAGGGTCCTGATTTCCCATCGACCCTTCCTCTTTCGGTACTGGGAGCTAGCAACCAAAACACCCCCACTGAACGTTAGTAAGGGGATAACAGTCCCCTTACACTAGCAAGACCTGTCCTCTGATTTTGCAGGAGCCCCCTGGTGACAGCGGTGGCAGCAGTGCCAGCAAGGTGACAGAGCCTCCACTGCCAACCTGAAACACTGCTGTCCATGAAGAGCAGCTTGCAGTGAACCATAACAGTGCCCAAGAGAACTGGATCTGTCTCATTTAAAGTGATTATTCAGTATATGTATATTAGAACGTGGGAGTACCTCAGGGGATTCCTATAACCAGAGCAACAATGTTATACACACGTATCAGCATTCCCCTGACTACAGACAGTCAATTTCAAATCACTTGTGCTGTGACTGGGAAAAAAATAGCTTCCATTTCCTGACATGACCATTAGCAGAATGAGATCATTTAGCGTGTCATGAGTTCTTCTATAGTTCCTGAGAATTAAGATGCCATCTGCCCTGCAGCGTGCATTACATTGAATAAACACTGAATTCTTTTAAAAAGAAATTCCAGCCTTGAAGAGTGGGAAAGATCTTCAGATTTCAGAGCTCTTGTCTCCAAATATTTACACAGATAAGTAACTTTACATCCATACTCACATATAAAAAGTTATTCATGACCATCAGAGTTTTCAGGATCAAGACTGTATATGCATGATCCATTCTAGCAACATCCACATGATACAGCTGATCACAGTCTAGCCTAGATCTCAACTCTTAACAGTGGACCTAATTCTGACTGTACTTAATCAATTTCCAAGTCAATTTCTTTTATTTACACTGGATTAGGATGAAGCAGAGTCAGATCCAGGTTTTACATCATTTTCATGTTATAGTTCTTTTCCTTATTATTAGGTATTGGAAGGATTTGACTTTTATCTCTGGTGAAACACAAAAAGAAATACTGATGTTTATTTCTAAAGCTTTTTCAAATGATTGACTAAAATGTTTGCATTAGTGGGAAAAAGAAAAAAACATGTATTAGTTATTCAAAAAATTAATGACTTATAAGCTGAGATTCAAAAACAGATTCAGAAATAAAATCATGATCAGATTCCATGATATTAACGTGCTTAGATTTTATTTTTAAGCAGAGTAAAATAGTGTTTTTTTAAATGAACACAAATACTTATTAGCCTTTAAGCACTATTTAAAAATAATTAACTTTCCTTTTTTTGTAAATTTTAGTGAGTAACTATACATATTTTCTCTCTTCTTCTTCTATTTATTTATTTATTGATAGAAGAAAAGATTGACTCTACACAAAGAACAACTATAAACTTTCAGGCTAAATTGCTTTTATTTTAGATTAAGGGAAACAACAAAAGAAGAAAGAACAAAAGTAAAGTTTCCTTGAGAGAGCACAGTGAGTATGTTTCTATAACAATCTGTACTAAAGTCGGAGAACAAAATGGCTATTGTCTCTGCCTACAGGCTGAGTTCTTAGATATTGTAAGACCCAGGACATAGAAAACAATGAAACATAAGCTACTTCTCCACTAGGGGTGTAATTCCCAGCTCACATAGGCATTAACTCTCAGCAGTGTAGCTGCAGTAGCCCTGGCTGTCGCAGCGGCACATGGGCTAGTTGCCCTGAATACAAATCTGCACACATCCCTTGGGTAAGTACTTGTGGGGGAACTAACCCACACCACCACTTGCACTCCTGTGGCTTGACTAATATTTAAGCACGTCAGCTCGATAACAGCTAGTGTGAGTATGTCATCTTGTGCTGGTAATCACACCCCCAGCTCTAAATGACAACATAACCATCGTTCCATAGCTACCAGCACCACACCATCTACTCAGCCAAACCTAATCCTTCCAGCCCTGTTCTACTCTGCAAAACCCACAACTCATCTGTCATTTAATTTATCTGTCAAGTGTTGTGCTCAACTATGGGGTTGTATAAATAATAAATCCATAAATATTATAATGTAACAGTATATTTTATACCAGGTCTGCACAACATGCGGCCCGGGGGGCCACATGTGGCCCACGTGGGCTCACTGTGCGGCCCACGGGGGTACGTAGGGGTGGGGCAAGCCAAGCAGTGGGGTTGGGAGAAGAGGATGGGGGCAGGGTGAGGGTGGGGCTTTTCGGCCCGCAGCTGGTTTTTTTGCAGTAATATGGCCCTTGCTGCTTTCCGAGTTGTGCGGGCCTGTTTTATACTAAAGGTGATTTCAGAGTGTGTGTGATGCTCCATTTTGGGTATCATTCTCCTAATGATCACACCCTCATTTTCACTGTCCTACACACGAGTGATCCCCAATTGTACTTTGCCTCCCTGTATGATCAGTGTTTGCACCCAGTATGCTCCCTTGTGGTTTTATTTCATCTTTATACATTTGTTCCTGGTTATAAAGTGTCTCGGCCTTGTATTTGTTTGTTAGCACTCAATACAGCATACACAATGCCAAGCATGTAAAAATCAGGAGTCTGACCCCCGCAAAAAAATGAGTGGAAAAAGTCACGAGATTTTTAAAAATAATAAATGCTGGTTCTTTTTGTTTGCAGTCTGGCGTATGGGATTTCATTTTGGTTTGGGTTTGGGGGTTTGTTTGAAGTTTTTTAACCCTTAGGGGTCCCCTTTTTCAAAATTTCTTTGCAGCCGTGACAGCTAGAAAGTTACTTTTAAAACAATAAAAGCTGAGATTTGCCCGTAACAATATGGCTCTAGCAGCTGGGATTTTACAAAAACACCAAATCTCACAAGATTCACAACGAATCACAAGAGTTGACACCACTTGGAATGCCCAGGAACCACTACCACCTGGACCGGGTGGAAGGGGAGGCACTCGGAGGGCACCCAGTATAATGCTGGGTTGGTAAGAAGCCAAAGGCCAGATTGTGGCCCTCACACACATAAAACACTGCAGTCCAGGAGTCCATTGAGGGGCTGGGGTGAGGGGGAGCAATGCATTTTGGAAGCATATGTGGAGGGAGATCAAGGGATCCAGGAGGGGGAAGAAGCTAAGATTTGGCAGATCTGGGTCTCATTTTATATTAAACACCTTTTAACAGGGCGATCCGCCTTTTGAAGTGCTGGTGAGTGTTTGGGCTTTGCCAGCCCTGTGCAATTATCAGACCCAACTGGGAAGGGGTCAGCCAGGTGTTTTCTAGAAAGGGCTGAGAGTACCCAGTTAAATGGGAGCTGCAGAAGGGAGAAGGGTTGTGTGAAGTAGAGAGATGGGTGTAGGGGAAAGCACACCCCCGCACACACACACCCTGGATTGGTCTGGGGAATAGCTTTGTTTTGTGTTACTTTGTATAGTTTTGATTTAGTTAGTAACCTGGGTCCTGAGGAAAGGGCATGAAAGATCCTTTGGGCCTGGTGTCAGTCCTTCCGGGCCTGGGGAGAGGGCCAGCGGCCTCCCCCAATTGGTAGGTAAAAACATCCTCCTTCTATTGATCCTGATTTGGGGCTACAAACTGCCCTGTTCTATTGTCCTCACTGAGATTAAGAATCCAGCCTGGTCTCTGCCATTTGAGCATGGGCCCCTTCAAAACCAAAGAAATTCTCATTAGCTCCTAGCAGTACAGCCTCTATGACACACAGCTGCAATACCATCACATAGAGGGCAGTGTCTCCCGGACACATTAGCCAGTTCGTTGGGGAGCAGAACATTCTGGGTGGAATGTCTTTTGTGAGGTACCAGCTGCTCTGAGACAGCAGTGAGAAACTGACTGGCAAGTCACCTTTAAGGGGGTGAGAGCTGATTGGTGATAAATATCACCTAAGCCCTAGCCTCGATGAGGTAAAAGAGCATTGCAAAGGGTAGAAGCTGGTCATTCTGTGCTGTTTCTAATCAGTCCTCTAGGATACTAATTGCTATTCCTGACGTGCTGGGCAAAGGGGGAAATGCCTTGATTTTTCTGTGCTGATGTGACACCATTGCAAAGTGCCAGAAACGTAATTAATCCTCTGTTGACCCAGCTTGGTTCTGCTGCTGCCCTCTCTCCCATCACCTTCGTGCTGGTCCCAGAGAGACAGCCAGGGAAAATCGGCTGTCAGAAGGGCACAGCACTGATTAGAGGGAGCGGGGAATCAAAACCAAACAACAACAGAAGGATGTGGCTGAATGAAAGCATTGCTGTCTCCAGCCACCTACCCACGTCAGGCACGCCTGGCTCAAGGGCATTGACTTCTAAGGGCTTGGCTACACTTGCAGCTGTCGAGCGCTTTAGGTTAAACTGGCCTTCGGGGGGCGCACTAGGGAAAGCGCTGCAGTGTGTCCACACTGACAGCTGCAAACACACTGGCGTGGCCACATTTGCGGCACTTACAGCGGCATTGGGAGGGGTGCATTATGGGAAGCTATCCCAGCATTAAAGTGACTGCAACGTGCTTTTCAAATGCGGGGGATGGGGTGGAGTGTGACAGGGAGTGTGTTGTGTGTACGTGAGGGGAGAGAGAGTGGGTTTTTGGGGCGCTGAGAGTATGTCAGCACACTGTCTTGTAAGTTCAGACCTCCCCTTTGCCCCCGCCTCTCACTCTCTCAGTGGTATGTTTTTTTCATTATTTGGTACTATACAACATTAACCCACCCTCTGGCCAATACTGGGATGCTGCAGGGCAGGTCTTTAATCCATGTCAGGAGGGGGATGGTGAATCAAATGTAGATTTTCAGGTTCATCCCCAACCCCGTCAAGCCATCCGCCCTGGAGCCATTACATAGAACGCTCTCAGCAAACCAGTCCAGGGGATGTCTTCTCAAAACCCCGTGCACACATTGGCCTAAATACAGCCCTAGCGTAATCCCGTGGATGGAAGCTAGGGTAATAAGTGTAAGTTTGGTCACCAGTCTGCATACAGAACATGGCCAAGATCCAGTTCTCAGTTTCCATGGAATCAGACAGAATTATACCAGTGTGAATGAGAGCAAAACCTCTGGTTCTTATCTGACCACCCTTACTGTATTATCTGAGCACTGCACAACCTTTGCTGCATGGATGCCCACAACTGTCAGTGGGGTAGAGTAGTGCTCTTACCCTCATTGTACCGATGGGGAACTGAGGGACTAAGGCCAGATCCTATAAGATGCTAGGTGCCTTCCCCAATGAAATTAATGGGAGTTGGGTGCCTCATCCTTTGAGGATCCGAGTCTGAGTGATTTGCCAAAGCAGCAAGAGCAGGGATGCGAGCCCACTTCTCCTAGGTTTTAGCCTGCCCCCTCGCCACTGGCCATCCTTCCTTTCCAACCCAGTTAGCCTGAATCCGCCTCTTTCAACACTCAGTCCAGCTATTCACGGCAACCCTCTGAACAGTCATTCTAAACTCTGTGCGGATGGGTAGAGCCCCAGATCCATGCAGCGTGGGAGGGGAAGGAAAGGCAAGAAAACAGAAAGTACTAGAGCCCCCAACCCAGACACGACGGGGGTGAGGAGAGGCCCTTTGCAATGTGTCAGGCTGTAGCAGCGAGGTGAAAGGTAAGTAATAAGGGATGCCAGCCTTTGTGACATGCTTCCACCCCGGATGCACGGCAATCTCCGTTTGACTGGGGATTTCGGCACATTGTCATGTCCCTGGCGTCATGCTGATCAGTGTCTCGGCAGGTTGGCTGCACACTTCTAAATTCCGGAAAGACGGTTGACACTTTCTCGGCATGCTTGTCTGCCTCCGAGGTCTAAGGAGCTGTGAGAGCCCCGAAGCGTTCTCATTAGCACTTTGATCGCAATGTTCACCTGCAGCCATCTGTCAGGCGAAACTCGGATTTTTCATTTGAGACAAGACAGCAGGAAAAGGAATCGCCCGGGGCAGTGCATGTTATTTACACAGGGCACCTCTCCGGGTCCAGAGGGCTTTCCATCTCTGTCTCTCTCCCCCTTTCTCAGCCTTGCCTTGTTCGCTAGTCCAGGCCAGATTCAGAGTCAGTGGAGGAGAACAGAGCTCCACCAATGTCATTGTCACACTTGGCACATAGCCTGGTCTGTGCAGACTCTAACCGATTAAAACCCACCGTGGGGATTAATCCCTCATCCACCATCTCATATTAGCCTCACTTTGAAGAGGCAGAAGTGGAGGTTTGGAGAGCTGAAATGGCAGAGGACACAATGTGGGTCAATGGCAAAGTCCTTAGTATTGACGTGGAGGGCTGGTGCCAGGACTAATCCCTTGCAATGTCCGCATAGACTGGGTACGACTTTTCCAAATCTCCCTATGATGGAGTGGGACTCACCACTGTGGCACCTCCTACTGGTTGTCCTGGGAATTAGCTCTGCACCCTCTTCTGGTGGTACCTCGCCCGCCATCACCTCTGCTCCTGGACCCGTGTTGCCCCAAGGACCACAGTGTCCTCTTCAGGACACAGCCCTCCAGCTGTGTCGCACTCAGTTCTTTCCCCTTCTGAGGGAACTGCAGTCCATGGTCCAGCCACTGTCTTCAATGGTGATCACAGCCAATTGTTGGCTACTTCCTCAGTGGTGAGGAAGTGGGAGGTCCCGGACCCGCCCACTACTCCAGGTCCCAGCCCAGGGACCCTGTTGATGGCAGCCATGTGCTGTGTCCCCTCCAACCTCTCAGTACCTTTCCCTGGGCCACTTCCCCACAGTCCCCAACACCTTCTTCGCCCTGACCTTAGGGCTTCGGACTGCCAGTCCGCAGCTAGTCAGGAGCTCTTTCTAGCTTCCCTCGTCTCAGCTGGCAGCCGTGCTCTGTCCAGGGTGCTGGCACTCCTTCCTCCTGCTAGGAGCCTGAGCTTCCCTCCTCAAACTCCATGCAGCTACTGAACTCTGCTCTGCCCTGCAGCCCTTCTTATGTGAGCCTGCCGGGCCATCGTTAGCTGCTCCTCTCATTCCCTTTCTAATTGATTGCCTCTGGTGCAGCCTCTCTTGGGCTGCTTTTAACCCCTTTTCTGCCAGTGAGATGCTGCCTCCCCATCACACCTCCACAAAGGTCCCCAGAACGCACCAGGCAGGTGGAAAAACAGCTTTTAAGGCTTGGATGGATGGGAAAGTGGGAAGGGCCCTTTATTAGCAGAGACAACAAGACAGTCCAATCTGAATGGCCTCAAAGTTCGAGAGGGTTTGGCTTCAGGGCTCTGGTTTGTGCCCATCTCCGTTTTTTTACGCATAACTCACGGAAGGCTCCTATCCAGTGGTGAAGACCGGCCCCTCACCCCCTGGGCAAGGAAGTACAGAGTCAGATGTTACGGGCTAAGAAAGGCTCAAGATCTATGGACCCCAAAGGCAGATGGATGCAAGTCAGTTCCAAGCCCTGCTCTGGATTGCTGTGCAGGGTCTCAGGGCATAGGGTCACTGATCCCAGCTCTGAGGCGATCCCTGTGCTCTGTAACTATTGTAATAGGTTGCCCCCTCTGCAGGAACTGGCTGAGCAGCTGGTTCTCCGGCTGGAGGCAGCAAGGTTTGGTCTCTTGGTCAGCTACTGTGCTAACAATAAACGTTAGCTTAATCTCCACAGACTGGAGCACTCTTGAGCCACAAGACAGCTGAGAGACTGGCCCTGCATCAGGACAGGGGTAACATCTCCAGTGTCCATAGGGTTGCTTGTCCCAGGAATCACCTCTGGGGCTGAAGCCAAAGAGACGTTATCCACTGGGCTCTCTCTTGGCTGTAACAGTGTCATAAAGTCAGCGAGTTTTAGGGTGTGAACTGTCCTCACTTGTATTATTCCCACAGCAGCTGGAGCTGCTGGCCCCTGGCCTCACCAAATGCATGTGTGTTCTCCCTGGTCCAGGTATCACAGGGAACCAGGAAGAGGAGCCAGCTGGCTGTATTGTATTCTGCACATAAGCTCAGGTACTGCATAATTAGTCACTGGGAAAAGCAGGTCAGTAACAAAGAGGGAGGAGGAAGGCCTCTCAAATGTCTTTGCCTCCGTGTCGGGTTTCAGGCCCCCTTGTCTTGGGCAACACGGCCTAAGGACCCGAATTGGTAGGCCTACCCCTACGTCAGGGTAGCCCAAGTGGGCAGGATCGCCAGAGCCTCTATAAGTGCGCCCTGGTCGCAGGGCTGAGCGGGGCAGCACCCCAAAGTCTCTAGATGTGCCCCGGTTCAGAGCAGCACCCCAAAGTCTCTAGATGCGCCCCGGTTGCAGGGCCACACAGATAGTTGCCCACCTAGGGGTGTGGTGGCCTAGGTAGGGGGGCCCAGGGCCCACCCACCTCCGCCGGGCCCCGACCCAGGGCCCTAACAGTGGCTCCGAAATTGGCCACAGACTCAGCGGGGAAGTCCCACCGAAACACGCTGAGTCTCCTCGGGTGGGAGATACCACTCCCCCACTCTCCCTGGGCCACCTCCTACCAGTCCCGCCGCGGGGGTCTCCCAGGCGCCTCCTGGATCCTCTGTGCACCGTCAGGTCGGTTGACCCCTCCATCGGTTCCCAGCCCTGGGCTCCAGGTCGGTCCGGGCAAGCCTCCAACTCCGACTCCGACTCCGAGGGCTGCGTCTGGTCCTCCGCCGGAGCTCTCCAGGCACGTCCTTCTCCTTCAGCTGCCAGCCCAGACTGAGCTGAGCTCCCAGCCTTTATACTGCTAGGGCACCTGGAACATGCCCAGTAGCCATGGGGCGGCGCTTCCACTACCAGAGCTACTGGCTTAACCCCTTCCTCCCTAGTGTGGGGTTGGTTAGCCCCGTCACACTCCTCCTTGCCACTGTGAATTTGTTGGGCAGGGTGACCTGGATCCCCGTGGCGCTCGCTCTTCACATAGCTATAATGCTCTGGCTTATTGTGATGCTTTGACACAATGTAGCCTTCTGCCCACCCATTATTTATTATGATTTATTTGTCTTACTGTAGTGCCCGAGAGCTGTCATCAGAGACCAGGAACCCATGGGCAACCTCTGACCAAAAAGACAGCCCTCATGATGCAACACAGCTTCATCTCAGCCCATCAAAATGTTGCCCCAGCACAGGATAACTTTGCAATACAATGACACTTCTTGACTAGGACCCTAAAGTGAAGTCGTGAGAGCACATGGGATTTCCCTGTTACAAATGGGCTACCCCAGAACCACTGGGATGGTTTTTTACCTATGGAGGAAGTCCCCTGAGCTCTTTCCAGCCCGATATTCGCTCCCCCTCTCCCCGCAACAGACATTATTTGACAGCTCCATGTGGGACCTTCAGAACCAATCAGTGCTGCTTTCATGATGGCCAGAGGGGTTGATACGGAGCAACCAAAGGAGAGGATTCTGCTCCGGTCAAGAGGCTCAGCTTACCACCTCCTCAGCTGTCCCAGCCATTAGTATCGCCAGAGAGTGGGACTGGCTTTGAGACTTCAGCTAGGATGCCCCTGTCCCCTGTCTGCCTCCAGGCCACTCACACAGCCCTCCCATTCCCATGCACACCCTCCTGACCTCAGAAAAGGGCTCCTTTGGTGTTTGGAAGAGAAGCCGTCACTGTGAATGATGACTCCCACCCATGGCCCTCTGACCACGTTCACATTCCCCTCGTTCCCCATTCAAGCTGATGGGAAGCAGTTGAGGTTTCTTGCTTTCACATTCACAACCCAAGAGCAGACACCCTTAGCCGGTGTGCGTCAGAGTGAGCCATTCTCCCAGGCAACCAGCCCCCTTTGCCTGACCTCTCCAGCGCTAACTGCTGCCTCCCCCTGATCCTGCAAATGTGCCTTTTGGATTCCAGTCCTATGGGGGCAAGGCAGCCTCCTAGAGCAGGCCTAGGGGGAGTCTATTTATAGCTGCAGGCTCTCACCAGGCAATCGTTCATATGGGTATAAAACCCAGCAAATCTAAACTATCCTCTGGCAAAACGTGCCAAAGGTAGCAGGCTGTTTCCCATCCCCTTGGCCTTTTCCTGTTTAACTAAGTCCTCTCAGGGCTCTTGCAAATATTTATCCTTTGGGAAAGCAATAAAACAAAAAAAGCTCCCACCAGCCCGCTTTATTTTTAATGCTTTCTTTCCACGGAACAAGTGGGAGGATAAAAATAATAGTTACCCAGAGAGACCTGTGGGTAAAAATGACTAACAGTGCGCTGGGCCGGCCTTCCAGCCAAGGAGCACTTGCTGAGAGCCTTGACCGTCACCTGGGATGACGTGACTGCTGGTGCGCACAGCAAAGCTCTCAGGGGACCTCTCCAAGTGTGGAATTCCCCACCTCAGGAGATCAGGATGAACATGAGTCTCCCCAATTTTAGGGCCTGGTGCAAGATCCATCCCCTTGCCAAGCTGTTACGGAGCTATAAAGGGTGCATGCAAACAGTACAGTGAGAAGTGCCTTCACATGAGATTGCATTGGATTAGCTGTATCCAGCTATCACCTGGAAGTCAGCCATCAAAATCAGCTCATTGAAGACAGCAAGTGACTGAAGGGAAGGGTGAAAGCGGCAGGTCCTTTCCTTGAGAAGCATGTTTCTCTTGGTTCGGTAGAGAGGCCCTAGATAGTATGGCAGCGTCTCTCAAACTGGGATCTGCGAGCCCTACTGATCAACTCCTCCCCCTCCCTCAACTGTTCAGCGGCATGCAGGAGGCACTGAGAGGGAAGGGGAGGAGCAGAAATGGGCCATGTTTGGGGGAGGGAGCGGAAAGAGGCAGGGAAGAGGAGGGGCAGAGGTGGAGCGGGGGCGGGAAGAGGTGGGGTAGGTGTGAGGCCTTGGGGGAAGGGATGGAGTAGGGGCAGGGTCTGGGGCTGAGCAGGGAGCTTGGGGGCCCGTGAAAATTTTTAAATCAAAATGGGGGTCCTCGGGTTGCTAAAGTTTGAGAACCACTGTGCTATGGGTAAAGGGGGTTGAAACACAAGTAGATAAACACTGAGCTCAGTTCCCTTTTTATGGTGGGGAAAATGAAGGATGGAGAAGCTTCTGTTTATCCCATTTCCTTGTGCAATTTTAAATGATTTCAAAATCCTTTTGCCTGTTTTCCCCCTTCCTTTTTATTAAGTGTTTATCTGGAAGGGTCGGCAACCACTCTAAGTGGCTGGGCCAAATGTCTGACTCTAAAGGTTGGTTCACACCTGGACATTTACCAAAATAACTACTCCTGAATAATTATAAGTGCAAACAAGCTCTAAAACCTGGCAGTCTCACCCATCTCTGGTTGCTCCTAAGTCCTTTGGCAGGGTAGGACATTTTTGGATAAGAGACAGGAAGGAGAGACACTCTGTAATATCAGACTTGCCATAGGCTGTATATCTAGGCTTTTATATCACATGTAGGCCTTTTATATTGCTATGATAAAAGCCTTTGACAGTGGCCCTACATTCTGGGCGGCCCTGCCACTCAATGGTGCTGGAAAAAATCTTTACCACTACTCCAACCAAGAACCAAAGTAGGCTCAGTCTGCCCTCTGCTGTTCAAGGTGAGAACACTGGCAAATTGACGGGCGAGAAATCGCACAGGTATATTACCAAAAAAGACATCAGGGCATGAAAAATGCTATTGAGATTGCATGGGAACAGTAGAAGACACACTGGCGGCGGGGGGAATAAGGAGTCTCATTTTGTTACTGTACATTGACAGAGAAAGAACCAGCAATATGGGGATTCCAACAAACGTACACAGAGAGTAAGCGCCAGGGGATATGGGAAAGTGCATAGATATTATAGAGAGCAGAGGACAAGATATCAGATGGTGTCCTAGGGTGTCCTGCACATGGTGCATAGAATTAAGAACAACTGCCAAGTCTCTGTGGTCATGGGAAATCACCCAGCAACTATACAAGGATAAAGCCAATACACCAGACGTGCGAGGACTTCTAAAGGTTGAGTACAAGGATGGTAAAGGCTATGTGCATTACTCCTGCATCTTTGGGCCTATTGTACATCATACTGCCTTGTGCTCTGAGCCTCCCAGATCCGTGAGCCAGGTTTGGACTTGGATGGGAGACTTCCAGGCAATCCCCTCTTGTTACAGGGAACAGTGAATCGATGACACACTTTCTTCAAAGTCAGTTCTGAACCTACTCTCTAGGCTGCTGTTAGTGGTTCTGAGCTAACCACGCACTGTGTCTCATTGCCTGCCCCATCAGACGTTTGATCATGAAAGATGCCACGGCACTTTCCATAATAAAAGGGGTATAAATCATATGCTCACCCTCATGTCCTGACTGAAGTCCAGTAAAACTAATTACATGCTGCTGACCTAAATTTCCTCTCTTGTTTAACTGACTTCTTCACTTCTGGTCCTAGGGAAGTGTTCTGTAATGTCGCAGGGCATTGTTAAACAGGGGTGGATTCACTGTGTCGTTGCGTGCGCTCTCTCCAGAGCCAAGTACATTACTCATGCCCTTTGAATTCATAACATGACTTTCATGGGATGAGAACACAATAAAAATAGAAGTGATGCTCGCCTGGTGAGTATGTTCCTACTTACCAGTCACAACCACCTTACTCCATTCTTAGGGCAAGCCTCCAGTGCCAGCTGGGACACCTGCCATCCGTCAAGTCTTTTGAACTTAGCCCTCCCAGAATGCTGCAGAGTCAAACCTCAAAAGTGCAGGCACCAAATATTTAAAGCTCCAGTCGCTCCATTCAAGCGGTGGAGGAGCCTTAGGATGAAAGGCACTAGCTTAATGTGAAATGATGAGGTTGCTACAAGACCAGTAGGCAACATATGTCTGGGCTTGACCAATTAATACTCTAAACAACAGTGGCTAGTAATCTGGACACCAAGGCCCACAGGTTTCAAAAGCGTTCATTAATTTTAGGTGTCCACTTAGTGACATCCAAGACCAATTTTCTGAGGGGCTGCTGACGATTGATAGTTCCCATAAACTGCAGTAGGAGTTGTCAGTGCTGGACACCTCTAAACATTAAGCAGTTTGAGGCCCCTGAAATGGAGAGCCCCAAAATCAGTACCCACTTTTGAAATTTGATTGAGCTGGGGTTAGAATAGCAGAGTTCCTGGTTTCTGGGCCTATGCTCAGGCAACAAGGTTTGTTCCAGCTTGCTCCTTGGAGAGCCTTGATCTGGTCTCATAATCCTGTCTGTAATAGTGACTCTCATAACCCAGAAGAAGAGGGAATCTTTCCCACTGCTGTGAGAATGTGTGTTATGGGTTTATGTTTTTAACAAGACTCCGGCAGAACAAAGGTTAAAGCTTGAAGAGAAACATAGCGGGCTTGTTACAATTATCCCTTAGATGTGAGATTGTGGTGCCCATCTCAGAGGTCAGGCAATTAGCTACCATCCTTCCTCCGTGTCCCCTTTATTTAAAACTCTGTATTGGCACTGGCATGAAACACTCTCTTTTTTTGAGTCCAAGAACTGCCAAAACATCAGCGAACTAAATCTTAACTAATCACAGAACATGTGCGGGGGTGATACAGGGACTGCATTACCTAGCACTCCCAGTAGATGGTGACACTCTCCTATAGCTGGATTATAGGTCATCAGAGAGGAAACCCCTTGCCCCTTGCCCCTTGCCAGAGATGTTCAGAAAGTCAGTTTCATTCTCAGCAACTCTCCCTTCCAGGCAGGTTGATCTTCCTCTGCCTGCTGTGGCCAGCCATGGCTCAGGAATATTTATCTACCTAGGTTCTAACACCAGGTCCCTCAGCGTGGTGGTATCTAAGCACCTGTGGTGTCCCCTGTATGCGTCACTCATTCAGATACGTTGCTGACTTCTGAGCTACTCTAGATTTCCTGTCCAACCCTGGGAATTGGAGCAATAGAGCATCCTGGAAAAGCCTGGCAAATGGGGCACCAACATTTGGAAGGTGAGAGCCTTTTCCCCCTTCCTGAGAGAGGGAAAATCCTGATCCAACCCCCTGAACAGATGTCCCCTCTAATAAAACCCAGCATCTTCTTTCCCGAAGGACCATCTGCAACAGGAGGAGTGCTCAAAAACCCATAAAATCCCATAAAAACCTGATACAAAAATGCAACAGGCAGGGTGGGCATGGACTAGTGCTGGATTTTATCCCTTCTCCTAAAATCATCCCTTCATTACTCATTGGAGAGGGACCTAAACCAAAATCTTCCCCCTGCTCCTCAACACCCTCGAGTCTTCGGGCTCAGGAACTTCCCGAAGACTCGAGGGTGTTGAGGAGCAGGGGGAAGATTTCGACCTTTGCAGCACAGCTCCCTCTCCAGTCCAAGTGCTCACAGTAGGAATATAGAACACATCACAGAGGATGATGCCAAACATCCAGCTGGTCAGGTATCCTGACTCCAACAATAGCCAATTCCACATGCTTCGGAGGTAGGTGGGAGAACCCTGTGATGGACAACACCACAGCCTCCTGCCTCTGCAGTAGTTTCTTCCCCAAGCAGTTAGTAGTTGGATTCTATCTTGAAGCAGGGGGTTTCAATCCTAGTTCGTGTAATTGTGCGTATTATTATTCATGGTAATCTCCTTCCAAGAACATAAGAAAGGCCGTACTGGGTCAGACCAAAGGTCCATCTAGCCCAGTATCCTGTCTACCGACAGTGGCCAATGCCAGGTGTCCCAGAGTGAGTGAACCTAACAGGTAAAGACCAAGTGATCTCTCTCCTGCCATCCATCACACCCCTCTGACAAACAGAGGCTAGGGACACTATTCCTTACCTATCCTGGCTAATAGCCATTAATGGACTTAGCCTCCATGGATATGGATATCCATATCTCCAGGATATCTAGTGGCAGTGAGTCCCACCGGTTAAATCCACAGTGGGCAATCGAGTGGGTTTCTTAGGTTGATGGTGCAGTTACCCCCACTCAGATTAGAGCTCTTCCACTGTACATCCTGGGTACAGGGCTCTTTGTGTTTTCCCAGCATCTATTTTCTGATCAGCTTAGCCACAATGACTTTGGCCTGCAGCCCAGCTGACACTTTATGGATCTTTGATCTAACCATGTTGCTGCAAAGGGCTGTTTTCAGATAGCCAGCGGCCCATTTCCATTGCACTGCTGGGTGCACTAACCACTCCATGGTAGCCACATAACTAGCACTCGGGCACCTTAATGCAACCGGATTATGACTTTGGCTGAGTATTTATCATGCTTCTTTATTGCCCAGCCCCTATCACACACAGGACTTGCACAGCCCTACTCTAGTTCCCCATTACACTCTCCCTGCTTTCCTGCTGCAAATGGGCACCAGTGTGAACACCCTCCTCCCCAAACTCTGGGATAAGTCTGTTTAGATCCAAGCCTTGTGCCTACCCCAACGGTGGACCCTGCAGTGTCTCTAACAGTGAAAAAGAGACAGGGCTCAACCAGAATGAATGCAAAGGAGATTTTTTTTTAGTAAGGATGCTGCAAACAGCCCATCCCTTTGGCTCCCCAGCTCCCAGCCTGTGCTGCCACAAAGGGCCGTCCTGAGCCTTGGTCGCACTCAGCAGTCACATGAAGAATGACTGTCCCCACCACAGGCTGGTCTGAACACTCCCACACATGGAGAAAGGTTGTATTTAGTCTTTGCAGCTCAGGCCCACAATACCCACCTGCAGCTCGTTTCATGCCCCAGCCTGTAGCTCTGTCTCGAGTGGTTTATTATACAGTCAGTGGCTGGAGGCCAGGCCGGGGATCGTTTTGCCTTGCCATGTAGGGGTCTGCCTGTTCCCCCCGTATCTGGTTGTGAATGGAGAGAATACTGTACACTTGAACCACGCTGCATTCGGTGTCAGGATTTCACTGCTCAGTTTCACAGCCCAGCAAGGCCGAGTTACAGCTCTTCCCAGTTATGAGAACATGAGCAGCAGCGGGATCTTTGCATCTCCCTCTCCTCCAAATAACAACTCTGATCAGGAGAGTGACCCAGGGACCTCTTGGTTACACTGGCAGAGGGCACAGGGGTACCTAAGGATTACAGGGACCCCCCTGCAGCTGGTATCTACATACTGGTTTGCCACAGAGTATCATGCAAGGTCTCTCCTGAAAGCCTGCATCACACTAGTTATCATAATCACGGCACAACATCTGTATGGATAACGTGTGAGGAGTTATGTATAGTTACCGAAAGTTACTTTCTTAAGGTCTGGGACTTGAGGCTGGGCACCACAAGGTGAGTCACAGGTTTGTCTCAGGCAAGAGATGTGTATCTGGCTGGCTATTTGTAAACTGAGCATTGTATGCTCAGTTTACAAATGCATTCACAATAGATGCCCGTTTCTAGCCTGAGCCAAATGCCCCTGAAGGGATTGTGAAATCCCCCAGAGCGGGAGTTACAGGAAGAAATACACTGGCAGGAGTGAGTACTCTATCAGTGAAGACAATCGATTTTTGGACTGCAGCTGTAGGTCCAAAGCTGCACCCTGCATCCTCTATCGAAGGGACAAGCTGAGGGCGTGGTTTGTTTCATGACAAAGGGATCACAGCAGTCCACCTGGCTGAAAAATGCAGCTGAGCAATATTAAGTTCTAGAAGGCATGGTATGGTTTTATTTGATATGTAACCCTTTGTTTCCAATATTTCCTTCAACTTGCTATTACTTGAATCTCTGTCCATTGTTAAATACACACCTTGTTATTACTATAAACATCTCTAAGCCCTTTGTGTTGAGCGCAGCAGTGATTCCGAGGTGAAACAGGTGAGCTGGTGTGTGTTACTCCTTTGGGAGTCTCAGAGTGGTGAATTTTGTGAGGGCCCAGTGGAAGGGGGCTGGGCACTCTAGGGGGGAAGCTCAGAGGATTGAGGGGCCGGGGTGTACCTGTCATTCACCTGTACAGAGAAAGCAGGGCCTACAGTGTCCTGGAAGGCAGTGCTTGTGTTGCCAGAGGTTGGTGGAATTGGGGAACTGACCTATAGCAGGCACAGATGTTCCCTCTCACTACCAACAGGTGGAAGTGAGGTGCCTCCCAACTCTGGGTACCCACAGGAAGTGTCTCACAGGCCCTGAATAGGAGGATGTGGCTACAGCATGATGTCTCTGCCTGGTCTCATTATGATTAGAAGTCTAGATGGGGCCTAACTGTGGCCTGTAACTGGGCTAAAGCTTCAGACAATCCCATTTATACTAGGTCCCATTTACACTATAGCTTTTAACCACTTTGCAAACAAGTCCCCCTTACTCAGGTATAATGGCATAACAGACCTAGCCTAAGGGCTTGTCTACACAGGGAAAGTGACTGTCATAGCTACAGTGGAATAACTATAGACAAGCCCTAAGAGAGGAAGTGGAGTTTGTTCTCCAGGGCCCATTTGACTCAACTTCCCTGATGAGACTGCCTAACCAATGTAGACCCTCAAACTTGTTCCACACAGTCCTTTGAATGGCCCCAATGACAACAACTTGCAGCTATAACTGATCTGGGCTGAACGAACTTCACACTTTGTGCCTATAATTGGTCCTGCAGTTAAGTCACTGATACAGGACACAGAAGGGTTGTGTTCAGTTCGTAGGTGTAACCTCACCCAGTTCACCATCTGTAAAATAGGGAAATAATCTGGGGCTTGTTCACCTGCACATTTACCAATGTGAGATGTGCCTACTCTTTTAACTGACCCTCTTCTTTAAGCCATTTTTGCAAGATCAAATACTAATTGCTCTATAATCCAGCTCCCAGAGTAAACTTGGCTCCAGTATCTGAGGCTGACTTTGGAAGAAGCATCACTTTACAAAGGAACAAAGCCCTGAATGCAATCAAATTTTGTATGATACTTGATGTGGCTCTGTATTAGCTGCCACTGAACGTGCCCAGACATGAGCAGCTATTCCAATAAGCCCCACCTTACCCTGTCCCTGCTATTCACTTTCAGTCTCCCCAGGCCAAAGCATCAACTCTGCACTCTGTGCTATGGAGCAGCAAATGTCTACAGGTCTCTTTTCCCTATCAAGCAGTTACATGGTACATTCCTAAGAGAGGGTGGAAGCCACATAAAGGTCACAACGATGCAGACGAAGGTAACGTAAAATAATATTTAGCTCTTTTATTAGCTCAGTTCTAACATTAACCAAGTCATCCTCAGGACACGTGCAAGTGACTAAATAGCATATCATAATGTATTCAGTGAATGCTAATACAAACCATTAAAACACAGAGGCTTAATAAGAAAAATGTATTTCCTGGGGCTAGAGAGTTACTGATTCCTAGAGCCATGGATAGATACTACTGAGGGTGTGTGTATGTGTAGTCCTGATTTCCTCTGACTTTTGTCCTTACAAATAACACTGCCCACTTATGACACTCAGTAAAAGCCCTGGACAAATATTAGCTAATTAAGTCAAATTGTACTCTGGCGAGGTAGAGCATAAGGATTATTATCCCCTTTCACGGGATCGACATTACTGACAGAAACATTATTAATCAGCTCCTCCTAGTCTCAGTGCAGGATTATTCCTGTGGATTTACTAATGCTTAGTCCAGTTCCAACTTTCAGTAACACAGCCCCCGGGCTCCAGCACTTCCAGAAAGAGCCCATCCCCCTCTTTCAGATTTAAATCTCTCCCGATCAGGAAGGTGTTCCAGGTATTCACTCCAAAATTCCCCATTTCCTAACTTCACCCCCTTTTTCGTAATGACCACTGGGCTAGCCCCCTCCCATTTCCCCGACGGACAAACGGAGGCAGAGAAAGGTTAAGCACCAGAGCCTACTACGGCACCTAACTCCTACTGATTGTTGGGGGCAGAGCCCGACTCCAAGAGAAACACTCCCCAGGGAGAGAAGGCTCTTGCCACAGCGTTTTATATGCCCAGGGAAGCAGCTGTTCGCAGCCCGGGACGCCTCCCTCCATGCTGAGGGCGGGGCGCTGCCCGGGGCTAGGCGGAGGGGCGGGTACCTTGGGATTAGATGGGGTGGATCGGTCGGTCCGTCTGTCTGTCTGTCTGTGGGGAGGGGAAGAAACTTTCTCCACGCCACGTGCCTCTCACCTGCCGCCCCTTTACGACCCGTGTCCCGCCCACTCCTATTAGCCTGGCCACGCCTTTCCCCTCCTTCCAGCGCAGCCCCGCCCCATTCCTCGTAGCTCCACCCCGTTCCCTTAGCTCCGCCCCCTTCCCCAGGTAGAGGAAGGGAGGGTGGCGAGTTCCGCCCAGTGTCTTCCCTAGCCGGCCCGAGGGACGGGACGGATCCTGAGCCGGCCCGGGCGGTGAGTTGGGCTCGGCTGCCGAGGACTCACGGGGGAGCGGTGGGGGAAGGGGGATTGCATGGGGGCCGGCTGGGGAGAGGAATGCAAGGGGCAGAGGTGAGTCCGGCGCTGGGGGGGGGCAGTTGTAAGGGGGGGGGAGGGGGAGTGCGGGGGGGCAGGGAGAGGAGACGCGGCGAATGCAAGGGGCAACTGAGGGGGAAGGGGGTCACCAGGGGGTAGGGAGAGAAGGGGCAGAGCAAGGGAGAGCGGTGGGGCTGGCGGGGGGGTCGTAAGGGGGAGCGGTGGGGCGGAGTGGAGAGCGCGAGGGGGCAGGGAGAGGAGGGCAGTGGGGGGGGGTCCGGGAGGCGTGGGGCATGCACGGGGCAGTGGAGGGGGGAGGGGGGTGCCAGGGGGAGGGAGTTTCCGGGGGGGCGGGCAGCGGGCACAGTCCCGGCTCGCTGCACGTTGTGTGTGGCGCTACTTTGTAACTGATCCCACGCGCGCCGCTTCCTTCCTCGTGCGAACGGCCCCAGCCTGGCGCGTGTCCCTTCCCGGGGCCGCTCGCTCCGGGCCCGGCTGGGCTGCGCCTCCCTCCCCGGGCTGCGCGGGGGCTCTGGGGCTGCAGCTGTCAGCCTGAATCCAAGGCGAGTGGAAAGGCTCTGCCCCGAACCGCCGCGCCCCCTGCTGCTCGGAGAAAGGGCGAGTCGGCCTCGCCCTGCCCCTCCTGGGAGGGTGGGGTGCGGTCCCCGCTCTGTCTCTTAGCCCTGCTGAAACCTGCTTTGGGAATAGGTGGCTTTATTCTTTTCACAGCGACTCCATCCCTCTTCACTCCCTTTCCCCCCATCCGGCTCTCAAATGAGGCTGCGAAGTGAGATCTTTCAGTGAAACCGCTCTTACTGGTGTCTTACTGGGTTACATAAAAGTGCAACATTTCAAGTGTAAAGGCCTACACTAGTTGCTGTGTAACTCTGGGTGTGAAGAGAACTGTTTTCTCTGTGATGCTCCTCTCTTGTGATACTGACTTTTCAAAGACTCGGCCTGTTTTATTGTAAATAACTTCTTTTAAAGCCCAGTACAAACATTAAACAATTTCCAAGTTGTCAGGACCTTCCTTCTTTAGAAGGCTGCTGCTACAATATGCTAATATTAAACTTCTGAAACTTTAAAATGAGCTTTTAAGAATCAACAGTCGTTTTAGTTCAGGGCCTTAGTCTTGGCTGTACCTACACTACAGAGACTGTTCCAATAAAGCTATGTTGGCGTATCTATGTTAGCACAGTGCAGATGCAGTTTACTGCAACAGAAAGGGTTTTTCTGTTGGTATAGGAATGCCAGTTCCCTGAATGAAATTAGCTACCGCAACAGAAGCATTTTTTCTGTCTTCCTTGCTGCATCTACACTGGAGGACAAGTCATCACAGCTATGTTGATAAGGGTTGTGATTTTTTTTTTTTTTTTTACATCTCTGACTGGCCTATCTATATCGCTCTATTAAATTTAGCCTGAGCCTCGAAATGGCAGTATTTTTCACGTCCGCTTTGCACTGCTGTAAATGGCTATCATAGTGCAGGGGCAATGGTGGGCAGGGTCCCACGTCTTTTAAAATGTCAAGGTACCTTTTTAATTCTTTTTAATATCCCTATTTCTTACCAGCTCACATGGGAAGGAGCACTCTGGGCCATGTGCACAAGTTTGTTTTGAAGATTTTTGGACTTAAACTGGCAATTCCCCCTCAGGGAGGGATGCCAGTGGTGATGTGGTTTGTTCTAGCACTGTGAGTGCCCAATAAGAGAATTTAATCTTGTTTGTCTCTAGTATATGGCTTGATTTAAAATAATTCTCAGCAAGGGTTGTGTTAGACCAGAAGTTCTCAAACTGGTCTGCAGACTACCAGTGGTTCATGAGCTCCATTCCGGTAGTCCAGAGAAAGTTCCTTCTAAGGTGTGTACCTGGGTGGCCATATACGAGAGAATGAAGGGCTACCCACCTAATTAGTGAAGCAGCACAGGCATGAGCTCCGCTAATTAGGACCGTGGACCCTGGAGAAAATACGCATATAAGGTGAGGTGGTGGCCTTGTAGGTGAGGGGGCAGTGGGGTGAGAAGAGGGAGTGGCGGGATTTGGGATCTGAAGGGCTCTGGCAGCCAGAGATAGTCAACTTTCCCCAGTTCCAGGGGCTGCTGGGGAGAGACCCCACCTCCCCTCCTTCCCAGCCCCACCTTGGGGGCTGCTGCAGCGGGGAAGTGGGGGCACATCCATCGCATTAGAAAGGTAAGACTACTGATATTAAAATACAAGTTGTGTGCTTTTATTTGTAGACCAAAGAAATGTTTAAGGTTTTTTAATATGGTGTTTTTATCCAAACTGCTTTACAATAGTTCGCTAATGGTACAGACAACATTTGGAATGATCATTAAGTGGCTCTCTGAGACCCTCTGCAATTTAAGCAATTTTAAGTGATCCACGGGGGAAACAAAAAGGTTTGAGAACCTCTGTGTTAGACAATAGCACCCTTCTGATGCTTTGCCAGTATTCAAATGAGGTGAAAAGTGGTACAGATGCTTAAATGGGTTTTCCTTATTGGTAGTGTCACATTTCAGTGCAACAGCTTCCCCAGCTGCAAACTTAGTTTTAACTGAAAGCTATTTTTGACATTTGTATATGCTGCCTGCTTCTCTCCCCCTCTCCTCTCAGCCTTCTCCAGGCTGCACTGAGTAAACTGGATGCAGCTTTTCTGTAAGGCTGGGTTTTCCATGAATGCTGTTGCCTAACAAAAAGACACAGTTACATTAGTCAGCACTTCCGTGGGTCATGCAAAGCAATCGAATCATCAGCGACAATTGCGGAAGGACCCGGAAAACTGGCTAGAGAGAAACATGTGATGCCATGAATGGAGTTCCCATTTAAAGGGAAGAAATTGGTGAGAGAACCTATTTTATCCAGTGCGCTTTCCTTTCTTAGCAATACTGGTATCAGACTTAAGAAACGGTACTGGTTTATTTGGATGTGATGAGCAGACTCCTCTGGTCGTGGATGTAAACCAGTGCTGACCTGCCTAGCTACAAGTCTAGCATTGTTTTGGCTGCATGAACTGCACTTGATAAAATATCCGTGCAGACATATTTCCTTTCCTTCTCTACTAGATTAGAGTGGGGGCTAATGGTTTAAGACTTTTTTTCTGTTTTGGGCTTCTCAAGCTTTCACATGGGCTCTTAATTCTGAAGCCTGTCGGGAGCAAACCTCTCTACGGCGTGGGGGGAAAGCTAAAATAAATAAATGTAGCTCTCACTGGGGAGAGAAAGAGGCAGTTTGACAAAAGTCACATTGGGGAGAGTGTTCTCTTCCTCATTCCGTCCCCCTCCCCTCATTACAGTAAAGTTGGAAGGCTGACCTCTAGCTGCCCACATCTTCCTACATGCCTTTTTGCTGTAATGGTCACTTCTCCTGGGGATTTCCAAAATGAGCTCATGAGCTGGTGCTGCTGTTCTAGGTTTGCAGAACCCCATGGACTCAGAAGGAAGCTCTCCATCCATTTGGACTGTCCATGTAATCCTCTCTATTCTGGGAGGCGAAGGGCAATCTTGTCTTGGTTGTATGAGCGTGACCCTGTTCTGCCCTAATGGGTAGGCAGCAGGATGACTGTAGTGCATTGCCCTCTCAGAGCCTTTTGTGTATCCGTGAAGTTTAGCCTTCCTCTGAGCAGGGCTATCACTAAAGTCCTGTGTGAAGTGACACGCGAAGGGCCCCATTCACCTCTTCCCACAGCTGCTCCCTGTTCTTCTTCGGCTCTGTGTGAAGTTGGGGTTGCTTCCTGGCCTCTGGTAAAGCACTAAGCAAGTTCGAGGGTTAGAATTGTCCGTGGTGGCTGCTTGTCTAATACTGTCAAGAAGTTTCAGCCTTAAAGTTCTTTCCAGAATGGGCAAGTTTGTGTCCTTGTCAAATACATGGTACTTTTAACCTTAGTTAAACCTGTTTGTTGCTGATCCTTCACTACACATGCCGTGTTGCTGTTGCCAATTAATCTTCCATCTTCCAACTACAATGGAACATTAGTATAGACTGTGCTTGTGCTTCCACAGCTCAGCAAGTGGTTCCTCCCTGGCCGTTCCTGAAATAGTCACTAGAATACAGGTGGCTAAAGAACCGTGTTAGCAAGATGGGGTCTCTGTGTTCCAATAGACAAGGATATTTGTACTGATGTACCTGTAGCGGTGCAAACCCTTAGCATAGATGTGCTGTGTGGCTCTGGGGTGACTTATACCAGGTTAAATTGCATCCATGCACACTGGGAGTTTGTGTTAGTTTTGCTAAATTGGTGCAGAATCCACGCTAGAGACAAGCCCTACCCTGTCTGACTCCCACCTGCACTCCCTCACGTTGTGAAGAGACTTTTGTTGTACAGAAAATGCAGCACCATAAATTGCACTGGGACACTCCACAGAGTGGCTACGTAAAAGGAACCATATATATCAGTTTATGCTTTCACTGCAACAACTCTTAAATTGAAAAGGGTATAGCTAACATGGCTGGGCCTAAATCTAGACCTAGGAGGTGTGTTTAGCCATGCCATTGTGCATGCTGTGTTGTCCCTCAGCTCTGACTTGTGCATCAGCAGGGTATTGCAATATGAAAATTCTGGGAGGTAAAAGGGGTAAGTAGGGATGTGGCAAAGTTGCCAATGACACAAAATAGTTAAGTCCAAAGCAGACTGTGAAGAGTTACAAAGGGATCTCACAAAAGTGAGTGACTGGGCAACAGAAAGGCAGATGAAATTCAATATTGATAAATGCAAAGTAATGCACATAGGAAAACATCCCAACTCTGTGTACAAAATGATGGGATCTATAATTAGCTATTGCCATTCAAAAAAGAGAACTTGGAATCATTGTGGATAGTTTTTTGAAGATATCAGCTCAATGGGCAGCAGCAGTCAAAAAAAAAAAAAAGCAAACAGAATATTAGGAACCATTAGGAAAGAGAGAAGACAGAAAATATCATAATGCTGTAATATAAATCCATTATGAATATTGTGTTGATTCTGATGACCCTCATCTTAAAAAAAGATATAGAACAGCTTCAATATGAGGCGTAATTACAAAGACTGTGACTTTTGAGCTTGGAAACGAGATGATGGGGTGTTATGATGGAGATCTCTATAATCATGAGTGGCATGGAGAAAGAAGACGGCACGTTTAAAATAAACATGTGGAAGTACTTTTTCTCACAAGGCACAGTCAGCCTGTGGAACTTGTTGCCAGGGGAAGTTGTGGAGGCCAAAATTATAAGCGGGTTCAAAAAAGAACTACATAAGTTCATGGAGGAGAGGTCCGTCAATGGCTAGTAGCCAAGATGGTCAGGAATGCAACCCCATGTTCAGCGTACTAACCTTGATAGTTTCTGTATTAACCATTAGAGTCCTCTGTAGACTGGGACTGACTTTGTGCCTTAATGCAAGACCTTGTAGCTACTGACCTCGGGCTTTGTATAAGGACAGAAGAGGAAAATAATTAGTTTCTAATCTAGACTTTGAATCCCATTCCATGAAATGTTTTATTTTTTTTCTTAAGGCTGTCTCTTGCTATGATTGATTTAAAAAAAAAAAAAAAATAAAAAAGCTTTGGAAACAAGTGAGTTAGTATGATCTTATTTAAAACCTTCTGCTTCTAAGAACCAGCTGCTCTGACACGGTAAATTTACTGTCACAAAAACAAGATTGATAGAACAGACTCAAGTGCTGCTCTGCAGTAGGCAGCCTTTCACAGTGTGTATGTTTGTGTTCCTAGTTTTCTGATACTGCTCCTCACTTTGACATACGATGACCTGCTGTTCCAGTCAGTGGCTTCCTCCAAGCAGGCTTTTCTGCTGGTGAATGGTGTGAATAAACTTTGACCAGGAACTAGACTGAGTTCACCTAAATTCAATCCATTTGTGACTGTTAAGAATCCAAGGTGGTTCAGGTAGGAGGTTTTTTTAATGGCTTTACTTTCTCTGCAACAGATGAGGATGTTGCAAACACCTAAAGCCATGCTAGAGGTGCATTTAATGGGAAAACAGAAGACTTCAACTGGAGGCCTTGTATATGAAAAAGGAGCAATTATTTAATATCAAAATGTAATTACTCTGTGTGCACTACTGCCTAGAGATCACAAACAGTTTTACTTAATGAAAAGCTTTTCAGCTCATCACCTATGAGCCCCTGCTTCCCTGCCAGGTCAGTGTTGTGTTCACTTCCTATGACACTAAATCTGTGTCTTTCTGAGAGGTATTGCACCAATTATTCTAGTAAATAAGAATCCAGGGCTCTACGGGGACTTGCTAGCTTCCTGCTTGCTGTTGTGGGAGCATTATGGTGCTTTGGGTAACAATTTTGTTATCCTCCATCTTTCTAGTGAGTACAGAAGGCATCCTCTTCTAAAAACCCCTTTACTTCTTTCTGTAAATAGCACACTAACACATGGTTTGCTGTTCTCTGACTGAATTTCTAATTTAGTCACTATCATTATAAAATATATACAGGGATGGGGAGGAAAGAACTAGCTCACGATTTCCCTGAAGTGTTTCCAGCAAGATTTGCACCTGGGGCAGAGAAAAAGGATGTCAGACTTAATCCCTATGTAAGCTGTTTTTTGTGATATGATAAGGAAGTTTTATGTAGTGGTTGGACCATGACACTGCTAGCCAGGACTCCTGATTCTATTCCTGGCTGTCTGTCTCTCTCTTGCTATGTGGCCTTGAGCAAGTCTATTAGGCTCAGATACTCAGAGAGATCCCCACTGAATTAATTGGGAATAGACACCTCGGGTTCTGTGCTTTAACCTCTCTATATATCAGGCCTGCTTGATACTTCATACGGGAGTGTTTGTCACACTCCTAGTGTGAATGCACTGTACAGGTGTACAAAGTGAGTTGCAGTAGTGAGGTTCACCTCTGCTCTTAAGGTGGCACAGTGCATCTACACTGGGGGTTTGCACCAATACACCCCTCTTTTCCTCCACAAAATTTCCCGAGCGTAGACAAGGCCTTGGCCTCTCCAGGTGCAAAGTGAGGATGTTGGTGGGTTTTTACCTAGCTAGCAGATGCGTTCTGAGGCTTACTGTCCATAAAGCACTCTCAGTACATTTTTATCTGAAGATCTGCATAAGCACAAAGTATAACATTTGCTGCTGGATCCACACCTGGTATCTCTACAAAACCTCAATGCATTTCTATATGCTCCTTTTTCTTGATTCCAGCAAGCTTCTGTTCTGTTCAGCCTGTATGTTCCTTTCTCTCTTTGCTGCACGCCCTCACCCATGGATTAATTTCCTTTGAGTGAATCCATTGGAAAACAACTGTTGAACTCTATTCTTTGTAGCTTGTTTGATTTGGGGGCAGGATGTGGGTGGTGGGAGGATATTCCACCATTTGTGGCCTTGTGAGGACAGAAAACAGTGAATCTGTGTGTGGCACTTGTCAGAATTAAACTGTGGGCTCCTTGGGGTTGGGGCCTGACTCAAGGAGTGTTTGTAAAGCATAGTGTTACCTCTCTAAACAACAGTAGTCAGGGGGAGCTGCATCCTTTTCTGTAGAGAGGTCTCAGCTCTGAAGTCTGGAACCTAACGTAATGCTCAAGGTGCTTAGGTCGTGAGCTTTGGTTTCAGACAGACCCATCTAATCCTGGGCAGTACCGGATGATGTCTCCCTAGGGTCAGACTGTGTCCTGTATCAAGAGCCTGTGTGCCCAGGGGGCTTCAGCCCATGGAGAGGAGGGGCAAGTGACTGTCTCTCTACCTTTCTGCTTTCCTCAGTCTATACAGACTGCCCTCCTGGGGGGTGTTGAGTAGGTTCTGTGGGGGCAGGGTGGGATGGATGTGCATTGTCCTTCCGCCGTGGGTGTGTGCACGTACACTGCTCTGTGGGCAAGCCACAGGAAGGCTGGAAAAGCAGAAGTCCCCTTCTATGCTATCAAATCCCCTTCTAAGAGGCTTTCCAAGGATGTTTGCTGCTGGAAGAGTCCCTGGCAGTTTGGGGCAGGAAGCCCAGGTGCTGAGCTGATGGTTGTCTGCCTCCTAGCTGTAGACTCAACCTCTGAGAAAACCCTCTCGCGAGAGAATCAGAGGGCCCTGTACAGAATGGGGGTGCTCTTCCCATGGGGTACAGCTGGAGTGTGGAGCACAGACCTGGCTTGATCTGCGTGTTCCCAGTTCTGGCTTCTTGGAGTAGTTCAGACTCTGAAGTTGCAAACTGGCAGCATCTGTGAACATAGGATTCGCTCCCCCGGGCAGCGTGTTGGGGTGGATGAATGCCTTGGTGGGAAGTCTAGATGATGGTTTTCAAATTGCTTCTTGTTTTACGAAGCTTTTCTCCATGGCAGAGGGATGTTGTGGGGAGTTTTTCTTTAAACCTTTGGCGAGGAACCGAGCGCAACACGGTTCAGATGGAAAAAGTGGAACAAGCTTGGCAAGCAGCTCTCCCCTGAGACTGTCAAAGGGCTCAGTTCATAGCGTACAAATGGCTGGAGCAGAGAACTTTATCTTGGCTGCACTAATACTCTGGGAAACCGGGCAGCTCACTCAAATGATGCTTGTGGAGAGGAGAGGAATGGCACCTGGCCAGCATGCAGGCAGAGAGCAAGTGTCTGTACAGAATTATAGGCATCTTTTTTTTTTTTTCTTCATGTCTGCCTTTTAGCTGGATGCAGCAACTTGCTTGTGCCAATACCTGCTAAAAGAATAACATACAGAGCAACACAATGCAAAGATGGCTCCTTCAAAGAACCAGTGAACCCCCTTTCTATGCCTGAGCTGATGCATGTCAAATCTCCCTGTAAAATAGCGCTAGGCTGGAAGCAGGCGCAATGTGTAAGCTACTCCAACCCAGCTCTCTCCTGAGTTTCACTGCCCCTGTGATTTCCCCTGAGTATTGACTGTGTCTGCACAAGGAGTTGATGCCTCATTCTATCCCCTTCCTTCCCCCCAAGCTGCATGTGAAAGCTAAATATTCCACCCTCATTCTCTTTCTGGGCTATAAACATTTCCCAGGGGTGTTTGCCACTCAAACATTGCAGCACTGGGCTAATGGATGAGAGCCGCACCATGAGACTGTTTTCATTGGCAGATGGAATAAGCTACAAGAAGTCAATTACATTATTAGTGCAGGGCTGTCCCTAGCCATTTTGGTGCCCTACACAGGGGTGCTGTGTGGGGCCCCAGGACTGGAGGGAGAGGGGCTGGCTTGGGGAACAGGAGGGAACTGCCCCCCAACTCATCAGCAGCATGGCTGGGAGCCAGAGGAGTGGAGCAGGCTGGGGCCGGGTCGCTCCACTTACCTCCGCCAGTGAGTGCAGGCCTGACCCCTCCTGCTGTCCTCAGGGAAGTGGGGGTGAGGATGGGATGGGAAGAAGCAGGATGGGGGCTTTGGGGAAGGGGTGGAGTGGGGGCAGAACTGGGGTGGAGCGGGGGTGGGAAGAGGTGGGCTGGGGCAGAGCAGGGGCTGGAGCAGCATGCAGCTGCATAGGGTGCCAGGAAGTTTGGTGCCCAAAATTTCCTGGTGCCCTGCACAGCTGCATACTTTGCTTATGGGTAGGGATGGCCCTGCGTTAGTGGCATGACAAGTACTTTTGTTTTAAGTGATGGCTTTTAACCAGACCACCTCCCATGAGTGTGAGCCTTTCCCTCTGAATCCTTTGTGTTCAAGTGGCTTCTGTGAGAAGTGGTAATATGTTTGTTGGTCTCATGTCTCTGTTCCTAGTGACTATCTGTCACCCATCTTGTCGTGATTTTATTGTCATGACAGTACCGAGTGGTGCCGACAAGGATAGGGGATGGGATTAGGCAGGTCGGGGACTCAGCCCTAGGTCAGAAAAACTTGAGACCCTAACGATTTAAGCACGTGCTAAAGTACTGTTGTCAGTAGGGTTGCTCTCCTGTTTGTTTGCATGGGGCATTGTTATGGTCCCTCCTGTTTTGCTGATGATCCCTTTGGCTTAAATGAAAAAAATACAGGCATAGGCCAGGACTTTCAAACAGCAAGTGGCGTGCAGTCTGAAAATCCAGACAGTTATGTAGAGGGAGATTTCCAAAGGCACAAATGGGGTATTATGCACACTTATTATTTGCATATCACCTAACTCCTTGCATGGAATTTAAAAAATGTTGGCCCTAAAATATTTCAAATTATTTGGAAAAATATGCAAGGTGATGCAGCAAATCAGAGAGTTCAGCTTTAACCTACAGCATGATGCGTCTCAGTGCGGTGGAAGTGATTTGTTTTTTCTTGGCAAGGTGACGCTTACTTGGGAGAAGAAGGTTTGGTTTTGGGACAACGATTTTCAAGCTGTTAAATCTTCAGTGTTCAAAGCAGCAATCTGGGGACATTTTTGAAGGCTCCAGCAGGATGATGCCTTCTTGCCTGAAGTTTAAAGCATCACTTTTTGGAACTGCAGAACTGGCTCCTCCAGCCTTTAAATTTATGCAGACTTGGCTTCTTCCCAGTACAGGGACCACTGCGCGTCTCGAGGTGTAATTGAACTCTGTCTCGTTAATGTGTTGTAATTTCACTTACTAACTGGTTTGGCAGCCTCTCTGAGAGCTGGAAGCTGTGGTGCCAGCTTGTTTGCCTCCCTTCCTGGGAAGCATAAAAGAAATTATGTTTGGGACAGGAAGCTGTGTGGCTAGAGAGATCTCCGTGTGTAAACTGAGCTTCCTTAAAAACAGGATAGTCAAATGCCAGTCAAGTGCAACACAGCACACGTCCACATGCTGACTGAGTGATCCCTGCCTTAGCCTGGGGAAGCTATCTAGAAGGAGGAGGATGGACTCCAGGCTAGTGTTGTGATTGTATCAACAGGAGCAGTCTTTGTAGATGTGCTTGTACTAAGCAGTGCTGTTCAAGACGCAAGCAGCACACCCACAGAGTTCCCAGCAGATGGGTCTGTAATTGTGTGTGTAATTTTCCAGAGTGGGCACTTCTCTGGCAAGCACAATAGGTGGATCTGAAAACCTCCTTGCACATGCATGTGCTGTCTCATGGCTTGGAAAAGCATCAGTCTGAAGGAGAGAGCTCAATGTTTTGTTTTCACTGATGCAGTGGGTTACAGTCAATCCTAAAAGCTCTGTAAGCAGGGGATGAAGAAACTTGACTTTTTTTTATAGCAATGATGGTTTCTGCCCACACAATGGATTTTTGTCATGTTTTAAAAGGACACCATTGAAGAGTGTTGGAGGGGGGCGAGTTTCTCACCCTGTTTATAACAGTAGCATAAGTGCTTGATGCTGACCTGTTTCTTAACATCGTGGCTTGACACCCAGGTTTGGGCTGCCAGTGAGGTTCTGCAGCATGCCCTAATTATTGGGGTGAGAACTGCTAATGTGCAAACCTTTCAGTTCTTGCAAAGACACCAAAGCCAGCCCACGGCTCAAAGCTTTAAAAGCAGACTCTTGTAGCAAGATTTTTATCACCATGGCTGGCCTAGTGGAGAGAGCACAGGTTTGGGACTGGGAGACCTGACTTCTATTCCCACCTTGGCCACTGGCCTGCTGGGTGACTTTGGGTAACTGCCTTTCCCTGGGCCTCAGTGTTTCCATCTGTAAAAGGGGAATAATGATGCTGACCTCTTTGGTAAAGCACTTTGAGATCGACTGATGAAAAGCACTAGGGTTTCTTTTTATTAGTAGCACATTTGCAAATCTCTCTATAACAGACTTACTAATATAGGCCCTAATCCTGCAGTGAGATCCATCCCATTGCCTGCATGGAATTCAGTGGGGCCCTATACAGGCACTGAGGGCTACTCACACGGGAGTTATAAGTAAGGCTACAATCATGTCACAGAATCCATGACTTTAAGACCTCTAACGTTTGCTGTCAGCTGGCCAGCCACACAGCTCTCTAGTCGCTGCTGGCAGCAGACCCCCAGCAACTCCCAGGAGCCAAGGGTGTGGGGGGGTCCCCCGCAGCTCCATCTGCCACAGGCAGCAAGGGGACCCTGGAGCCCCACTCCCTATGGGCAGTGCGGGGCACCCCTGCAGCCGTCCAGTGGCAGCAGGCACACCACAGAGCTCCTAGTCGCTGTTGGTGCTGCACCTTCCTCGTCCCCATTTTGTCGGAGAGATTTTTACTAAAAATATCCGACAGGTCCCAGGCTTCCATGAATTTTTTTTTATTGCCCAGGACCTGTCTGATTTTTACTAAAAATACCCCTGATGCAATCTGCCCTTCGCTATAAGCAGAAAGTCCCTTACTCTAACCACTGGACTAAGTGTCATGAGAGCTGGTTCTGCCAGGATGTGATCTTGGGCAACTCACTGAGGCCAAAGATTTCAAAAGTGGCCAATGATTTTTGGGTGCCCACAAAAATCACCAGGCCGGTGTTTCCTCTCTTTGGCTAACTGCCCTGACAGTGTCTTATTGTTTTCCACATCTCTGCTGCTCCGTGCTTCAGGTGAGATCAGTCTGATGAGAGGTAGTCACCAGGGATGCTGAGTGTCTGGGTCACTTATTGCTGCTGATGCAGATGTACGTGTGTCAGTGTTCCATTTGCATCTTCTTAGCCTTGAAAGGGGCTGGGTTAAGCTCGAAAACGCCAACTGAAGCCACGTGCCTGTCTCAACTTCTTGCGTACTGTGGTTTCAAGTAACACTTGAAATGCTAACACGTGTCTAGTCAAAGGAATTGGTTGGCGTTTCCTCTTGTTTACCTCCAGACTGGCATCTTTCCTCATGGTACTTAATGCACCCATGGTCTGGCTTCCAGAGGTGCTGCATGCCCGTAACTCGGAAACCAACAGGAACTTGGCACTTCAGGCTCTCTACCTCCTTCCCTCTTTAAGAGGTTCCCAAGCCCCACGCCTGTCAATGACCCTGGGAGGTGAGTACATGTTACAAATTGGGAAACAACTGCCCAAAGCCACATGCACTGAGCTATTGGGAGAGGCAGGGTTAGAGCCTGGGAGCCCTTTGACATCCAAACCTGCAATCGCTCCTCTAGACCATGCTGCTTTTCTGTTTTAGATGCAGTCTCATGCTCTGGGGAGCCATGTTCTCCCTTTGGTTGTGTCTTCACTGCACTGTCAGCCTGGGCTAGCCTAGCACTGGTGAGCATCCCCATTGCAAAGCACTACCTGTGACAGACTCATGTAACTGCGTCCGCAGTGGTGCTGTACTAACCTGCGTGCTGGGGTGGGTGTCTGGTGAGGTATCCTGTGGCTTTTAGAGGTGCATTAACTTGGGCTGCTCTATGACTTTGTTCTCTGGATGCTCTTGCTTAGCATGGAGCTGTTGCCTGTGTCATTGACATGAAATATTGTTCTCAGGTCACTAACTTCCTAAGGGAGTGACTCATTACTACAGGCAGTTCTGGAGGCAAAAGCAAACTGCATTTGACAGTAAGAATGTCTAATGAGAGTGTGGTTTGCAGACTGAATTCCTTAATGGAAAAGTGTCATAGTGATCAATAGTGCACCCAGCTGACTGCTCTGTCTCTCCATTTCTTTCCTGTCCACTAAACAAAGATGTCACTTTGGGTACATTCCTCCCAAATTCCTGGTCTTAGTGATATTGCTCCACGCCCTACCCGAAAGCTGGTCTCTGCATGGGGGGAGGAGGTTTTTTTGAATTACATCTCTGCTCAGATGCTGTGTAAGTGCAGCAGAACTGGGGCAGGCAAACTGGGTTCGAATGTAGTGCGGACGATGGGAGGGGTTAGACAAAGGCTGGCCACAGTGGAATTCTGGGATAGCACTGAAGGACTAACAGCACCCAGTTGGTAAGCCTACTTGTTCTCATTGCAAACTAGGCAGACTGAAAACCTTGGCTCAGCCTGTATTGCTAGTCCAGGCATAAAGCACCCTCAGGCCCGACTTAGAAGTTTTCCTGTGTGGACAAAAGGGGGATTAGGGGCAACAGCTGGGCTAGAGCCCAAACTCCCTGCAGCGAAGACCAATCTTTGGATGGGCTTTTCGTTACGAGGCTGCTGGCTGATGGAAAGCTGCTGTCCTTTGACAGCCAAGTCGGCTACACTGGCTGGCCATGGATAACATGCACCAAATGTGATCAGCTGTATGCTGTAGAGCAGGGATTCTCAAACTGGGGGGTTAGGACCCCTCAGGGGGTTGCAAGGTTATTACATGGGGGTTGCAAGCTGTCAGCCTCAACCCCAAACCCCACTTTGCCTCCAGCATTTAGAATGGTGTTTAATACATTAAAAAGTGTTTTTAATTGATAAGGGGGGTCGCACTCAGAGGCTTGCTATGCGAAAGGGGTCACTAGTACAAAAGTTTGAGAACCCCTGCTGTAGGGCAAGAGCCTGGGAGCTGCCTGAGGTGGTTACCACCTACCTACCCATCTTCTCAAGTAACAAGTTTTGCTTTATGGTGCCACACTATGGTGTCCACACCCCTGTGATTTCTTTTCATCACCCTCTGTTTCCAAAGCCTGTATGGTTGTTCACTGCTGTAGCTGGTGTTGGATGTGAATGTTCAACAAATTGGCCGGCTGTGTTGGCTCCATGCTTTTGTGACATAAAAACTGGCTTTGGGCTTGTCCGCACTGACACTTTATAGCGCTCTAACTTGCTCAGGGGGGTGAAAAATCCCCCCCGCCCCCGAGCGCAGCAAGTCTGAGCACTTCAAAACACGTGTGTAGACAGGCTCTGAGCCGTGCTCCCAGCGCTCAGAGTTAATCCCCTTATGGAGGCGGATTACCAGAAGTGCTGGGAGAGTTATCTCCTAGCGCTCGTGCATGACCACACTCACGCTTCAAAGTGTTGCTGCGGGAGCGTTCCCACAACAGCACTTTGAAGTTTCCAGTGTAGTCATGCCCTTAGTTTCTAAGGGTACGGCTACACTACCCGCCGGATCGGTGGGTAGCGCTCGATGTATCTGGGAGCGATTTATCGCGTCTCATCTAGACATGATAAATCGATCCTCAAATCAACTCCTGCACTCCACCTCAGCGAGAGGAGTAAGTGGAGTCGACGGGGAAGCGGCCACAGTTGACTAGCCGCTGTGGGGACGACCAGCTAAGTCAGCTCAAGTCGCAGTATCTTAGGTTGAGTATCTCTCACACTCCTGTAGTGTAGCCCAGCCCTAAGGTGCTGAGAAAGAGTCTTATCTCAGGAAGCTGTCCTGCCGTGCAATTGGTTACTCTTCCCTGCCAAACTCCTGCTTCCACCCAGCCCACTGGCTCTCTAGTGCTGACTGGCTCTCTAGTGCTGACTATTATCAGATTCTCCCATAGGTGATCAGATTTGTTGCATCCTGTTGCTTTCATTCCCTTTCACCACCAGCAACAGTGCTGAACAGTGGGCAAGCCGGCCTCCGTCTAAGGTTCCTTCCATTTCAACACATCATAGGATCGCTCGGGTAGAGGAGCAGTGGCTGGGGATTTACTTTGGGTTACCCTTGTAATTTGCCAGTCAGCAGGAACAGTCAGAGTGACCTTTCTCAAAGCATTGGCCTAAAAGTTGTGTAATGCATTGCGTGCAGCACTAGCTAATTTTCTACAGTTACAGCTACGCTTCCTATTGTTCTCTCTCATGAAATGAGTTTTTCGTCCTGAAGCACCTGACTTCTAAGCATAGGCTAGAAGTGGAAGCCTTGCTAGTGGATGCACTTGAAGTGTGGCTTGGATGAACAAGTACTGAAGCTGGGAATGAAAGCATGCAGGCATGTACCTGGCAAATGGCCTCTTATGAATAAGACTGTAACTAGGGCAAACTAACAACCAGACGGCTGATGTGTTTTCTGACTTTCTGCCATTTCTTTGGAGGCTCACTGTGTTCAGATTTCTTGAGTGCTGCTGGAGCAAGTTAATGAGGGGTTTATAAATATTTCAGGTTCCTGACATTGGGGCTGAAACTAGCTCGTTCTAGTTCAATTTCATGAAATTTCCCTTTAAAAATGCATGGACCTTATGTATAATATATGCCAGCCTCTGTCATGTGCAACAAGAAGGAGGGGTGTTTCCTGCTGGCTGAGTGTGTAGAAGATTCCTGGTTCTGGGAATTGGTGTCTGAGCCAGAGTCTGCTCCCAGGCTTCAGAATGGAGAGATCCCTGAAGCTGGCAGCAGTTTAACCCTTTGATCTTGGGTGTTGAATTCCTAGCACTAGAGGTGTTGCTAGGAATTGAGCTGCATCCAGTACAAAGGAGTGAATTAAACAAAAAGGAGGCTGAGGCTACTGCTCTCTGGGATGGAGGACGGGAGGGCTGGAGTGGTTCACACTTGGGGACTCTGGTATATAGCAGTGCTGGTTTGGAGAAAGTGTGGCTGCTGTTATGGTGTGAATAGGGAAGAGGTTTCCCGTATGGAGAATGTAGGGGATGGAGTAAAACCCCTTGATCGTTCCACTGGTAAAGTTGACTAGAGTGTGTGCTTGCATCTGGGTGCAGAAATCCCAATCTCTTGTTCCATTTGTGATGTATAGCACTAGCATGTCACCTCCTGCTCCTAACAACTCCCACACTGGTTTGGCCTATGTTCCTTCTTCATAGGAATGAGCAGGACATTGGAAGAGACTCTGCCTCCATGGGTGCCTTATGGTGGCATCCTGTAAGGGCATGCTGCCCTTAACGCTAGGGACCAAATGGAGAGAAGTGTCTCTTCTGCCTTCTCTCTGCGCATCCCCCTTCCATCCCTAACCCCACCCCACCCCACCCGCATGCTTGTTACACAGAAATCTGGAGTCAGTGCAGCTCAAGTCTGGAGACCCTGCTTCAAATTCTCCCTCCATAAGGGTCTATGGAAGGGGCAACATCAAAGCCCAAGGAGTCCTGGGTGGTCTGTGTAGGTCACAAAGACCTTTCTACTTCTCACCTCGAGTGATCTCTTCCCCTCCTGCCTCCAGGATGACTTGCCGTGGCGGGGTGGGGGCGGGGGCGAGACTCAGTGGGGTCTTTACCTCTCATGTTTCTTTGGATCATATGGGCCAAGTGGAGTTCAGCCAGATCAGTCCTAGACCTTCATAGAAAGCCCAGTTGCGGCAGGGAGCGGTGACTGCCCTGCAGCAGGAGACGCTGGTCGGTCTGGACTGGCGTTGAACTCGTGCTCACTGTGAAGGGCGGGGATGCCTCCCAGTCAAAACCTAAAGCCCTGCGTTCTGGCAGCCAGTCGGACACTCCCTCCTCTGACCTGGTTCCAGCAGACGTGGTTGGAGGCTGCTGCGTGGACTCCCCTTTCTGCCTCTCAGCCACAGCTGAACTGTGCATGTGCCTCTGCGCTTTCCAAGCTGACTAAACAGGTTTGTATCCGAGCCTGCTCGGAAAACCTGGGCCGCTGTTCCACAGTGCAGCAGCAAGGAGCTGTGTGCACGTCCTCTGCATAGCCCAGCTGTCTGTGTCAGGGTAACAACACCTGTGCTTCTCTCCCAGGGCTCTGACCAGTGGATTGCCTGCAGTTACAAGTTACCACCCAGCTCCTGGGCAACTACATTTATTCTTAAGGTAGAAGTATTGCAAAGAAGGTATTGGAAAAACAATACAATAAATAACCTACACACATGCTAAAAAGCTTATCAGGGTCACTCTTAGCCCCAGCATAGGACTATGGCAGGGGTCAGTACTTCAAACCCTACAACCAGATTTTCCCTGTGGTTACAAGTTCAGATCAGGAGCCAGAGCCAGAGTCAGTTCAGGCTTGGGCTGTTTATCCAAAAGTCCAGTCTCTGGAGAATCTACTTTGAGTCAGGATACGTGAGCCTCTCCACTAGCCTGAGCGACTTGCCTCAATCATCCCCTGCTGGTTTGTTCACTTCTGAGAGCAGCTGTGGTACCCCTCCCCTGGTGGAGTGCACACAATCTCTGGCCCATGCTGCTCCCTAAACCATTCACTGGTGTGGGCTCATGGAGGGGCTTTGGGTGTAGGAGCGGGCACCAGGCTGGGGTAGGGGGTTGGAGTGTGGGAGGGAGTGAGGGGTGCAGGCTCCAGATGGGTGGCGCTTATCTCAGGCGGCTACCGGGTGCAGCGGGGCTGTGGCAGGCTCCCTGCCTGCCCTGGTCCTGTGCCGCTCCTGGAACGGGCTGGCACATCCTTGAAGCCCCCCTTGGGGTGAGGTCTTCACATGCTACCGCCCCTGTAGCTCCCACTGGCTGCAGTTCACGGCTAATGGGAGCTATGGAGTGGGCGCTTGGGGTGGGGGCAGTGCACAGAGACCCCCCCCGGGGCTGCAGGGACATGCCAGCTGCTGCAGGGAGCCTGCCTTAGGCCCATTGCACCGCCAGACTTTTAATGCTTAAAATCTCCCAGTTTGGCTTCAGTAGCTTCTGGGAGACTCCCGGCGAAACCGGGAGGGTTGGGAACCCTAGGCCAAAGTGGTTAGAGTCTTGGCAACTGCTGTGTGGGTGGAGCTGAAGACCAAAGTTCTGACGCTTGAGGTTGCTAGCATAGGATGACCTGAGAATTTCTGGTATAGACGTGGACCCACTGTCCTGGTTTATTCTATGTAGAGACGCTCCCTGCTGCCGGCAAGTGCTCCCCCTGTAGTTTTGTATGGATTCTTCCTTTCCTGCCCTGTAGTGCACTATAGCATTGCTGCGTGCTGCTCAGTAGCTGCCTAAGCAGGCTGAGAGGGCAGCATTTCAGTGGTGGGCTGTAAACCTAAATATAGCCTGTAAAGTGCCTGGGTGATATTTCAGAATGTATGGCCCAATATAGATATAAATCCTTCAACCTCCCCGCTCGCTCGCTACTAGCCATGGCCATGCTGTGTTGGGAACAGCTCTGGCTCACCTGTGAGCAGACTATTTGTTTTACCCTGCTGCAGTAGGACAGAGCCATTTGCACTTTTCCCGTTTGCTTTTCACAAATCTGGGGGATCGGATTCCGGGGGATAGCAGCCGGCTGCAGTTCGCAGGTCACTTCTGTGGTGGTCTTGCACCGGGACAGCTCAAGATTCCTCTCCAGTTCTCTGCCCCCTACAGCCCTCCCTGTCCCACTTCCTATTTCACAGGCACAGGTGCTTCCCCCTTAGCCCCCTGGGGAGCACTGTTCTACTCCAGAAAAGAGCACAAACAAAGACTCTTCCCCTCCACCAAGGAACAGTGATCCTGGTACTTTTTCTATCTGCTTCTGCTCCAGGGCCTGCAAGTGCATGGCAAACCCGCTTCCTCTCCCTCTGAGACGGTCAGTGTGGATGGGGAAACTGAGGCACGGATAGTGACTTGCCTAGTTCCATGCACTGAGCCAGCAGGAAAATCCAGGCCTCCTGACTCTTCCCCACACTAACAGCTGGACCACATATGATTGGGTTTTGGCCACTCTGCTTCCCCCTCCCCAATGTCCCCTCTGCTGCACAGAAAAGAGCAATTCCACTGAATGTTTTTGTATGTTTGGAGGAAGAGGAGCTGGGGAGGCAGAGCCTGCAAGAGGAAATCATGGAGAGCATAGCCACGTATCCCCAAAACATCCCCGGTTTCTATAGAGAGGACAAGGCTACAGCTGGAGGGAAGGAGCAGCTCTAGCACTATGCTTCCCGCTAGTACACGATGTGGCTCATCCTCTAGTACGGCCAACTCTGAATGTAGCCTGATGCAATGCTAACATCTGCCGTGTGCTCTGCAGCTCCCCTCCATGGAATCTGCCCTTGGTGAGGGCAGTGTGTCACATGCAGAAGGGTTCTTGGGCCTGCCAGGCCTGGAGATTTTGGGTGGAGTGAGGAAGGCTGGGATGTCAACATCTGCATCCCTCTGCTCCTTCTCCATCCCTGCCCCTTGCTTGCTATGAACCAGGGCGATTGATGTTTGGGTGTCGAGCTCTGTGGTATTTTTCCATTAGTGGGTTCCCTTCCACGTGCCTTTGTGCAGCTGGTAATATAGGGGCCATCCTGGCTATATGCAGTGCTAAAGCGCCCATCACTGCAGTACCCTCAGTGGGCATTCTGGCAAGCATTACTGATTGGCCTCTTCCATGTGCCAGTTCCAGTCGTGCACTCATTCCTTGCTGGTTGGATACCAAGAAATGGAACAAACCTGCCCCTTGGGAGGTATTGAGCGTGGGAGTGTCCCAACTCCTCGGGAATGTCTGCTGGGAGCTTGGCACTGCTGCCCTGAATGGGGATGCCAGATTCTTGTGGTGGTGTTTTTGTGCCAAGCGATGTCACCCTTTTACACAGGATTTAGCAAGCAGACAATGGCCTTTTTGCAACATAGCTCCCTCTCTGAGTTGTTTCCTGCCACGCCCTTTCTAGGAAAACTTCCCCATAGGTCATTGTTAACACTGTCAAGCCCCAGCACACAGCAGGCTCTTATCTGAACTCTTGTTTTGGTTTCTGCCCTTTCCTCCCACCACTCTTGCTCTATTTTTCTTTTTAACAGAAGTTGCTTACCAGACAACAGCCCTTCTCCAATGAGGACCAAGTGCAGGGGAAGGTGCCTCTGCTATTGACTCCTACACAGGAGTCAATGAAACTAAGTTCAAAGTTTGCTCCTCTGTCCCCCTCCCCAAGAAAACAAAACTTAACACCACACATCCCACGCCTCTCCTACTCATATGATCTCACAGCCTCTTCCTGTGAAGAGAGACAATGCAGTGTGAATTGCTACAGAGCATCCTTTTACAGCAGGAATCGGCCAACATCTGTCCCTCCAGACTCCCCTCCAGTACCACAGCCTTTTTGGAACAGAGAGATGGGATTGCTTTAGGAGAAACTCTTGCTTCCAGCTCTCATTAGAGTGAGGCAGGAAACAGCTTTCCCGTCCTGGGAGAGCTTTCAAGATTTGGAAAAATTGTTCTGTCCTGAATTGGGACAAAATGTCAAATTTTCACAACCCAGCAGTTCAAAAAACATTTTCATTCATGTCAATCAAAACATTTACACACAATAAAAAAATAGCTTTGATTTCAATCTTTATAATTACCTTAAATCTTGTTACAAAAAGTCATTTTGGACTGAAGAATGTTTCATTTAGGAAATGTCGACATGGGACATGACCATTTTGAAACTTTTTTGGTATAAGAAACTTTGTCAAAACCAACTCTTTCCTGCAAACATTTTTGGCTGCTAACAAATTGGCATTTTCTCACCCAAAAAAGACTCATGGAAAAACACCCAACTAGTTCTGACCTAATGCGTGTTTCTCCCCCAACTGTCCTCATTGTGGTGTGCTAATGGAGGTGCTGTCTGATCCTGTTTACCCCTTGCTAGCCCCGAAACCCAGTGTGGTGTGCTGATGGAGTGGGAGGGACTTTGATTTTAATCTTATCTGAATCACGTAAAGATCCGTGGTCTGTTTCCTTGGAGGCGGAGAGTTAACTCCAGAGTCCTGTACAAATTTTTCCTCTGGAAATTCTCCCCTGTGGTTTCAGTTGGATTCAGTATTTCTCTGTGCTTCGGATCTGCAGTGACCAGACAGCAAGGGGTGGAGAGTAATAGGAGCCTATATAAGGAAGACCCAAAAATCAGGACTGTCCCTATAAAATCAAGACATCTGATCACCTTATCTGGATACTAAATTATAGTGTAATAGCACACGGCACGGAACAGCTGGCATGGTTGATCCCAGAGGTAGCTGCATTTCCGAAAGGGATGATGCAAGTTGTGCATTTCAGCACGTTGCTGAAGCTTTATCAATGTTTTGGAAGGAGTTTGAGCTTAATAGAATTATCTAGCTTGTTTTGTGAGCCAGACCAAGGCTCTGGTCTAGTGTCTGTTTAGAGTACCTCTGAGCAGGACAGGACCCCTGAGCAGCGCTGAGCCCCAGCCGCTCCCACAGAGATCAGTGCAGGCTCTGGTTGCTCAGCACTGCTCCGGATCTGAATAGCTCTTCACTAGGGGTTTTGAGCTGGTCACTGACGCAGACTTTCAGCAAACTATCAAAGCCGTGCGGTGCTCTGTGACAATTAAAGGAGACTCTTACGTGCAGCACGCCAGAAGCTCAGCAACACTGATGTTAAATGTAAAGCTGATTTTCTGAATGTGAGCTGTCGGAGGTTCACAGAACCTCCATACCACTGAATGTCCCTATCCCTGGGAAGGATGCTGTTTGACAGCAATTCGTAAGTCACCCAGTGGTAGCTGCCCCCAGCTTCTGCTGACAAGCCAGTTCCTCCTGAAATAGAAAAAGGAGAACAAGTCTCCAATAAAACCAAAAGAAAAACCAGACCATGCATGTGGGAGCCCAGGAGTCATTAGCGCTGATGTAGAACAGAGGAGGCAGATGGCTGACACAGCAGAATGGCTTCTGCATGCCAGTCTCTGGTCCCCTCTAAGGAACCAGAGACTCTTTGAAAACAGGCCTGCAATTGACTGTTCTTTTGAGTACAATTAAAAGCCACATAAAATAATAGCCTGGCACTTGCACAGTGCCACCCTAACTAACCCTGGTCCCCGATACCAGTCTCCCATGGAGGTAGGCAGGGATTGCTCCCATTTTACAGATGGGAAACTGAAGCAAAGAAGCAGTCATTTGCCATGGTGACAAATGGTAGAATCCAGGGCCTTGTGCTTGACCCCTTAGAGCATGTGGCCTCCTATCCTGAGTTTAAATGCTAATAGATTTTGGAAAGGGCATAAACCCTTCTGCTTCTAGGCTTAAACCAATCTCTAGCTTTGGGGATTTGCAATGAGAGCTTCATGGGGGGAGATTATCTCACTTTTGCTGCCCGTGTGGGGGGCATTTCTTGCACATTCCTCTGCCGCATCTGGTGCCAGCCACTGTCAGACAGGAGACAGGACTAGGTCTCTGTACGGTCTGATCCAGTCTGGCAGTTCTGTGATCCTGGCCCCCACAGGATCTGTTTAAAAGCAGACCCTCTCAAACTAAACATAGTTTTGGAAAGACCCACTTGAAATGCTCTAGGGTCTGGATGATAGTCTGCTGGGAAAGCATTTCAGCCTCTTTCATTTGCCCTTCAACAGCATCTCTAATGGTGTAAGAGTCCCCTCTCATGTACATGCACCAGCAGCCTCAAAGATATGCACAGCTTCCGGGCAGTCCCAGTTCTTTTGGCTTTTGAGCTTGGAAAGACAGCTCAGAACTGATCTCGGAGTGCTCACTGCAGCAACTGACCGTGCTGGAGAACAATCTCGATAGTCTACTCAGTTCCTTGGAAACTCTCGCTGCAACTTAAACTCACTCCTTTTCCAGGTTGTGGGGGTGTGTTTGTTTTTTGGGGTTTTTTTATTTAAGGATCCTTTTATTCCTAGCCAAAGGGCAACAAATGCCTGAGGTTGGAGTGAGGATCCTGCTTGTCATCTCTCCTCTATGCCTAAGAGTGAGGCTAGTGCACATGGCTGGCCCTACACAACTATTTGCTTTTCTATCTGTCTACTCCATGTTGCTCTCTTGGCTGGGATGCGAACCCAATAATATGGAAACGGAAGTTTCTGTCTTGCACTCCATGGTTGGCTTTTGAAAGTGAGTACAACAAGCTGGCTCCTTCCTAATCAGCACCCTATCAGAGGAGCTGCTCTGCTGCCAAGGCTTGGCACATAGGGTGAGTTCAGGACACAGATGCAGTTATGATGGAGTTACTCTCACTGCACTTGCCCAGTGCATGATGTGCCCAGCTGGGTGTTCTCATGAAAGCTCCTCCAGAGTCGTCTCTGGTGGCTGCAGGCAGCAGGTCTTTGTGTTGCCAGCCAGTGACACGCTGTTCTCCAGCCCAACCCAAAATTCTGGAAGTGACCCCAGTTCCCGAGTTGGGTTCTGTCGATGTGCTCCCTCCAGGTATCCAGTCTCCCCGTAGGACTTTCAGGGAGCAGTGTAGATTCCTTTGGTTAAGTGACTGGCATTTGCAAGTTATTTTTGTAGCACGTTTACCAGTTTGGAGGGAAAGACTGGTGAGGTAACTAGCTGGCGTTTATGGTCTGTATGCAAAGCAGTGCCAGCCAAAGTGTGTGTGTGTCAGTATATGGGAGGGGAACAGTATCCAGTTTGCACAGCTATTAATTGTTCCTTCGCCGGTGTGACACACAGGGGAAAATGTGTTCTGTCCATGGAGTTGAGCTCTGCAGGGACTTTTGCATTTCAGATCTGCAGGCCCTCCTGGGGGCACAGCGTCAGCCATGTGTAATGCAGATGCCCGGGTCAGTTCTTGGAATTATACCCAAGCTCTCTGGGACATTGAATTCCAGGCTGGCTGCCGTGATGCTGGGGTTAATCTCGACACGTCTGCTTTGTGTTTTCCGCACTGCGTGTGTGCGGTCTCTCCTTACCACTTCACTGTGCAGAAAGGAGGCTACTGATGCTGGATCTTGCAAGTCAGGCACCTAAAGAGCTTGACTTGAGCCAAGCACAATGCAATCGTTTCTGTGAAAGTTCCCCCTTCCCCTCAGCCCCAGCGCTCTGACATGCATTTTTAGTTTCATCCACATCACCTCCTTCTCTTCCAGGCCTGGGCCTCCACTTACTTGCGCCAGTCAGTTATGTAGTGGGAACTGTGTGATTTACACCGTGTTCCTACGAGGGACTTTGCTAAGACATCACAGAGCAGGACCACTTTGCAACTTCTGCCAGCTGACGATTTGCTCCCACATACCTTTGCTCTTGATCCATAGTAAGATTTGAACTGATGTTTTCATGAGTAGCTATTGCACTACCCCCTTGGGCCACATGTTGCTGTACTAGTCGCTGGATATAGTTCCAGGAGGTTAATAGTTAGAGGAGTTGCTTTGTTCTTTGACTCAGAGTATGTCTACACTGCAAAAAAAAAAAAAGGGGGTGTTCTCTCCTGCTAGCTAACCCAGGTTCAGATAGCAGTGAGGATATGGCACCTTGGCTTAGCAGCTCAGATTGAACTCCAGGCTCCCTGTAGGCTTCAACTCAAACAGCTACGCAGAGTTAAAAGCTGAGGTCCTGTGTCTCCACGGCTTTTCTAAGTAGTTAGCTAATGTGGGTTAATTAAGCCGAGTTAAAAACAGACTCTTTATTTGCAGTGTCGACATACCCTTGGTCTTCCCTGGACAGTACTACCCTCCCTTGCGCTCAGGATACAACGGGGCAGGTATCAACAGTCTCCAAGGCTGTATCTTGCCTAGGAACTGCCCCTCCATGGAAAACAGAAGCCTTTGTGGAAAGGAGACTGTTGGGGGCAGGGAGGATCAGGAGAGGAGTTGGGTTAAACTCTGTAACTGTATCCCCACCTCCAGATGGGGAAACAACAGGAATATGAGGAGTCAATGCTCACCTGAAGGGAGTGATGAAAATTGTAGTCCATTGCTTGACCATGTTTTGGTTTGTTGTTGGTTATTTGGATTGTTTAATACCAGCGCCCTGAGAGTTCAGGGCTATAAGGTCCAGATCCGCGCCCTGGTCGTGGGAGCCCTGGACGCATGGGACCCCCTCACCAAGCCGGTACTGAGAGCATGCAGAGTCGGTCGATGCTATGCCTGGCTCATGAGACAGCTCATGGTGTCAGACACCGTTAGGTGGTCAAGAGACATGTACACAGAGCACATCATGGGACACCGTCAGTACCAGGTCGAGTAATCGAGTACGCCAGTCACTGAAACAACCCACTTTCTTCCTTCCCTGATGAACCAAGAGATGCACCCCACCCATGTACTTATTCACTACACCAGTATTGACTTGGACTCTACATTCTATGGGTGGTGTACGCAAGATCTCTTATCCACTGATTTTTTTAAAACTCCAGCACCCCAATTTGGGGGTATGCTAGTTATGTACTTTATGTATGTATCTTGTGAGCCCTGTAACTGACACTTATAATCTTTCATAACCCAAGCCTGACACCGGATGTACAGTACCTTCCTTCTTAACTCGTGTAAATTTGATTTGAAACATTAACTTCCATAAAATGTTTAAATATTTCCATCAACCAGGTTCACTGCTAAAAGCCAGTAAGAATACAGTACAGTACAATACCAGTCTCTGGAAAGCTGTCTCATACAGCATTGTTAGGTTCACCTTGCATAGAAGAGATGCTCCCAAAGTTACACATTTCAGCTAGGAGCATCTCTGGGATGATTTTACCAGTTCCAGAACTTTTTACCCCTCACAAAAATCCAGTCAATCAGTTTGTCCCAGTTCCTTAACTTCTTGTTCTGTACCTTCCTTATCTTTGTTTAGGAAAGTAGTATTCTAAGTACTGTGAAGGTACCTTCCTAGGTTGTACTAAGACACACAGTGAATGTCTTGATTTTTTTTTTTTTTTTTTTTTTTTGACAAGTGTCCTATCTGTTTATGCCAAGTGCTGAGTTGTACTGTTGCAGGGTATTGTGGGATGTAACTTTAGCATGTTCTAGAGGAGAACATAGGGCAATTCAGCCTTTATAACTGCCAGGCATTCATATAATGTGGGGGGCTATACTAAACTAATATATGTTGGCTAATAGCGATAAAGGGACTGTTGCCATATTCAGTAAGAGTGAAGAGGGAGGCTCACAGGAAGTGGTCACAACATGACCCCTCATAATCTAGCGTGCAGCCAGCTGGGGTCTGAAATGGATGAGAGAGCAATACAGACACTTGCAAAGGACTTTCGTTAGGGTGGGGTGAGACTCTCTCCTTCATGCCCCTCCCTCCTTATCTGCCTCATAAGGGGCCGATCTCTCCTATTCTTTTTTTTCCCCAGATACTGCATTGTGGGGAACAGAGCCTTTGTGGAAGGGAGACATATCTGTCTGTTGATAAAAAGGAGGCTGAGAAGTCCTGGGTCTTGGAGATTAGCAAGATCCTCTTGTGCAATGGTGGCAAAGCTGACTTGGTGTCAGCGAGTGCATTTGCTTCCTGTCTTGTTCTTCTCACCCACCAGCTGACTTACTGACAGTGTGTGTGTCCTGCTATTTGCTCTAACTGCTACATGTCACTGACAGGATTAAAAGGCCTCATGCCACTTTATCAGTAGCCTCCAGTTGGATTCTGCAGAATCAAAACGTCCCTTTTTCCATTCTGCAGCCCTGCTTCCTTCCTGGGCTTATCATGTTGTGCATGAAAATTAGGGGATCGACTAAAAATCCAGAATCTGATGGCCTAATTCTTCATGACTGATCATGAAAATGGGGAAATGGTAGAGCTGAGCTGCTAACTCAGAATACTCATCTGACAAATGTAGCTTCTTCCGCTCATTGAATAACGACTGGCAAGTCATTCTCTCCTCTATTATTCAGTGTAGCTTTTTGGTTTTATTCTTGATTGTTCCTGTATAAAAGGAAAGCTGTGTTGCTTAGTTGTGCTCAGTCAGATAAGAATGATATGATGGGTTTGTTGTTTGATCAGACTAAAAATGCAGCCGCTTGGTCACTGAATTAGAGCTGGCTGACAAGTTTTGGGGATAAGCAAACTTGCTGAAATATGCATTTTTGAAGAGGGCACCAAATCTATTCATGAATTTGGGTTGAATTTGCTAATAGTTTCAGCTGGGGCAGGCAAGGGAGGAATCAAATGTTGAAACATTTTGTTTTGACACTTTCTAAATGAACCATTTGATGCTTTGTTTCAGTTGGACACTTTCTGAAATGAAAAATGTTTTGAATGAACACTTGAAACATTTTGATAAAGAGTCCTGTGGCACCTTAAAGACTAACTAAAATTTTAGAGCATAAGCTTTCGTGGGTTAATACCCACTTCGTTGGATGCATGATGCATCCAACGAAGTGGGTATTAACCC